>VZSF01003242.1:347932-525801 GCA_013398295.1 Chionis minor | reverse complement strand
GGGGGGGGGGCGAAGCAGGCGAGCAGCGGCGGGAGGCCGGGCGTCGGGCAGCACGGGGGGCGCAGGCTGCCCCGGTGCCTGTGTTCAGCTCGCCCGGGGAACGGGGTCGCGCTCAGTTCGCGCGCTGTGATCAGCCGCGTTGCTGGGCTGGGGGGGTTGGGTTGGGGCTTTTCGGTTTGTTTTTCTCTTTTTTTTTTCTTTTTTTTTTTTAAATTTTTTGGCCCCCCAGCCGCGTGGAAGAGCCCCCGGCGCATGCAGGGGTGATGGGGGAGCCGCGCCATACGGCTGCCTTGCCCGGGAGCAGCCGGGGAGGCCGGGGAAGGTCCGCCAGGTCTTGCGGGCTTTGAATTCCAAAGTTGCTTTCACCTTTGGGAGCGGATGTCGGTATCTCCGGGGCTCAGCCTGAGCATACAGAGGGAGGCGGGCGGGTGAACTGGTGGCCGGCCAGAGGTCAGGCCCGGCGTTTGCTGGCTGCCCGCAGTCCCCGCTCACGCTGGGAGCAGCAAACTCCCTCTTGAAAGCGGCGTTTTTCTTCTCGGAGGCCTCCTCCGTGTGAGGGGAGTTTGCTTCACTGCCGGTTTGGGTATGAGATGTGTCCAGCGCGCTGATTTCCCCGTAGGAACTGCTCTCGTCGCCGTGTTTTAGCACGCAGTGACACTGTGTGACCTCTGCCTTTGAGAGGTACCCACGTGCTCTCTGAGGACCCCCTTAGCGTGCTGAAGAGCAGCGTCTTAAAATACCCCAACCCCAGCAGAGTAACTTCTGGTGGACAAATTTAGCGATGGTCGGAAGACTGCACGCGGAGCTAACGTAGATAACTGTGCGCTTCTGGTCAGGCCTTCCTTAGCCTGCTAGTTTTTCTGTTTAAGCAAGCCTGGAGTTGAGTAGAACCTCTTAAGGCTTAGGTGTATAGAGATTTTACAAGATTGAGGCATGGGGACAAACAGCATTTTCTGGATGATTTGGATACAGAGATTCATGTAAATGACAAAAGTTAAAATTGCTTTGGCAACAAAGTTCACATCTTTGAAGCCTCCATCTTGGAGATCCACATCTTTTAATCGCAGAAATATCTGAAGTCCTTAGGCTCCTAGGTATTTGGGGCTGGACCTGTGCAGAGTCCTTGACCTTCACAGCAGAGCTAAGCAGTGGCGTATGTCCTTCACTGGGAGGGAAGAGGAGGAGAGAGAAAATAAAAAAAGTTCCCACTTTGCAGTGGGAATCTGTCCTAATGAAGCTTTTCCACTTAGGGTAAAATTTTGATTAGGAAGAAAACCTGTCAGTCCTGGCCACACACATGCTGACTGCTAAGCAATAGTTAAGGTCTTGTCCTTATCTTCTGTTTTCAGCTTGTGTAAGAGTTAGTGGAAAAATACTTAGCTTTGGTCTTACATACTGAGCTTTCTTTTAATCAGCTGCTTGCATTGTAGCTTATGTTTTACTTTCTTTCTGTGTGTTAATTCTTACTCTTCCTGATGCAGACTTTGATAAGTGCTGGGTCTTTGCATGTTTATGCTGGCAAATGAATTTAATTGGTATCTAAGTTTCCAGCATTCTTTTTAAGCCATGTAATGAAAGACTTGGTACATGGAACACATTAAAAGCTATCCTTTACAGTCGTACAAACAATTTGTTTGTGTAAGGACACCCCACCAAACTGAGATGCAACAAAGTATGCTGAGAATAAATTCACATCTCACAAAAGTAGAGTGTAGCTAGAGTATAAAGTATCCAGTTTGTGTTTTACAGCAGATGTTAAAGGAGACCAGAATTTTTGCACAAACGATGTTTGCAGCATACATATATATTATTTTACTACTTTGTCTTTGCTGCCATCAGGCTTTACCATGCTCCGAGCCTTTAGTCACACAAATGGTAGGTGTGCGTTCCATCAGGCAAAGTGCTGGCATCATCGTAAGTCTGTGCTGGCCATCAGGAGAGAAGATGTTAATGCTTGGGAAAGAAGAGCACCTCTAGCACCAAAGCATGTTAAGGAATTGACACAGATGGGATACAAGGTCTTGGTGCAGCCGTCAAACCGGAGAGCCATCCATGAAAAGGTAAGGTCCCAGTATGAGTTAGATAAGCAAAAGTTCAGTTATTAACCGTAGTACAGGAAAAAATAATATTCAAAGGATATATATGAGAAAGTGTGTTACTATTTTTGTTGTTAAATGAGGAGTCATTGTGTCCTAGTGCAGAGAAAAAGGAGTAGTTTGTTTAGCCTTTTCATGTAATGTTGGCATGCTGGTGGGGTTTTTGGAGTTGTTTTTATTGACTTCTTGCCCTTTCATCTGCCTCTGAAGAAGTTCTAGTGCTCTTGAAGTGAAAACTTGGAAATTCATTTAACACTGGTGTTTTTGTCTTCTGTTTGTATGGAGGCAACACTAAAAAATAAGCATATTTTTAAAAAAAAAGATGAAGGGAAGGACAAATCTGGTGAATCCCATTCCTGCTTCAGTCCCATTCCTCATGTGAAATGAGGAGAGAGGAATTTTTTTCTGTAATGCTGTGAGCTTCAGGACTGAGAGCTTCTACAGTTTTTGTAGCAGCAGTAATACTCTGCTGTAAGGTATCTGAGCCAACAGTTAAAAGCTGAAACATAAGTAGGGAATTAGTAATCACTTGCACATATCACCTTTTAATTAAGGCACAGTACTGGTTTTCACCAAAGCACAGATCGCATGAGGTACACAGCTATGATATTGAGAGCTGGAATTTTAATATGTTTTAGAGATAAGAGAGAACAAAAATAATTTTTGGTATGAAGAAGCGTTCTTTTAGAAGTTGCTCTTCAGCTTGAACTTAGTTGGACAATTTTATGAACTCACATGTCAACGGTCTTCAGATTAGTATCTCAAATTTGCCTAAACTTATTTCCAGGTATTTCAACACATTACAAAGGACTATTCATTATTGCAATAATATGAGATACTTTAAATGTAGTAAAATATCCCTTTTGTAGTCTGTGAATTTAAAATGAAGGATTTTACTAACCTATAATTGTATAACAGGATATTAGCATGGAAATTCAGTTTGATATTTGATACCCCTTTTGATAAAGAGGTTTATGAATGTATCACATGCGGTAACTTGTTTTTGCTTTGTAGAATTATCTGTTTGTCCTCTGTTCTAGTTGCTTATGCGCTGAGGTCTGAATATGAAAAAACCCAGAAAGATTTACTTTGATTTTTCTCTTTCATAGGATTACGTCAAAGCAGGTGGCATTATTCAAGAAGATATTTCCGAGGCTTCTCTGATAGTAGGTGTGAAGAGACCTCCAGAGGACAAACTAATCCCTAAAAAGAACTATGCCTTCTTCTCTCACACTATTAAAGCCCAAGAGGCAAACATGCCCCTTTTGGATGAGATTCTAAGACAGGTAAATTGTGTCTTAGCGAAGACAACTGGCTGTTAGCATGGGGTGGAAACTGAACTTAATGCTGAAGCATGGTCAAAAGCTTGCTGCCTAGGGTGATTACTTTCAGCATGCATATTTGTAGATGGCTAATGAGGACTGTTTCCAGTATCCTCTCTGGGAGCTGAGTATTTCTTGCTCAGAGGACCTCATGCTTGCAGCGCTACCGTGTTTATGTGCGTAAGGCAGATGAGTTGTGAGCGCGGCACGCTCAAGAAAGGCTCCAGAAAGGTTCACGCTGTGTGAGCACGAAGGCTCCTTGGAAAGTTGTTAAGCCAGAGTGCGTGTCGGTCGTTACAGAGGGAGGCAACCGGTTCACCCAGCATCGAGCAGCCTCTTGGCAAGAGGGTGTGAACGGGCCTGCAGCAGCTGGAATGGCACCGGCAGTGCAGAGACTCTTCAAAACAAGAATTTATCGCATCCTTTAGGTTTTTATTTTTTATACTTAAGTCTTGTTAGGAATGATTTGCCTTTCTCGTATACCCCCATCAGCCTCTATCATGAAGGATGACAAAGGCGTATGAAAAGGTAGTTCCTAGGAGAGCAACGTGCCACTGACTGCATTCACTGAAAATTTTAATACTCAGTTTGCTATGTGTTTTCAGGAAATTCGACTGTTTGACTATGAAAAAATGGTTGATCATAAAGGAATGCGAGTTGTGGCCTTTGGAAAGTGGGCTGGTGTAGCAGGTATAGTGCATAAAGTAAAGGCAGGCTTGCAACAAGTAACTTCTTGTAATACTTCTGGTTGTCTGCGTTTCCTGAAAGTTGGCGCTTGCAATGCGTTTCTAACTGCATTTTTAACTCTTGCTTTTAAGAGCTTTTTCCCATTCTGTTTTGTGCTCCCTACTTTTGATGAGCCTACATGTCAGATAGTCCTGTGGATTCCTGGCAAATCTACTATTTTATGTTGTCTTGAAGTCCAGTTTATCTATTCCACTAATCTGAGGCAGACTAAATAGCAAGAGATGAACTGAATAGGCTTTTGAAAGAAACGTCTGCTGTCACTCCTGCGAGTCTGAACATCCGTTTGTCACTGTCATCCGTTTACACTGCTTTTTTTTGTGAGGCATCGTTCTCATTCCTTTCTACTGAACTTCAACTCTATTTCTTCAGGAGCCTCTTTTTATTATCTCCTTCTTTGCAATCTGGTGATAGGGATGCATCTCGTAAAAGGATATCCGAGTACAGCGCTGAAATGCATAATGTGGGCCAAGAACAGGTTTAAGATCATGGCCTGCTATTGAATTTCTCCTTCCCTGGTTTTATGCAGACTTTCTTTAGAAGTAAAGTATTAATACTGAAACATGGACAAACATATCCAGGATGATTTTAGTCTTCAGTCAGTCTCTGCAGTTTCTAAATGTCCATATGCAGAATTAACACTGATGGTCTGATTTTTCTTTCTTTTTTTTTTTTTTTTAACAATAGGAATGATCAACATTCTACATGGATTGGGGTTACGATTTTTAGCTCTGGGACATCACACTCCCTTCATGGTGAGAGTATATGTTTATGTATTTTTCTTTAGCAAAATGACATTCGAGTGTCTGCTACTAATCTGTATTTGAATATGGAAAATATCTTGATGGTTCTGTGCCTTTCATTTCAGCACATTGGGATGGCACATAACTACAGGAATAGCAGCCAGGCTGTGCAAGCAGTACGGGATGCTGGGTATGAAATTTCACTGGGATTGATGCCAAAGTCAGTTGGGCCGTTAACATTTGTGTTTACTGGCACTGGTAATGTTTCTAAGGTAAGAATTCTGTCTTCAAGATGAAACGCTGTATTATTTTTAATAGAACTTCTTGGCTTTTGATACTTACCAGGTTAAATGGGTGGATGTGTTCATTTTGTTTACTTGGACTTCAGGTTTTCCTTTGCCAGTAAGAATTTTTAAGTAGGCTAAACTAACGCCTTTAAGACAAGATATATGCCTGACAAGGCTGACCACGCTAACTTCTTACCATGAAAAATGAGTTGAGCTGTATTGCTCCTCTCTCCTTTCCCACCTGCATGATTTTTTTCTCCCTCTGTTTTTGTCTCTCCCCTCTGTTGACTCTGGGCTCACAAGGCATGTTGAATGACCCCATTAAAGTATGGGGGAAAGAATTATTTTTTCTAATATTTGCTGAGTTTCTTTATCTGTTTTTATAGCATTGGCTTGGCTTACAAGTGCTGGACTTTAGTGCTATTTTCTACGACACAGGGAAAAGGCTTGCCTCTGGTTTTGGCAACAAAGATCGGTTAACTAGGCTCCAGCTATAAAGTGAAATCGCCGTCTATGGAAATGTGTGCTTTCTGGACAAAACCATGGCATGTGTGGAAGGCTTGTGTTCTACGATGACAGCTTGTTGGGAAAGTCATCTTGGAGTTCTTTGCCTTTAGAACAGCCTGGTTGATGAGGAGTGGCTTCAGGGGTCTTCCCTAAAAAGAAACTGCTCCTCAGAGTGGCAGCAAAACCATCTGTTGTGGCTGATTTAAGGCTTCCCAGCTCTGCTGTTAGAAATAGAAACCAGGAGTTGGATTGTGGATCAGGCATACTGCAGGAATGGGGAACGATGTAAAATTCCGTGTACATAGAGCCCAGGCGGCTTTGTTTTGGGTGAGCGGGGGTATGTGTGAAACAGTTTGTACCTCTCTGAAGATGTTCTCTGGCAGGACTGTCAAGCTGTGCGTGGCATTTTTGTATTTGTTTTCATACCCTAAAAGAGCAGTGTTACACCACCTTTATATTCTCTGCTCATTCTGAATCCTACTTCTTGGTTTACAGGGTGCACAGGAAATGTTCAATGCCCTCCCATGTGAGTTTGTGGAACCACATGAGTTAAAGGAAGTTTCCAGATCTGGAGGTACACAGTGACAATAAAGTGATTGAAAACACTGTAATCTTTTTTGTCCAAGTATAACAGCTAAATTTTTAAATTTTTTTTAAATTTTTTTTTTAACCTTAGACCTCAGAAAAGTCTATGGGACAGTGTTAAGTCGTCACCACCATCTTGTAAGGAAACGTGACGGACTGTATGATCCAGTAGACTATGATAAACATCCAGAACTTTACACTTCTCGCTTTAACACTGATGTGAGCATCTCTTTTGTTCTTTTATGAAAGATTTTCCACAGAGTGTTGGTAGCTACTACACATTTGCATATCCATCAATAGAGAGAGCATTCATTTAAAACACTTGACCAGGTGCTTTCAGCTTCTTAAAGTACTAGGTGAGAACATCAGGTGTCTGTAACTTCCTTTGCAGATTGCACCCTACACAACTTGCTTAATTAATGGCATATACTGGGAACAACATACTCCTCGCTTATTAAGTCGACAGGATGCTCAGAAGCTGCTGGTGCCAGTTAGATCTGCTGCTGGTGCAACGGACGGCTGTCCTGAGTTGCCACACAAGTAAGACACTTCCGTTCACTCGTAACGATTCTGCAGCACCATGATTAAGTGGGATTGTTAGGCAGTTTCACCACAGTATCTACCAAATATTTTTGTTTCTTACATCGTTCCTCTTGCACGTTGCAAAATGCCCTGTTGATTCTGCTTTCATTCTTCTGGGGTTTGCAGTCTTGTCTTTACAGTTTGGAGGTTTTGAAAACGTCTCGGTACAAATGATTGATAGGTATTGGCTCTCTTTCTGCAAAGGTAGTTCTGCCATTGATCCTTGTGCAGAATCCAGTACAAACAGTGTGACATCTGGGAAATGTACCTACTGCATCACTACTCCTAGAAGTTTCTACGCCTGAGCAGAGTTTGTTGGTTATGTTCTTCCTACCCTGCCAGTTGGCTTGTATAAGCCAAATAACTGTTCCTTCACACCGCTAATTTCGACAGCAGGCAGTGGGAATGCTTTGTAACCCTGAATAGCTTCCAGGATGGAAGATGGGGTGCAAATCCAGGGTTAGTCTCCTTCCAGTGTGGGTGGGAGCCGCCCTTTCTCTAACAGCCCTTTGTAACAGTTCTCTGGGAGACTGGCCTGGGAAAGGGTTTGGGAAGGATATGGCAGTGTAGCCTGGTGAGGAAGCAGGTCTTTGTCTCTTCTTCACCCACTCTGACACCTTTTTTTCTCTCTCATGACAAATAAAGAATGTAAGAGTTAACCTGGAGCGGAGCCAGAGGTTGTGAGTTCGGCTAATGAACACTGTACCCTTGCCAGCTGTCTGTGGACAGAAAGGAGGGAGCCACCTCTTGAGCTTTCCCTTTACCATGATGAAGTTATTCTAGTGCAGGACTGCCCAGTGACAGCTCTGGGGAATCGGTGATAGATAGTGAATGGGAGGTGTTAGAAGTACATAGAGTACAGAGAAAAAATGATGGATGAGTAGATTCTCCTGGTCTTTGAGAAGTTACACATGAAATGTGGATCCTGTTGATGTGAGTGGGAATCTTATGACTACAATAAGGCCAGATTTCCATTATGTTCCTGGAGGCCATTGTTTGTGTTGTTTTGACTTCTGAATTGGTTAAGGTGAATGAAGCTACAGGTCTCATAGATCTTCTCACATTTCTTTTATTTCTTGTTCATTTGATTTAATCTCTTTAGACTTCTGGCCATATGTGACATTTCAGCAGACACCGGAGGATCTATAGAATTTATGACGGAGTGTACAACAATTGACAGTCCATTTTGTATGTATGATGCTGACCAGCATATTATACATGACAGGTGGGAGAGCTTTTAGTTTTTATTGCTTTCCTCTGTAATTTATACAGCGAAACATTATATTGAAAAATCATGCGTTCAAAACACTTCTGAAAGGTGGCACCTTTCAGGTACCGAGGAGAGGTAGTTTAGAAGAGCTATGTTCTCTCTTTCAGTGTGGAAGGCTCTGGGATTCTGATGTGTTCCATTGACAATTTGCCAGCACAGCTTCCTATAGAAGCAACAGAGTACTTTGGCGATATGCTTTTCCCTTATATTGAAGAGATGGTAAGGTCTTATGTGTCCAACAAGAAGGTAAAAGACTCGGACTTTGGTCTGCTTGTTTGTTGCTTTTCTGGTCTCCTGTATACATTCAAAAGGAATCTGCTGTAGAACATAACTGACTTTGTACTTCCAAACAAACAAAAAAAAGCTTTCTAAGTCTTGAGGCAATACTTTCAAAAAGCAACTTGTGAATGAGACATGAGTGACCTGGATATCTTAGGGATTTGTGAAGAACACTTTCCGCAGGCAGGAAACAGGCTCTGGCAAGTAGTTCATTGCTCCTGGACCCTGCAGTAGATGTCTAAATCTGATTTTCTTGGGGCACTCAACAACCAGTCACAATCAGACTGCTGTTTGAATACCTGTATTTTCATAAAAGTCAAATGACACTGATTGGGGCCAGGAGAATTTCAGATCTACAAGATATTGGTATTGTTGCATACATTTAAATGTTGCTTAAAATCTCAAGGTTTTGCTCTGGAAAAAATTATGTGAAATTAAATGACCTGATTTCAAATAACTTATCTCCATAGCTGTTGTCAGAAGGCTCAGAACCTCTTGAAAGCCAGAAGTACTCATCTGTTGTTCGAGATGTAAGTTTTGCAATTTGGCGCTTTGCTTATCTTCCTCTGCTTTAAAATGTACAGGTACAAAACCCCCTTAAAATTTGTTTCATGTATTTCTAGGCAGTGATTGCATCCAATGGCTCACTGACAGCGAAGTATGAATATATCCAGAAATTGAGGGAGAGCAGGTAATGTATAGGTTCTTAAAGTTTGTTTGGTTAAGGATTTTTAAAAAAACTTGTCTGCGTTCTATCTTCCCTTTTGCATTTATTTACTCTTATGTTTTAGTGGAATACTGCTATATTGCACTGTGTCCAAATGTCTGCTAGCTTGATGATTTCCTTCTTTCTTGATGCACACTGCCTAAATGAATAACACATATTGTTAGTAACTTATATTGAAGTTGAGAAAGTGGTCATTTTTCTCTTTCTTACATTATGAAGACTGTTTTACCAGAGGCAGAGAACAGCCACATGCCAGTATTATTCTGTTACTCCTTGCCCTTTTAAAATGGATATAACATACAGTCCTTTGAAAGGAACGGCTGAAAGGAAAAGGCTCTCTAATAGAGCTTGAATCTGGTTTCCTCTAGTATGGCTCAAGTGCTGTGCTGTATAGCATTGTTCTGGGGCTGGATGTATTCAGCAGCCTCTGTGAGACTCTCAGACTTTTCATTGCACTCCTGTAGCTACGGCTTTAGCTACCACTTATTCCGTAGCCTGTCTCGGTAGTTATCAGCCAGTGGTAACGTGAAAGAAGTAGCATTGAGTGGATTAAACTAACAAAAGTACAAATAACCTGGGTATCCCTTCCCTTACCCTTTCTCTCTTTTATTAACAAACACCTATAGTTTACCTATGAAAAATGTTAATCTGACAGTAAGTGGGTACCTCTGGCTTCATGTTCACAGTCAGTGCCAGCTGCACTGTACATCAAATGAAAGTTGAAATTGGTCTGACCACAAGCATTGCATGCACTACGCACTAAAAGCGTAGTGTGTTGACTTCTGCATGCCAAACTTCTCCAATTTCCTTTGGGAATTTTGGGAGTTCTGGTTATGAACTTGCACACGATGAACTACAGGTGCATTTTCTACCCAAATTAACATGTTTGCTGCTCAAAGACGTCAGCTCACAGTGATTTTAGCTGTGTGTTGTTTGGTAGACCACCTCAAGAGCCTGTCTCAGTAACAAATTTTCTTATTCCTCACACAGCACGATGGTCTGGGTTTTTTTTGCTTTCTCCATAACCACTTGCATGGTCTTGTGAGCTACCCTGAGAATCTGGAGGCCTCATTCCCAAAGGGGTTTTTGTGGGTAGATTTTTGATATTTCTGCACAGATGTGTGTTGCATGTTGCAGCATGCAACAGTTGTTCGTTGGTGTTGCTCACTTAGCTGTCAGAAAAGCAAGACCTGCTAACAATACCTTCCTTTACTTTGCAAACCTGGGAGATAATGCAAACGCAAGCAGGGATTTTGCTGCTTAAGGTGTGATAGTTTAGCTAGATATAGGCTCTTGTTTAGAGCCTGTAGGAGTCGTGTGGCTTGTGTTACTACTCTAACAAAGTATTATGCTGTGTCTAGTTTCATTTCTGATGAAAGTAGACTTATTTAGACTAATTGCTTGTGTGCTTTGGATGTACATGAACATTTCAGACTATAGGATAGTCAGACTGTATGAGCTGAACTGTCTTGGCTGCCATTAGAATGCAGGAGCAGTTTGGTTTACTGAACTTTCTCCATCTTTTCACCGTTATTTGCTTTATACCTGCTACCCGTTCCTCCTCCACAGCTGCAGTGGCATAGCACATTAACAATGCAGACCTCTAAGTATTGCTGAAATATTTAAACTTGTATGTAGAGAACAGACGTAATCTGAAATGTTCTTATCTGGGAGAGTGTAAATTCTGTTCCCACTCTTGACGGGTCATTTGGCAGCTCATGCCTGTGCTAGACCAGGCATGCTATGTTTGATCCAGGTGTGACCTCATTCTAGACACTAGAAGAGTTTTTAATAAATATGATAGGAAGTTTGATTGCAAAATCCAGCTTGCTTTCACAGAGGAAGTCTCCCCTTTGTCAACACTGTTGCTGCAAGCTCCTGCATACCACTGCTGCTCCCTATAAGTAAAGGGTGAAGAGGAATTCTTTCTCTTCCCTTGCCTGTGAGGGTGTAGCTGTGGAAGAAGATGTTCTGTTAGAATGGATAGTAGTAGGAGGGAGGTCCTTGGGTTTGTCATATGAAAGGATGTGACGGGCTTAGGAGGCTTTCTGTGAATGAATTAAATAATAATTTAACTTTTTGAAAAAAATCAAATCTGTAAAACTTTTATGAAGGTCAAAATGTACAGCAATTTCCAGTAATAATTTAGCTGGATTAGATAGGCATTACATTGGTACATCCCATTTAAATCTAATGAATTGAAAATAATGACTTTTTCCGAAAATTTAATTAAGCCTGAAAGTTGAGGAAGGGAGCAAGGAACATAGAATAGTTTGGATTGGAAGGGACCTTTAAAGGCCATCTTGCCCAACCTCCCCTGGAATGAGCAGGGACATCTTCAACATCTGGAAGATCTGGAATTTTGGAGAGTAATTCAAGCTTTACAAATGCTCAGACACAGTTAGTAGGTGGGAATGTCCTTCAGACAGATGATATAGATGTATTTGGTATTGTTTTATTTTTCTTCACTCAGGATAGTCTTTCTGTGCTATTGTTTGGGGCATTGGTCCCCCAAATGTACTCAGGAACTTCACACCACGCTTCCGGTCATGCTGTACCGCTCTTGTCATGCTGTTAGGTATTGCTCTGGCAGGCTGCAACACCAGCCTTTGTTTTTATGGCCGTTTTCGAACTGAAAATACACAACTCAAAATTGATTTACGGATGCCATGTGGAGCCCCAAAAAGTCCTGAACCAACCATTATTTAGCAGACATATGGTTATTCCTCTTCTGAGGATGATAGTTTTAAGCAAAATGGACATGAACTTGTCAGCTAGAGGTCAGGATTCTTTCTGTGGCATAATCCATAATCTAGTGTATACCTGTGTATACTCTCAGTAGATAACGGGGAAATTGGAGAACTTGCTTATAAGCTTTTGAAGTTTCCCGTAAGTCTGTATCTTCGAAGGCCCTACCTGTTTTTTGAAATTTGTTTTCAGGGCTAAGAAAAGCCACACCTCAATCTCCATTATTAGATTAAAAAAATAGGATGATGAACTCCTTTTCTTCACAATATAAAGTGCTTTAAGAATTTTTTTTTATTTGCTAAATACTTTTTATCTGCGTAGTGACAATACTTAGAGAATTTGAAAATCCTAATTTTACAACCTAATGCAAATTTAAGCTAAAAGGAAAAAATAATTATAAATGGCAAAAATGTGTTTTCCTACTATAGTTTATAAATGACTGAGAGCATGTTTAAACAACTGTTGAGCTCTTATTCTGTTTGGCAAAAAGAAATGCAAAATCTGATGTGAATACATTTTATATTGAAAGTCAACCAGAGAGCTACTTCTTGAATTTATTTAGGAGAGCAGTAGAAGCTGGGTTGAAACACTCTGTGATGGTTTTCAAATCTGAGTTCTTGTCTGCAAAGAGGATTTCTTAATTGGTTGTTAACTTTTATTTGACTTTTATTGCCTATCATATTCCTATGATGGACTAATATGAACCTAGTATAACTTAGCTGAAATATACTTTCACCAGCGTGGTTTTGTGTACTTTAAGAGTTACCTGTGATGTAAAAGGAGGAAGGCAGAGCCTGGAATCCATTTCTGACAGGCCAGCATGACACAGACAGCTTGGCGGTCCTCAAATGCTGAGTTTATAGTGATTTGGCCATTAGGAAAGATATAACGACAGCTGAGGAAAAATTCGTTGAACAGCCAGTAGCAGTTGGAGATCTGATGGATTTGATCATGTTTAAATTAGAGGAAAGAAACTAGAAGTTACGCAGCAGAAGAATGGAAGCAGTACTAGGCAATGATTTGGATAGTCTTGGATTAGATAGCCAGACTCTTGGTCTGAATAGAGCTCTTGGTTTGTAGACTTAGTAAGACGTAGTTATTCTGTTAACTTTAGCAGCTTACAGTTTCCCTCTTCTTTGTGGTTTTTAATTTTGCCTGTAACACCTCCTAGGGAACACGCTCAGTCGCTGAAGATGGGTAATAAGAAGAGGGTTTTACTGCTCGGGTCTGGCTACGTTTCTGGCCCCGTACTTGAATATCTTACTAGAGATTCCAACATTGACATCACAGTTGGTATGTAAGACTTCGCTTGTTTTTCATTGAAAAATTATGTCTAATTTAAACCTGCTAGCATGGCAGGAACTTTCTTATAAGTAATAAATGTGTCTGGTTCTGAGAACAGATAAAGAAAATCTTTGTTATTATGTGCAGCCGAAAATAATTTTGTAGCTTTCTGAGCATTTTGAGTTTATATGGTCGATTTGAAAATGACATAGCCACGCTAAAAGTTTACATGTATAATTTGTAGGGAAAATAGAAGTATTTTTCCTTCTAAATTGCTTTGAGCTTGGGATTGTTTTTGTAGCTAATCAGTCACTCTTGTTGGTGCTTGGCTATGTTTTCAGCCTCACACAACATGAAGATGAAATTGTTTTTGCAGACATCTGTGTGAGTGAAGCCTCTGTTGGTGTTATAATCAGTACTGTGGTGGTAAACCTTGAGACCCTGACCTTCCCATCAGCCCACGCGCCTGCTTGTTTGTTCCTCTGGTTTGGTTTTATCTGCAGCATATTTCAGGCTGGGCATCTCAAAAACACCGTTCTGTACCCTCAGTGTTGACTTCACCCTAATTCTCTGATTTCAGATTTAAAACCCAGGCTGCGTTGCCTGAAAGATACTCTGCTGGGAGGTGGTTTCCTTTAAAACTTACTATTGTATTTCTGTTGATTTTTGCTATTGTTGCTTCAGTTTGGTTTTTTCCCCTCATGGTACTTTCGTACGTGGCTGCTTTTGCTATGCTTTGTGGTGATAACCATAGTACTTTTAACCCCGTGGAAAAGATTTACTAGGAAGAAGAGGGGAACTCTAAGGAAGCTGCACCCTTGTTATTAGCACTGCCTGGTGCGGTGACCGGGGCGGGATTACAGCGATGTGCAGTGTCCATCCCCTCATCCGTACAGAGGCTACATCTCATCCCTGCAATAAAGTAGCAGTAAGGGAAACCAGGTGAACTGGAAGATCTGTTTTGCCGAGCACTGTGCAAACCCTGGAGGTGCCTCTTGTCTGGGTGGCTTAAAAACATGCAGTTTCTATGGCGCACACATTAAAAAAACTCAGAAGGAGAGACACAAAGGTGTTACTTGTCTAATATTTGACAGCAGGCAGGTAGGTGAAGAAAGCATAAAATGCAATTTGCAGTGCCACATTCAATTCCCTGCTGTTAGGCTACACCTTAAAGCTTTTAGGCTTTAAAAACAAATGACAAAAATCTTAACTGGGAAGCCTTCATGTAATCAACTTCTTTTGGTCTGAATTTGTAGACGATTTGCCTAACTCTTTTCTCTCAGCAAAAGTTGATTATTGGGGTACGGAGAATCACCCTCTGTCAATGTTTATTTCGCGTTGACTTTGGAAAGGCCCTAAATTAGAGACACAGATTGTTTCAGTTCTCTGTAAGCCTGTGCCCCACCTGCTGCCTTTATTGCCCAGTCCTTTCTCCTGGCTGTTCCCGTTGCCATCCTTGTGCTGGCAGCACGGTGAGCCGGGACAGGAAACCTATTCGCTTTCAGTCACGTGTGGTTAGTGACGGTTGCTTTAACTCAGATTTCTTTTCCAGTTCTGCTTTCCTTATACTAGTAAGTGCTGATGGTAGTCATGGCCAGCAGGATGAGGGGGACAATTCTGCCCCTCTACTTCGCTCTGGTGAGACCCCACCTGGAGTACTGTGTCCAGCTCTGGAGCCCCCAACATAAGAAGGACATGGACCTGTTGCAGGGGGTTCAGAGGAGGGCCAGGAAGATGATCAGAGTGTTGGAGCATCTCTGCTATGAGGACAGGCTGAGAGAGTTGGGGTTGTTCAGCCTGGAGAAGAGAAGGCTCTGGGGAGACCTTACAGTCTCCTTACTGGAGCAGCCTTCCAGTATCTGAAGGGGGCCTACAAGAAACCCAGGGAGGGATTTTTTACAAGGGCATGTAGTGACAGGATGAGGGGTGATGGCTTCAAGCTGGAAGAGGGGAGATTTAGATTAGATCTTAGGAAGAAATTTTTCACTCTGAGGGTAATGAGACACTGTCATAGGTTGCCCAGAGAAGCTGTGAAGGCCCAGTCCCTGGAAGTGGCCAGGTTGGATGAAGTTTTGTGCAATCTGATCTAGTGGGAGGTGTCCTTGCCCATGGCAGGGGGGGTTGAAACTAGATGATCTTTAAGGTCTCTTCCAGTCTAAACCATTCTGTGGTTCTATGATTCGTCTTTGGACTTTTTTTCCCGCCTGGACTTCTAGTCAGCTTCTTTCTTTTCAGTGAAGTAGTCTCTGCTTTTGCGGAAATAGCTACTACCATCAAAAACTGATCAAATACTTCACCTCTGCATTTATTCGGCCAGGTTAGAGAAGTGACCATTTTTAAAACTAGGAGAAAATATGTACTACATAGTGACCTAAAATACTTTAGGCCTCAAGATAAATTGTTGCACTAGTTGAAAAGGGTTATTTTTCAGCAGGATGATGCTAATACAAAACCAGTTTATTTTTAAAACACATTGGGCATACAGTTTTTTCATTGCAGTCTTCCTCTGACAGTCAGTGCAGCACAGTATTTCATTAAATTGGGAAGCACCAGGCGTGGCTTTTCTGTATTTCCGTGTGAAAGACAAAGTAAGAACAAAATGTCTGCCTGTTTCAATGCTATTTAATTATTCTGTTTTACCTGAGGTCGTAAACCTGCAATGAAAGGCACTTGGGGTAGGCAATTATTTTTTATTTTTTCCCCTGTGTTTCTAGTTGTGCAGTGCTTCTCCAGCAAATTGATGAGCTGATGACTGCCAATAGTATTTAATACATCTAGGACCGTGATGTGAATTTCTGGCACTCTAGTTTTCTTCTACACCTTGTTCTGCAAAGCAGACAACTAGATGACTCATTTAAGTAAGGGGTGGTGGACCCAAGGGGTGATGGCCCTGCCAAATCAAAGCATAACGGTTAAGTCTATGGTGTGATTGTCCACCTAATAAATAAGGAAAAGGAAAGTTGCTGCTTGGTTTCATAGCGCTCTGTGTGGGATGTCATCAAATTCCTACTCGTTACTCTAACTTTGGTTCTCTTCCTCTCCTTTTTAGTTATTAATTTATCTGATCCTTTTGACTCCCTACCCCTAAGAGTTTTTCCACTAATACTCTATCTCCAAAAAAACATACTGGTCTGCCTGAATGGGCTAGTGGTACTTTTGACTGGGCATAGTAGGGCCATTATTATATTTTTCTGCTGGTCACCTTTATTTTACTTTTCCCAGACCTCACATGGTAGGATTATGGATTATCACATGGTTCTAGTTTTGACCCGCTGCCATCTCATATATCAATAAAAGTGTTTCCTATGGCTCTTGATGCTTTCTTGTGATCTTTCTCTAAAATTTTCTTAAGCCTTAGCATACACATGCAAGTGTCTCTCTTTTGTTAGTTATTTACATTCTTCACCCTCAAACGCTTTCTTTAATTGACCTGATTCTAGATGAAAGATGACAGTGCGTTTCTAAGGATTCCAAAAGGATCTGCTTTTATCCTTCCATCAGTGGTTTGGTCACTTGTTCTCTGAAAACTTTGTAAGGTCCTTTTCACTATGTTGGGCACTTACCAAAGAGTGGCAGGTGTTCATCAGAGATAGCGAAGACTGAACTGACAGTATGTATGTTTTTTAAAACCTAAAATATACCTTATCAAAGGCTTTTGTGAGGGGGTCAGAGTTAAAGACGTGGGCATATGCTTTTGGGGTGGATCACAACCCTGCATAGCCATACTAAAAATGTTGGGGTTTTGTAACTAGTTAATGACACTTCTGGGACACTTTGCTGCATAAGATACCCATTCATTCAGCAGACTTTTTCCCCCTCTCTCTAAAAACCACTTACGTGTAAATGTGTGCTTCTTTCTGGTTGGTTTGTCTGTTTTCCCACCATGTGGGTGCCCAGATACCTGGCAAATGGAAACAGTGCTGCTGTAGGAAACCATGCTGGGAGGACATGTGCACATGATGTAAGCACGCCAGTGGGTTCTGGGTTGTCCTACTGCACACCAATAGGTTTAACAGTCCTTTATCTCATGTTCTAGAGCTACTTCATAGAGTGGAAAAGAAGGGAGATGACTTCCAGTTTTGTGTAAATGATTTGTGTTGACCTAGTCTGCTGATAGGATGAGTATCACAGAATCATCGGGGTTGGAAGAGACCTCTGGAGATCATCTGGTCCAGCGCCCCTCCCAGAGCAGTTCCACCTACAGCAGGTTGCACAGGATGGCATCCGGGCAGGTTTGGAATGCCTCCAGAGTCAGAGGCTCCACCACCTCTCTGGGCAGCCTGTTCCAGTACTCTGCCACCCTCAAAGGAAAGAAGTTCCACCTCCTGTTGAGATGGAACTTCCTATGTTCAAGTTTGTACCCGTTACATCTTGTCCTATCACTGGGCAACACTGAAAAAAGACTGTCCCTCCTCCTGTCACCCTCCCTTTAAGTATTTGTAAGCATTGATGAGATCCCCCCTCAGCCTTCTCTTTTCCAGACTAAAAAGACCCAACTTGCTCAGCCTTTCCTCATAAGAAAGATGCTCCAACCCCCTAATCATCTTCATAGCCCTTTGCTGTACCCTCTCCAGCAGTTCCCTGTCCTTCTTGAACCAGGAGCTTTAAGTACACCCACAGAGTTGCTAATTGGTTACAAATCTGTTCTTGTTGCACAGTTTAGCAGTGAGTGGTTCTTCTGAGAGTAAGTACTGTGTAGATTCTTGTTCATGAGTTATAGCTGCTATAGCTTGAGACTGGCAATTGATAATAAAATTGACTACTTTAGGGGAAGTAAGGTGCTTTATGCCTGATTTCTCTTCAATTGTTAGTGAAGGAAAACATCCAAGCAACTGTTTCACTTTGGGAAGAAGGAGGTGTGTGTAAAGCACAATTATATGTGGGAGTGCTTTAGATTTACCTTCATCTTTAAATAACAGTTGATTTGTTTTACTTTTAAAACAGCATCTGTCATGAAGGAACAACTTGAACAACTGACGAAAAAATACAGCAACGTCACTTCGGTTCATATGGATGTCATTAAGAATGAGGAAATGCTCTCCTCTTTGGTGAAGAAACACAACCTTGTGATCAGGTCAGAATTCTGTGTAAAACATGATAGGCTCAACCCCAAGTCATACTACTTCTTTCTCCTACTTCATTGACCTAAATCAACATGGTAGCTTTTTGTTTCAATGCCAAAGAGTCTGAGGTCATATTTGTGCATGTAAATAGTTGTAACTGGCCTCTGCCTTCTCACATAGCATGGCATCAGGACTTTCAAAGGGGCTTTGACTGCAGCATCTCTTTAGAAGACTTCCCCAGTTATGTGGACAGCCTTCTTAGTGTGAGGAAATCAAATTTGCATGTTTTCAAGAACAGGCAAAATTCTGACATCTTGGCCATTTCTCCTGGATATCCCATTAAGAAAGATCTCTTTCCAGGTATTGAAGCAGGGGAGGAAATGACTTCATGGTCCTTGCCATTTTGTGCCTTTTGCCATGGATGCCATGAGTGTTGTTTCCTTTCCACGTAGAGCATGCTTTTCACAAAGTGCTTCATCAAGATTGTTGTAATGCAAGCTTTCTCAAGGGTGGTTTTACAGTTTTGCATCTTCTAAACCTCCAGCATGCCCATTTAGAAAGTGGCCTTGAAAAGAGGTCAGTGGTTTGTTTTTTACAACGGAGAAGTGTGACAAAAGATGCTGTCTAAAGAATGACTCCCCTGTTGTCCTGCACCCTGTTCTGAGGGCACACAACAGTGCTCTTCCGACGGGGCAGCATTGCACTTAGGGAGATGTGAAACAACTGCTCAGGGCAAGGCAGGTACGACTGTTGCATTTACTTGAGCTCTTTTCGTAGGCATACAAAAAAACTTTGTGAGTGTCTTCCCAGTGACAGCACAAGTAACTGGTTGGATTTTGATGTTGCATAATTCTCCTTCGTTTGTAGTTTGCTGCCTTATTCAGCACATCCTTTGGTTGCTAGGAAATGTATTGACAACAAAGTGAACTTGGTAACAGCCAGCTACTTAACACCAGCTATGAAAGAACTCCAGGAGAGGTAGGTATGAGAGTAGCATCTCCCCGGTGTTGCTTCCTTTTTAGTGCATTATCTGAATATTTTGCAGTCTGTTACACCTGCAACACTTACTGTGAATTACTGTTTTCTGTATTCTTTCTCCCTCCCTTTCGGTGGTGGAGGACTAAGTACCTTTGCCCAGAGCTGCGTGTGGAGGCTGTGGCAGAGTGGAGAGATGAGTGCATACCCCAGTCTTGTCAGGCTAGTGCTCTAAACGCTGGAACGTACTGTTCTGCAGGCCCCATCTTATTCCGTGTTAATGTGCCTTCCCCTCCTCCTCAAACCTGTTAGATGTTTGAGCTGGGCAAGCTGAGCAGCTGGGCTGACCTGTTCTACCAGTGACAGCAAGCTTGTTTCTCATCCTTCACATTTTCCTAATACAAACTCATTCTTGGCTTATTGCATCTACAGAATATCCTCCTTCATGCCACCGTCTTTTGGACAGGCCCGCTATATTAGTCTCGAATTGGTGACAGTTCTAAATATTCTAATGTTTCTGTTGTCCTTCTCATATGAGTGGAAGTTATTTTGGGCATAGAGCTTTATCTAGGTGCTCCTCTCAGTCACAGTACTGGAAACTCTGAAGTGAATAAGTGAATTGGAGTGAGATGAGAATTGTACATGCTGTGTCTCTACAAAAGATAAAACAGAGAAAGCTAGACAAGTGGACAACCACTGTTGCAGGCAATGAGGGAGGTTTCGGGGCCTCTCCTCCCCTTCTTGCTGTGATGCGCATGTGTGGTATCGTGCTCTCAAAAAAAAAAAAAAATCAAGACAGAAAAAAAGACACTGTTCATTTGTCAAAACAAAAAGTGATTTTCAAAATGAAATAAGTCACCTTGGTTTGTGGTGATAAGTGAGCTGCTCTGGGAGTGTAGGCAATTGTTAAAAAAACCCACCCAAATGTTTGTCATTTGTGAAATTAGGCCTTTTGATCTCTCTCCCCCCGGCAGGAGCTGTTTTGAGCAATTATAACGACCTCTATGCCGTCCTCTGCATTGCTACCTCCCTGCATTATAGCACTGGTATGGAGTAGCTGGTAGGAAATCCTTTTTCCACCAGTCCTTAGAAGTTGCAGCAAAATAAGAGAAACGAAGGCTAGAATGACTCATAGACAATTGTCATTGGTCAGGTTTTAACACCTGCTTCTGGTTTTTTCCACAAGCTGCAGACAGAGCCCAGAATTTACTGTGTTGGGGAAAATTCACTGGGCTTTTGTTGGACAGATTTCCTGAATGAAAGGCCAGTAATAGTGAATATTCTGACAGATCTGCATTTCTGTTATTTTCAGCGTAGAAGCTGCTGGAATTACAGTTATCAGCGAAATGGGTTTGGATCCCGGTCTTGACCATATGTTGGCGATGGAATGTATTGACAAGGCAAAAGAAGTTGGTGCTACGGTAAGGTTGGCAGGTAGTGCATAGTTCAGCCAAGATTTTATTAGTAAAGTTGCTTCTGCCCAATTTTGGTGCACATCACTGATGTGTCATGGACTCTGGACACTCTGTCTGGACACCTTAGTTTTTTCTGATGCTTGGAATTTGGAACCAACTGTTCCAGTCGGTGAGACCATCAACTGAGATGGCTTCGCCCCCGTGTGTGTTTTGGGTCCCTTTCCTTTATTGACAGTGCCTGCAGCGTGACAGCTTGACACTGTTGCTCAGTGAAGTTCTTTTGGGTTCCCCTGTTCACTGTATATCTTCTGATTTTGGGGGGATTTTGGAGGACAACCTCAAGAGAAAGTTTAAGAATTAGCGGGGATTCTGCATGGTAGCTCTGCACTGTTTGCATCCTGGTCTGTGTTCTCTTCACTGTTTCTCTTCCGTGGATAAATCTGACAGGTTGTATCCTACACTTCTTTCTGCGGTGGCCTGCCAGCTCCGGAGCACTCTGACAATCCTCTGAGATACAAGTTCAGCTGGAGCCCCCAAGGAGTGTTGCTGAATACAGTTCAGTCTGCTACGTATTTAAAAAATGGAGAGGTGAAGTAATCCTAACATTTCCATTTAAAGCCAGACAGAGAAGGTGATGTTGGGCTAAGGAGGGAATTGGGATTTGTAAGGTGCTGTGTTTACTTTCAAGCCAGTGACAGTCAGTTGCCAAAGCAAGTTGCGAGCATCACTTAATCCTATGTTTGGAGTGTAATGGTGTCTGGCTGCTGCCAGCTTAATTCTTACTTCCTATATGGAAGCTGATTGCAAAGAAGGAGCGTGTTCTAATGATTAAAGCACTGTATTGAGGTTGGTGTTCTGCGTTCTGTTTCCATCCCTGTTCTCTGTTGCTTTTGCCACGGAATTGCGCTCACTGTGGCTCTGTGAAACAAAGGTGAGGGTGCATCCTTCTATGTGCTTTTCTGTAGTCGTGTTTGTAAACCAAACAGCTTCATTCTGTACTTGAACAGTGTGTAGCAGAAATCTAGGTTTCTTTTGGTGCGATCTGTAATACCAGTAACCCACTGAGTGGGTTTTGTGAAAGCGTACAGTGCTTTCTGATGTGTTTTATATAAGCTCGGTTTTGCTGTTTGTGCAGGAGCCATTACAGTAGACTTAACCCAGCAAATGCCACCGCGTCTGTTTTATGGAAAGATCATAACTGATTTGTGCAAAGCTATTGAAAGCCATTATCACATTCCTGCTTTCCAGTCCTATCTGTTTGATCACTCCCACTTGCTCAGAGTAGTTACTGGGCAGGGGCTCTTCAAATGTCAAGGAGACTGCCTTGTAGAACCACTGTAAAGTTTAGCTAATTATCTAAACTTTTTGATATGCAAAACTGAGAAATCTTTTGAGATGTTTTATCATGACATTTTGGTGCTCTAGTGTTCTTACTGCAGTAAGAAAGGAGAAATTCAGGGACTGTACATTGGATAATTATTTAAAAAGCAACAACACATAGTTATAAGTTTCAGATGAAAGGGTCTCTTGGAGAATGTGAAAATGTTTCATATCTAATTCTGACCTGGCTCACCCATTGCTAGGAAAAATTAGATCATGCATATGAATGATTCACTATGAGAACACTGTGAGCTTGTCAGTAAATTGTGCAATGTTTCCTCCTTGCCACTGAATCCTTAGCTGTCTTTGAGTGTTGTGCAGGATTCTTCCACACTGGTGTCTTACCTGACGAACACAAAAGGATCTTTTGGCATTGCTGCAGACTTCACTGCTTTAGTTGTTTTTCTAAAAGGAAACCTTGCCCCTTTGCTCAGAAGTCACAAAATGAGTTTGTATTGATGCTGCATAGCAGATCTGTGCATCAGCTGCTTGAAGGAAGCAGGGTTCAAGGCTTTGGTTGGGAGTGATAATAGAACTAGTCAACCTTATTTTGTTTTCCTTCAACAGTGCGTTCTCTCTGTGCTTTGTAGCTGCAAGTAAAGATCCGCACGGGCAGCAATTTTGTATCAGTGTGATATCACCTGATTTATTTTAATCTTTAAAAAAAAGGAAACAAAACCCCATCCTTCTCTTTACATTTATCTTCTCCTCCCCTATAAAAAAAAGAGAATAAAAAAATTTGACCAAAAAGCAGGGAGCCTATGGGCCAAACCTCCCTTCACACTGATGTCGTTCGGAGGGGTGCTACAAAATTACGCTGATTTTGGAAGTGAAGTAGGAACCTGCCACTTCAGTGTAAGCGCAGCAGGAATTAACAGTGTGTGTGAGAAGGATGTAAGTTGTTTTAGCCCTTTGATTAGTGATGGCTGACGTAGTGCGTGCTTCTCCGTTGCAGGATATGCTGAAATGGCTTGTGCAACTGCTTTATTTAGATTGAGTCTTTCTTTGCACCTGAAACACTAAGCATATTGTTCCTATTTTGAGCATACTTCATGTTTTCTGTTGTAAAATAAATTAAATAACACTGCACCGAAATAACATTGCTGTTCTTTCACAAAATTTAGATTATCAATATTCCAGCTGGAGGAGCATTACTTGATTCTGTTACTCCGATGGATTTTTTCCCAGGATTAAATCTCGAAGGGTTTCCTAACAGAGACAGTACAAAATACGCTGAACCGTATGGTATTCAGACGGCTCACACTTTGTTGAGAGGCACCTTAAGATACAAAGTAAGTTGTTATTGTTATTAATTATTATTATTATCAAGAGATGAATGTTGACATTTCAAGAAAACTGTGTTTTTAAAAGTCAGCCTTTTATAGGACTGTATTTGTTATTTATGAGCTCTCCACTATCCCAAATGAGAGAGAACTGGAATCATTTGTCTGTTGTTTTTTTTTTTTTTTTTTTTTAATCTAGCTTTACCTGGTTTATTTAGCAGGTTTTTGTTGCAAACCAGAAAAACAGTTTTACTTGTTTTAGGCAGCTGGTCACTTGGCTTGCATAGTCTGTATCTGTGTTTCTTTTTTTCTCTGGCTCTGTATTTAGTTTCAGATCAATAGGAGATTTAAAAAAAAATAAATCTGATGGGTTTGTGTGATGTGTGTTGCTGTTACGTATTTTTAGGAATTGATCTATTCTCTTAAAGTTGAAAAAAATTGAATTTACAATTTGTTGCTTATATTCCTATGGAAAACATAATGTAAAATCTTATAGAAAATTATGGTTTTCCATCATACTGAGAAAGTTTTTCATTAAGCAACTGGAAATCTTGAATTTGTGCAGCTGCAACGTTTTGGTTAGTTAAGTAAAATGTTAAGAGATAAATGTGTTTTCCTTCTGATAGACTCTTTTCCTTTCATTTGCTAGGTGCACAAAGCAGAATCAAAACATAATATTTTTCCTTTCAGAATTTTTTAAAAAATTATTTTGTTGATCAATATACATTAAGAAGGAATAAACCTAAAACCATATTGAAGGTTTGAAAGACTTTTTATGGATGTCGTGACGTATCTATTGAGTTAAGGTTTATGTCAAGGTTTAAGCTGTTGTTTTGCACATGGCTTGTGGAATGTCTGTGTCCTTTCCCTCTTAAATACTTCTGTTGCGATACAACAGGATTTTTTCTTTATTTCTGGGAGGGAGGGAGGCTTGCTTAGCAAAAGAAAATGGAAGGCCAATGTGGGGGAATAAGGGTTACAAATTGCAATAGCTCTCTTTTTGTCAGTCTAGATACGATTTCTTGTTCAGAAGCTAAAAATATGTGGAAGGCATCTATCTCGTCATGAAGTCTTAATATGACAGTATCTACTCTTCCATTTGGTGCCTGGTAAAATTTTCTTCTTTTGTATAAGCCTTAGCGTAAGGAAAAGCAAAAATGTCAGGGTGACACGAAGACTGTTGTTACCAGCGTGCTGCAAGAATGACCTTTCTGTGGTTAGTGCTGTTTTCTCAACCCCCGAAGCAGGTCCATTGTGTTGGATTGGGTTGGGTTGTGTGGAAGAGCTCACCTTATCTCTGCCTGCGTGGTACCTGCATGCCAGAACGTGGTGCTGAGCAGGGCAGAAGTTAATGCTGGCCCGTGGCACGTGCTGCCGTGTCGCAGAGCAGAAGGCAATCCGGCCAACAACTCCTCCGCCTGCCTTTTCTAGCTGAAGCTCAGGCAGCTGATGGAGCCAGCTTAAAAAGAGGCGTCACAAGGATCTCATGGCAAGGCCAACTGAGCTGGCAACCTAGTGCTGGGGGAGGTGGCTCCTAATTATAATTAGCCCTCTTTCAGGGTGCTTCATGTCCACCATTCTGCTTTTTGACAGTCTTCCTAGTCAGTTGCATCTAAGTGTTCTCAGGTATCTAGCAGCTGTGTGGGACTGTTAATGGGACACAAACAAAAATGATCAGAAACCAGCTGAGACATTTTTTATCATGCAGCCTTTGCAGTTCCTTTTAAATACCGTCCCGCTGCTGTCCGGGTTGTCTCTCTGATACTCCTGAAGGAAAGACGTAAACACATGTCTTTAAACACATCTGAAAAATCAGTTTACCTGATAGTCCACACAGTCACGCTGGGGTGAGCTGAGTTCAGCGCTGGGCTCTCTGTGTTCAGTAGTTCGTTTATGGGCCAGCTGGCTGATAAAAGCCCTGTCTGTAACGAGGTGCTGGAGTTTGAACGAGTGCTGGCCAGTTTAGCCCTTCAATCCCAGGAACCAGTGCTACTTGCCATGGAAGTACCGATGGCAGAATAATAAGTCGTCATTAAAGAGGGTATTGCAAAGCAGGGGGAGGGGTGGAGAGGGCCTGGGGAAGGTACCACTTTGTAGCAGTGACCCCGTTGGCGTCGTGTCATTGTGGCTGCCTTCCCATGGGAATAATACTTAACACTACCGTGGTTGTGTCCACTGCTACCTTCAAACCAAGGAGAAGTATTCACCTCAGTTTCAAGTGACTATTATTTTTAACCATGGTACTCTTTTATTTCAGGGATACTCTAAGACTATGGGAGGCTTTGTAAAACTAGGATTAATCAACCCAGATCCTTATCCTTTGCTAAGCTCAACCACACCGCCTCTAACCTGGGTGAGTTACTTTGATTGCTCCTCCTTCTTTCCTCTGTTTTATTAATGTTTTTCTTATTGCTAGGCTTGGATGTGCTTAGCATTGGGAATCTTGCATTGCACCCTGGTCTTCTCTGCTCTTTGTTCCTGGAAATTCGGAAGATTTTCTTCATCAGGAATGTAATACAGTGCTGGAACAGGTTTCCCAGAGAGACTCTGGAGTCTGTCATGCTGGAGGCTAGACAAAGCCACGGCAGTGCTGGTGGCACTCCTGCTTCAAGTAGGGTGTTGGGCTAGATGACCCTCAGAGGGTACAATGTTTTTATGAGTTGTCTTAAATTTTCTATTAGTCAGAACCCAGCCCTCAGTGCTGTGAGTTTGCAGTGTCCATACCCGTACTGGCCTATTATCTTCAGTGTAAAAGTAGTTTTTAGGGCATCAAGAAGTAAGAGATCATGTTTAAATGAGTATATTAGAATATTTTTTTCTGTTAAAACTCTGTACATTTTTTTTCTGTCTGTTGTGCTGCTTTTCTGCCTTGCTTACTGATGCCTCACTTCGTCTTAATCGCATCTTATGATGTGCTGCTGTTACATTTAGCAGTCAACGTTTTGGTCGTCTCTGTGGACAAAGCAGGGAATTTCATATTTTGATGTGGTGTAAAGACAGCTGAATTGACAAACAGCTTATTTATTACTTGTCAGGTCTGTTTGTCTGTATTGTGCGAAGTTTTTTCTTCCGTTTTGCAAACCCCCGAGAGAGCAACTTTGTTTATTACTCAGATGAATAAGCTTCAGATCTGTCTCCTGTTTCCTTACATGTGCTTTTATCAGCATTAATCTGGAGACACCAGACTTATGCCATGTGATGGTCTGAGGAGAGCACAGTATTTTTCTGATAATGCCATTATTTCAAGTTAAGAATGTCTTGAGTGTTCTCAAACCAAGAAGGCACAAGGTGAAGAGGCCCAGTCTTGCTTGTCTCTGACTAACATGCAGCACTGCTCATCTTCCCAAGCTCCAGGAGTTTTCAGGCTGCCGTGTGGGAATTACTTTTATTTTTTTGGGGTGATTTCTGTCCACTTGCAGTTTTAGGGTTGATATCTTCAAGTTTTCTTCGCAAAGATGGTTAGAATTCCCAGTCCTCCTAGACTCAATGAATGAGTATCCTCAGGGTGAAAAACTTCTTCCAAATATCGGGACAGTGTCAAATACTTTGGATAAGTCCAGGTAGTACTTAGTACATTTTAGTACTTCCTATTTATCTACTGTGCCTGGGACGCAGAGGAGATGGGCTAGTTCTTACTTGCTTCATATCTTGTTCATAGCTCCGTTCATGATCTGTCTTGCTGTGAATGAAGTAAGCAATAATTGGCATCTAGATATCACAAAATGGCCTTCAGATACACACAAAAAATCTTCAGAAATGTTTTTGCTAATATTCCTGGAATTCCCAGAGCCTTGTTCATCTCATCAGTGTGTTTTCTTCCTTTTGAAAGGAATGTTCTCCATTTCTAGACCAGCTGAAAGAGATCCTTAAGTTCCTCACTCTCTGGCTGTCTCCAGGTGGCTTCTCTTTCACCCTAACATCCTCCCAGCATTCCTTGTTTATGCCGATTTCTATGTTCTCTCTTCACTGCCAGAGGAAAGGATAAGACTGAAAAATAGAGGGAAGGAGCTGAGTGGTGGGGTACAAAGTGTTTTAGGAAAAAAATTCTCACTTATTGCAATTAAAAATCTCAAACTGTCTCATTTCCCATATACGCGTAACCTGTGCTCTCAGAACTCCTGGATATTAACTGGGCTTAGTGGAGCAGTAGGAGTAGGTTCTCGAAACCTTGACTGAAAAGGAGTGAGAACAGATATTAAGCCTTCAGGAACTTTTTGTCTTTTCTTTTAATACAGAAAGAGCTCATGTGCAAACTGGTTGGAATTAAGCCACCTGCTGAGTACCACGTTCTTAAAGAAGCTGTATTTAGCAAACTGGACAAGGACAAAAGTCAGCTGGAGGCAGTGGAATGGTAAAATTTTCCAGTGATTTTTTTTTTTTAAAGTGGTTTTTTTTTTTTTAAAAGGGTTTGCAACTCCACCCATATTGGTCCATAACTGGTATGCTGAACAAGCTGGAAATGATAAAACTGAGACTAAGCTGTTGATAGGCAATGACGTCTCATTTCTTCTGCCAGGCTAGGTTTATTGGGAGATGAACCAGTTCCCGCAGCAGATTCCATTGTGGGGGCTCTTGCAAAGCACATGGAGATGAAGTTGCCCTTTGGTATGTGAGAAATTCTTCTTTTTCATGGCTTTGAGTGGAACAAATGGCTATCTCTTATTAGCCTTAATTGGATTAGTTTGTTTATCTTCATTAAAAAAAACTTTGTTAGGTTTTTTTAATGTCTTGTGGTGTTCTCTACTCACCCAATTTATCTTTTTCTTTCCCTGTGAGGTTTTTAGTTTCATCTTAATATTCTGTCCTCCCTAATAGTCCCTGTCTTAAGTCACTTCCCTGCTACGCATCGTGTCTTGCTCGTCAGGAACCTCCTCTTGTTATGATTGAAATACCAGTAATGAATACTTTGTGTGCTTTTCTCTTAGGCACTGGAGAGAGAGATATGATTGTTATGAGAAATGAAATAGGTCTCAGGCATCCTTCTGGTCATTTGGAAAACAAATTTATTGATCTGGTTGTGTATGGTGATAACAAAGGATATTCTGCAATGGCCAAAACAGTAGGATACCCCACGGCTATTGCTGCTAAGATGGTTCTAGATGGTAAGTGACTGTTTGGGCTTCAGCAACAGTATTTCATCACTCTGGATCTTTCTGCCTGTAGAAAGCAGACATGAAGTGTTTCTGAAGTGTATATAGGCATTACATTTTTTTTTTAAAATGTAATCAAACTTTTCCTGTCATCTTTACAGGAATTTTTAATCTGCACGTTTGGATATTTCAGTTACTTTTCTCAATTTCTTAATCTACAGAGAGATTTTTAGAAATTTAATCTGAAATGTTTCACTGAAGTGTAGAGGGGACCTTTGGTATGGTAAATTACGATTGATTATGTCACAGTGAAGCGGGCTAAAATATACCTGTGCTGAACAAACTAGTGACTTCCACTGCCGCTTTCTGGATTGATCAGATTTGAGGCTTGGGACATGTTACCTGGTCATGTTGTGTGTGTCTATAGAATCAGGCAGACTCTGCCTAGTGATCACCATGTTTAAGGAAATAGTGTGATTTCCCCTTACTTGGTCTTAATCTTTAGAGCTTAATTCTTTTTATTCTTTTCCTGGCTAACTGAAATGAGCAAAAACTTTGGGTCTGGGGTTTTTTTTTTGTTTTGGTCTTTCTTGTAATTTAAAAAACGAAAAACCATTTGAAGTTTAGATGCTTTTCACCTAATCACGGTTTCACAGCTCTATGAATTAAATTCAAGCTGTGTCTGCTACTATGTCAAACTTTTTTCCTTGTTCTTTGATATGGTACTGCTGCTGCGTGAGAACATAATGCCAAGGTTGATAAATCTGCATATATGTATATATGTAAAAATATAAACATTAAAACGTATCTAATTGCAAATTGACATTTTTTTACTAGTGGTGGGTTGACCTTGGCTGGCTGCCAGGTGCCCACCCGGCTGCTCTCTCCCCCTCCTCAGCGGGACAGAGGGAGAAAATAAGATGAAAAAGCTGGTGGGTTGTGACAAAGACAGGGAGATCACTCACCAGCTGTTGTCACAGGCAAGACAAACCCAACTTGAGGAAAATTAATTTATTGCCAATTAAAAATAGGTTTGGATAGTGAGAAACAAAAACAAAGCAAGACCTTTGTCCCAGGCTCAACTTCCCTCTTCCATTGCTGACTCCTCAGCCTCTTCCCTCTGCCCTGAGCGGCGCCAGGGGATGGGGAATGGGGGCTGCCAGCACCGGGGTGGGGACACCCAGTACAACACTTAATGCTTTTTTTTTCCCCTACCTTTCTCTCAGGTGAAATAGATGCCAAAGGTATGGTTATACCATTGACAAAGAATGTTTATGGACCAATACTTGAACGTGTTCGGGCCGAAGGCATTGTGTACAGCACTCACAGCGTCATCAAACAGTAACTGGAAGCAGCGGGTGGAATCGGGTTTGGGCTTCATTTGCTTCCCCCTTCCCCCTGTAAGAATCTCAATTTGGACCAGCTGAAGGCAGAGGGTGCCTTCCATAAAACTGGTCGCCTGACTTTCCTGTAGAAACTGAAGCTACCCAGGTGCACAAATTGCAGTATTTTCCTGTTAAAACTGTTACACTTTCATGTAGGTGTTTCAGCACCAATCGGATCTTTCCTTATATCTTTGCTAAAATATCTCGGGAGTAATTTTTTAATACAGCTTTTCTTGTAGGTGTGTAGGGTTATTACTGAGACAAATTTAAGCGGAAAGAAAAATCTATTGGTGGATTCTATTGTGGTGGAAAAGCCTGATTAATGAATTCCATTGATTAAGTTTGATTGTTCATGCGGTGAAAATAATTTATCAGAGAACCAGAGAGGAAAGTGATACTTAAAGTTTAAGTCCCTTTCCTTTTAAGAGTATTTGTGAATGTTTCCACAACAATAATATGCAAGAAATAGTTTAGAAATTCTGCACTACTAGCAAATAAGATCCTGTTGAATCTTGAAAATGTTTAGTTCTTCAGTATTTGAAATCTAGATCTTAATATTTTTGAAATCCCTCTCTTAATGAATGTAAACTGAAGTTACCTGGAGGCGAGAGGCAGTTCAAAGCGAGTCTCCCCCCATCCCCTTTCCCGTTACGGAGCAGAAGCTGGTTGTGGTGTGTTGGGATGCCTGTGGCCGGGAAGGGCATTCTGAACGGCAGCACAGCCAAGGTGCTTGGAGGCCGCTCACTCCGAAGGACATGTTTGCTCTTCCCGCTTACACCGTGTGCCTCGTCCCAGTTAAGTACTGTTACAAAGGGAATAGACTGTGTAGCATAAGCAGCTTTGAAACGCGGTAGGATTAGGGGTTTAAATCACTACTTTCTGAGTTAGCTTCTGTCCTTTTGCTGGCGTGCTTCTGGAGCGTTCACTTGGGAGCCCGTCCGTGCGGTGCCGCGGCCGACTGAGGAGAGGTTGCCGGCGCAGCAGCCGGCGCAGACGTGCCAGCCCGGCGCCAGCCGCGGTTTGGCTGCATCCATCCACCCAGACCTGAACTTCAGCCCGAGCGCAGCGTCTCTGACAAAACAGCGCTTGATTCCTCCCGGCTCTGGGCTGCTTCTGTGGCTTTCGCTCAGGGATTTCTACACCTCCTTGCGCTACGAGCGCGGTGTAGACTTCACCGGTTAGGCCTGCGGGATGCAGTGCTGCGAGCACATACCCTTTGCACTGGCACCTGCGCAACTCTCCAGAGCTCCCCTTTTCCAAAACGGAATGCTGACGCTGGAAGCCGCCTGCTTTCAGCTTTGCTCACACATGCACTTTGCTGACAAACGCACAGCCTTTTGCCTCCTGAGGAGCATAGTGCTATTATCGTGGTCCCGAGGGGCTGGAATTACAGGCGTTGCTCTGCCCGGTAGGAGAAGCGGCCGTAACAATAGCTGAAGTTTTGATCTCCCAAGTCTTGCTGCTCAGGATTTGGATTTTCTCCGTGCATATATAATGAAGTAGCAACTGCAACCAAGAGGAGGGTGAAAGGAGCCAAAGGGAGAAGGAAGAACGAAGGGCAGAGTATTATCGTCAAAGAGGAGGGCTTTTTATACTGAACCACTGAATGCTTTTTATACTGACAAATCTGGATTCTGTTACAGTGCCATGCACGTTCTGAGTATCGGATGAAATCCTGGCTCTACTAAATTGCTTTGCTTCCCACTGGCTTCGCAGGCTGTTGGTGTGTTGTATGGCTGGTACGTGCAGGGGGGGAGGATGGATGGAGCCTGCAAAGAATGTTCCGCTCTCTGCTGACTCCACCTCCCCCTGGTAGCTTGAAGGCCTACAACTAAGGGTTAAAATTAGACCTGTATCTGCTGGTGCTTTCCAGTCCAGTGCTTGGTGAGACCAGGATTTCCCTGAATTCTCTGTTCCCTCCTTTACACCACAAATACGCAGCCATGGAGCTGTGGTTCTGTATATATGCGTGCACCTTGCTTGCTTTTCTGCTCAGGAAACACAGTACGCAAAGAAAATTGGCATTTTTAAAAAGTGTGTAATCCCTTTGGAGCACAAAAAGAAAGCACTACAGAGAGTTTTCTTCAAGAAACACTGCTACTATTTTTGAAACATTTTGTATCAGAATATATTTCTGTTTCCCAGTGCAATGCTGCTTTTCATTTTTGAAGTTTAGACTTAAATGAATTTATTGCTCAGCTTTTGTATGAAGATTAGGCTTCTCAGTTCTCTTTGCATACTGTCGGAAAGATAATTGTATCTTATACACAAGATTGCTTGAAAAATAAATCTGAAAACCTGTCTTTCATTGTCATGTCATCCTTACAGTCTAATGAGATGTATTTGAATGGGATTTTGTTTTTTACATAGATGGTTATATTGAAAGGGTGTCTACACATGGACTTCTCCATATACATGAAATAGCTTTCCGTGCTTTTTGCTAAACACACAAGAGAAGATTTTTCAAGGATTGTTTAAGCATCTGCACCTAGCACCCATATATGTATTTATATACGTATAAATATATGTACCCAGGTGTCATCTTCAGCTATGATCTTAAGAGATGCAGATTTTTTAGTACACGTTTTGTGCTTGGGCACAAGGACAACTACGTAGTGGAAAGCTCCAGAGCAGTAGGTGTACAACGTGTCCCTGTGCCCCACGAAGAAATGAAAGCTTGGCGTCTTACTGCCTGTATCTTGAGCTTGTTCGGCTGGAGACGTGGTTTGGTTTCTATCACTGCCTGGGCTGAAAGGCCCTTAAGCTGTTTGTTCACATCAGGCTGCAAGGAACAGTTTGTTTGCCACTGCGTGTCTCTTATTTCTCAGTTTGGAATTTATTCTAGTGCCGGCTCTCCACGACAGGTAACATCCCAGTTTCTTTCTGAGATGGAGGCGCTCGAGCCCTGTTGCACTCAGACTCAGTGTTTCACACTCTCTCTGCCCTGGATATTCCTGCAGACGAGAATGACATCCTTTTTTCAGGGACTGGAGCAGGGAAGTGTGACTGCGGGATAAAGGGCATGTGCTCATAGCACAGTAGCTGTTTCAGGGGAAAAATACCCGGGGGTAAAGTGATTGTGATTAGGCTGGAAAACTAATGAGGGGGGTGAGAAAAAAGAAATTTAGCTTTGAGTGTCCAGCAGAATTTACCAAGGCAAATCAGACCATCTCAAATCCACTGTGATAATTACAGGGTCACAGGATGTGACTTTGCTAAAACAAGGGAATGACTTCAGTAAGCCAGAAGGTTGGGGTTTTTTTTTCTGGTTTTTGTGTTCTAAAAAGAATGCAATTGGAGACAGAGGGGAATCAGGAAATGTGGCCAAATGCCCTGAGATACTTCTCTTCCCTCTTGTCCCTTTGAATGTAAAGTCCCTAATCCACCACAGCCCAAACTTGTGAAGCAGAAATGGATGGCTGGACCTTATCCCTGCTGCGGGGAAGCAGTGAAAACCAAGACTGTGACCGAGGGCGCCTCCGACTTACGACTTACGGTAGTTGCATCTCTGTTTCTAAGGGCAACAAGAGAAGATGGCTCCTCTCCTCAGTCCTGCTTTGCTTATGCTTCAGAATGATTAGAAAGAGAAATGAGTTTCTTTCCTAAACTCATCTTGAAGTAAGAGTTTACCACAGAAAATTTCAACCCATCTGAAATAACATGCGTTATCCTTGGACGTTCCAATGAACCGTGCCAGGCAAAGCATTGTGACAAAACATCGCTAACTAGTTTACTCAACTGATTTTCAAAGTCCATACTAAGGTCGTTAACTAAGATGCTGTTGTACTGATAGCTATGAGTTTGTTTGACTTCTAGTCATCGTTTGTTGCTGACTTTTGTAAAGCTTTTCCACAGGTATAAAATCACACCACCACAGTCACTAAGCAGTTGGTGATGTTTGTAAATTACATTTTGTTTTTTAACTCCCTACTTGCCTATGATTTCTGAGGAGGAAGCTCACCGATCAGGTTTATCCTTGGCACACATGACTTACAGCTTCGTAAAAAAAATCACCTTAAACTGACATTGTTTATTAATATCCTACTTCTTGCAGGAGATACATAACATCTTTTCCACACTTGACCCAGTTTGAAAAGGCAGGCTATATGTCTTTTGAGTCTGTAGCTTGGATTACAAGAAAAAAATTAATTAGAATATGGCCTTTGTCTGAGAGGGGAACTGACACGCATTTATTAAAATCTGTAATCCATCACAGTTGAAGATTATAGAAGATTTTTTATGATTCTTATTTTTTTTCTAGCTCAGAACCAATATGTGTGAGTAAAGAGATTATCCTAAGCACTTATGTTTTAAATAACTTGTCAGCATGCTAAGATGATGAATGTGATTACAAACATCTCTGGAAGAAACCTTGAACGACAGCTGATTCCTTGGATTATCATTTTAAAATGTCTGCAAAACAGTTTAGGTTGAAAGGAACAGTTATGTCAAGATGGGATTTTAGAAAGGAGGATTCCCTTTTTGCTTTTGGTCCATAGAGGCTTGAAAAACATCGTAGAATTAATTGGCCTAAAAACTACTTTGCGTGTACAACTATATGCAACTACAAATCCATTAATAGAAGATATCAAAGTAAAAAGCATGAAGTTATTTGAGGCTACAAGCCAATTTTCCTAAAGGAAAGGCTGGGGAAGCAGCGCACAAGCACTGCAGTTCCTTATGCTGTGTACCAAGACGGTGACGCGCACACGCGCACGGTAAGAAGATTATGGTTTATGGTTTGGAAATGGCCATAAGATCACAATTAACCTCTCTCGTACAGGCACCCCTAGAGATTAAGAAAGGAAAAATGGTGCCTATGTTTTTGGAATGAGGGAGAGAAATGCTATCGCATAGCTGTCCTCGCTAGCCAAGACGTGCAAGCGGAGGGTGCCAGCCAACCCGAGTGCTTTAGAGGAAGCAGGGAGGGACCCCCTGGCCACCTGGAAGAAGATATTCCCGTTCTCACAGAGCAACTGATACCCACCTTTGTGTACACCAACCTTGTGCCTGAAAGCGGGGAAGAATGTGGACGTGTCATTCAACCGTGTTAGAAAAATGTGTATCGTTTGGGACAATGAGCAGGTTCTGGATATTTGAAATGCCTATCACCCCCAAAATAGCACAAATATAACACACAAACAAAATTCTAGATCCTATTTTTCAATGGTGTTTAATTTCACTAGGGATACACTGTAAGTTTGCTTCCACTTAGAAGCTGTATCTCCGTCCTGTTCTTCCTGGACTTCAGAATTAGCAAATACGCAGGCAGGACAAGGACCACACGGACAAAAAAAAAAACACCCCTAAAGTGTGAAGCCTGAATAAAGATGTCTTGGCTCAGAAAAGTAGGTTCCCTCATTTCTGAATGACTCAATCAACTAGCTGAAGGCTGTGAACTGGAGGCAAGTACCAGTACGTGCAGGCAGATGGCTGGCACGGGCGTCACCACGAGCGCCACCAGGTCTGGCTGCGTTTCACAGGCGGTTCACGGGGAGTTACGCGAGGGACGGCGAAACCCTGGCGGAGACCTTTGGGAAAGAAAAGCTTGCAAGGCTGGAAGTACCAGGGTAACCCTGTTGGTAACACCACATACGGCCGAGATCAGCTAAGTGGCAGCATCAAGAGGTTTCACGTTTGGGTACATCAGTAAAAAACAAGCTGAGGCCCATGAAGAAAAGGTAATTGGGTTGTTTAGCTGCAAAGAGACCATGGTGGAGAAACACAGGGATCACGGTGGAACAGGGAAAGAATAAGCAATGGAAAACAGAGAGAAGAGGGGTGAAAGTGGACATGTGCATGTAAGCAGGCTGCTGGGCAGTGCCCTTGCCCATGCAAAGGGCACTTGGGCTGAGACAGGCAAATTGTCCCACCTTTGGCTCTGGTGGACCCCTGGGGCTCCAAGCCCAACAAATCCAGCCACTCCATAACCTCTGGGACCACACTGCTGTGGTTACAAAAGGGAAGTGGTCACGCATCAAAGAGACTTCCAGCGCGCTCACATGTTAACACAGCTTTATAAGCAAACTATACATTAGATTTTGTTAATTTTGTCTATATGACTCTTAAAAAAAGAGGACAAGAGCACGAAAACGTCTGCTTTACTTTACGATTCTATCATTCTACACCATTCTGTCTCCTGGTCTAGCACCTTCACACTCATTTCATGTATCCACAGTACCAGGGTTTTTTGAAGTTTCCACTGTTTAGAGCCCTCTAAACCTAAAATTGTTGCAGCTCCACCTATCCTCAACCCTGCACTGCTGAAGGACATCTAGATCTCCCTGCTGGCACACTGAGGTCCCTCACACACCCTTGCTTCAGGACATCAGTCAGCCAAATCTCCAACTCTGCATCAGTTCCATCTTCTCCCATCCTTATTTTTTTGTGGAAATCACTGTCCATTAGTTACTGTGGCATTCTGATCAGAACAGTATCTCTGCTCTCAGTATTTCTACATACCAAGTGAGAAAACAGTTACTTGCAAGGCCCGTGTTGGTTTTAAACACAGACCTATTCTGCTCCAGGCTCCTCCACCCTCCTCAGCGCTACAACCTTTGTACAACCAGAATCTTTCTTGCCAGTTCAGAAGGGAATAGTTGGGTGGCCAAGCTGAAACATTTTGCTTTTGTTCTTGCAGAGGTTACTTGCTTTATCGCTTCCCAGTTTGGCTTTTGCTTCACCAAAGGAGGCAGCAGAGAGGTCAGCAGCTGAACCAATGACCTGAAGCAAAGCCAGCAGGGAGAAGTCCTGTGAGGGGGCAACTAAGGCAATTTGGAGGCCTGGAAGAGCCTGTAGGTAACCAGACTGGGAGATGTGCAGGGAGCTGCTAAAAAACCCCAGCTAACATGGACACTGTGGGTACACCTGGATGTGGAACACAGATTAAATAACAAAAAAAGTTTTCCAAAAGCATCTCCTGCTCTTGCAGATTCCATAGGAAGAGCAGCTGTCTCCAGGTCAACCTCGAGTCCTTATTCTTCTAAGCAAAAGCTCTCCTACAGGACAGTGGAGATTGTTTCATGTATGTGGAAGACTGCTAAACACAGACTGGAATATTTATATTTATTTTTGCAATGCCATAGGTAAAAACAATTTAACAATGCCAAGTACAGGTGTTATTCTCATAAAAACTTCTCATTTCAAAACAAATGGTTTCTATTTCCCACAAAAAGTTAAAATCACATGCAGCTATATGAAGGTTAATTGCTTAAGATGCACAATTATATATCAGAAGACTTTGTTAAAATAAAAACATCCTGGACTACATCATTTTAACAAGGCAATTACACAGAACTAGAAAACTGACTCTGTAGTAAAATATAAAAATCTACAATTATAAATATAAATTTGGTCCATGGATCACTACAGAAGTAGCAGTATTTACAGTAAGTATCAGATTACTAGTCTAAATGTCTAATTGAAGTCTTAAAATGTTGAATGTTATGGAGAACAGTATTTTATTTACATTCTACTATATTAAAAGTTACATTGCTAGCAATTGTAAATTGTTATAAATACAGCAAATAAATCAAATACTAAACCCATGACATGTTTGTAATTGAGAAACCCCTAACATCTATAAATATGATAATTTTAAGTTAAAAGTAAAGCCAGATAAATCAAAAACTAATACTGAAAAAACATACCACAATTCAATTCTTAGAAACACTGTAAAAGTCAATCAAGTTAGTCCAGACGTAACAACGTATTACAAGAAATCTTTCAAGAAAAGGCACACATTGTTAATGATAAAAGTTCCGCAGTAAAGTTGTATGTAACAGAAATGGCTGTTTGAGGAATGGTTGGGGTCTGATCATACAGATACAGTGACTGGATGGATTCCACCACCCCCTTCCCGCCCCCAAAGTATAAAATTGAAAACAATAATGGTAAACTCCAGGTGTAACTGGTGCGACGTAGGTATGCGTGTGTTTAATTTGACGTGTTAATTAAACTAAAGATTCTAAGCTTTCAGCTGCGTTTCCATCGGGTAAAGCTGAGCCATTACTGTCCATAGATGCCGAAGGGTTTTCTTCTTGCCTTGTGCTGACGAGACTGAGGATAGCTTTGTACAGAAACTGGTACTGCTCCTGGAGAAGAAAAGAGGATATAGTCAGTGTGTTGCCAGAAGTAATAACACTAGATTATCTTGTAACACTGTCACTCAAAACTGATTAACAGCTGATGTGTCAGTCTGTTGCTCTACTGTGCTCCACAATTTATTGTGTTACTTAGCAGCTTTATTAATTTTCTGACTACTGGCTCTCCCTGTACACAACGCAAAGCACAACATTAAGGAACACAGTTCAGGTAGGGGAGAAAACTATTTCAAAAGAAATATTATGTGCTGAATCTGATCCTCATCAAAGTCAATGCAAAGTTCCCACTGACTGACTGGGGTGACGATTAGGGCTACTGTTGGTCTGTTGGCTTTTTTTGTCCCCCCTTGAACATGTCCTCATTATTGTCCTCTGAATTTCATTGAGGCAGCTCGATTTATTTTTTTACTTTTTGGTACCTGCAGTTACTGTTTATGTTTTTGAAGACCCTGACAAGTGTAGAAAGAGGACCAAGACGTTTGGGAAGATTCACTGAGGTGGCCACTGCCTAGATGGAGCGAAGTGTCTCATCTGAGAGCAGTGGGAAAGGGGGAGCACCAGCGGCCAGCTGGACTGCAGCATGGGCTGGGAAGGAGGAAAGAGCCGGATGCTCTGTGCAGGGAGAGCAGGCACACCGAAGCCTGTGCTGCACCAGGTGACAGTGGATGCTCTGAAAAGGCAGAGGAATAATGTGGGTTCTAGAATAGATACATGAGGATAAAGCATGTCTGTGGTGGGGAACGGTAAGGCAGAATAGAGTGGGGTTTGAAGTTTGGACTGTCAGGTTGGACTACGAGATACGGGGTAGAAAGAGCAGCAAAACGGAGAATCTTCAGTAAGAGGACGGGAAACTGGAAATCTGCGATAAAGGGCCCAGGTATTTGCTGGAGGGTCCTGGGGCAAGAGGAGGGAAGGTCCTTACAGTGCTGCTGGGGTGGGCAGAGTTCTAATTTTCACTCCACTGTCTACCAGGCACCTCAGTTTGGGCCAGCTGAGGGCAAGGGGCGGACACATCCATCTGTCACTCCTGTGTCACATGCTGGTTCTGCTGTCAAAAATGTGATAATGCTAACTCTAACATTCCACTCTTACAGCGTTCTCTTCATTACATCCATTGTAGCTTTCCAGCAGCCGGATTTGTAGTTGCAGGACCAAAGGAGCAGGGTTCGTAGTTTTTAATTTCTGTGACTAATTTTCATTTGCATGACACTGACTTAGTAAGTAATTCTTATTTGTTATACTTTTCATGTTTTTTCTTTCTTTAAGCACAGTGACAATGGTGTCAAGCGACCATTCAAGAGGTCACGAAAGATCCACGTCCAGCCTGAAGCAGAAAACTGGGGTAACTACTTCAGGGCCTACTCGGAGTACATGTTTATTCCTGCTGAATGAAAACCTTCATTTACATGACGTCGCGCAGGTTTTATGATGATGGTGGCAGCTCTGCACCTTTTGAATGGGACCACTTGATAACCGCTTTTTCACAGGAACTGCTTTGTTTTGGATTAAGCAGCAGGTCCACTACAGCACCTCTGGAAGACAGTTTTGAGTAACACACACAGAAACTAAGATGCCAGTGGTTCACTTACATTGTCCTGAGATCTAGGCATGCTAATAATACCACATATAGGGAAAAAAAAAAGCACACGTTTTGCTTATTACTTACAATGTCTGTAAAGACTCCTGGCCTCATCAAATTTATCATCTTCGCTACCTGGTAAACATCCACTGAGTTCTCATTTTCCAGTTGATGCATTAGTGTTGTTAATGCACAGAAAGTGCCTGCTGTCACCCCTCCATGCCTTTGCAAAGTGAAAAAAAGAGACACCAAAACATAAAAAAAACTCTTTACAAACCAGATCAAGTTTCCACAGCTGGAGAAAATAGAAAACCCAAGGTAAACTAGTAAGATGAATTTCTGGCATGTGATCTTTACACTTTCTGAAATAGACGTGCCCAGCAGTGCCTTAACACAACCTTCATAGCACCTGGCTGCAATCTCTGGAGAGTCTTTAAAAGCCAGTCTTAGAGGTGTGTTGACAATCCTCTACCAACCAAATCCTGAAGGCCTCAGGTCCTTCAGTAGTTCAGCATTTCAGTATTTTTGGCCACTATTAAACAGCTGGAGAAGGGCAAGGTGCCTCATCTAAGTAGTCTTTCAATAACACACAATGAAGCCCTGAATGATCGCCTGTCCAGTGCCCTACTTGACAATCATTTGGAGTATCAAAATGATAGAATTGAAAGGAGAACATTGAAGTATGATAAAATAAAAAGGTTTATGTTCTTGATGCAGCTGAAACTCAACAGAAGCACTGTTGTTAGGTGCAGTCTTTGTGCCTCGTTTCAGCAGCTTTCACTCTTAATGAGATGAAAGGATGGTTCTACAGAAAAACATCAAAATAAACTGAAAGATGTAGCTCTTACTCGTCATGTACAATCATGGGTCCATCACGGTTGGAAGTTTCTTCTTTGATGATGCTGATCAGTTCAAAAGTTTTACTAATAGGACTATCAGGATTAGGCCATTTTGGACACTGAAAGTGCCTCACTTCAAGTACATAGTCATCCTAAAAGGGTAAAAAACCCATATATCAATTTGGTAAAAAACCTTTATTCTTTATCTTCTTTATTCTTATCCTTCACCCTGTTCTAGATCCAGCCTCCAGATACAGAATCCCACTGCTGTGGAGGTTGGACTACCCTATTCCCCATGTCACCACATTACCTACAGAGGTTACTCCCTCCCTGGGTGCTTCAGGGACATGGAATTTTACCACTCATTTACCAAAGAAGAGGTAACAAAATGTAGGCATTACCTTTAACAAATCTAGTCCTGAGTTACATGTTTATGACAGTGTTACCTGTGTAGCTTCTAAAATAAAGTCTTGGATTATGAGCTTCTCTTCATTAGACAGACATTTGTGTTCTTCAGCAATCATAGTAACTTTGAAACTCTCACAGTTTATAGGCTCATCTTTGTTTGGCCAGTATACAAATTCATCCTCAGCCTACAGAAAAAAAAAAAGACAAGACATAAAAGTAAGTAATGTCAAGATTTTAAAATAAAACTTAACCCAACATAATAAATAACATGTCACGTAGGTAAGCAATGTAGCCAGCTAGATTTAAACTGACAACCCAAAATTTGAGTGGGATTACAAACATCACAAGTGATGTTTTTCAGTCTCCTCTGTGGTGATCCTGACCAGAAGGCCACGGTACCCTGCAGGATAGCGACCCACGCAACAGCCAACACGTGCTGTGCTGCGCTCGGGCTGTGTTGTGCTGCCCACAGCCGGTGGGCACAGGATAAACTTCGCTGGTGGATTGTAACAGAGGTGCCTGCAGGCAGCTCCCGCTGTGGTCTGACAATCACCCCACCTGTGTGGCCCTGGCATTATCTAAAAGTGCAGCAAGAAGTTCCCATGAGAACACCCTTTCTGTTTGGCAGCAGAAATAATGAACAGAGTTGTTTTCTTTTAAGAGAATCCCATAACAGCTTGAGTAACCAAAATGGGATAACCTTTCCATGGACTGGAGCTATGTGGTGTGATGTACCTTGATCAGCGATACGTTCAGTGCTGCACAACGTGGGGTTCCCAGCATCTGAAGGGATGTAAGATTATTCATACTACCCTCGCCTTTATAGTGTTAGCTCTAATAAACAGCATTTTAAATGATATTTTACAGAGTCTGAGTGCCCTTCTTAAGGGGACCAGAATGAACAGGCACCTCCTAGAAAAACAACCTCCCTTATTACAAGGGCTAACTTAAAAATCCATCTGTTTTATAGGAAGTGTAACATTCATAAAACCTTTTATGAGAGGAAAACATCAAACATTGTCTTCGTGGTACGTGTTTTTCTGACCATGCAAGACTCTCCAAAACAGTTGCATGGCTTTCTTCCAAACTCATTACCAAACACGATGCCCCCTCACACCTCAAAATTTCTCTAAGTACTAACCTAAAAGCTCTCAGATATTCCTGCATTTCTACTAACTGAAAAACACATTCATATGTTATTAAGCCACGCATACAGGACGAACACTTGAGCTTCCCTTGCTGTTTAGAGTCAGATAAATCCCTGCTAAACATTTGTTTGTAACTTTAGGAGATGAGCAAGAGAAACAACCTCATATTTCTCCTCTTACCTAATCATGGTTGAAGAAACCGAATTACCACTGAAGTAAAAGTCCTGGAGTGAAAACAAACCTTGCATAAAGGTTACTGCTGCTGTTTGGCTCCTCTTATAAATTATACAGGAATGATTCAATGCTTTCAGTTACAATCTGCTCAGACAAGGATCTCCAGATTTCCACTAGAGGATCTGGGGATTTTACACTCAGTACAGTATTATTAATTTTTAATTGGTTTTTTTTTTGCAAAATCCAAGATATTGTCTCACATCCTGCATATTTCAAAATGGTAATACTAATAAAAGTCATACATAACCCCATAACAATCAGCCATGAAACTTACCATATTCTGGCTATCAGGAAGCATGACTATTAGCTGGGCATTGTGGTCCCATATCATTCTCCAGAAATCCTTAATAGTGTGTAGTAAGGGATGCTGGGTAATTATGAATTCATTACTTTGATAATAACCCTGTGAAATAAAACCAACAGACTCAGAACGGATGCCCAACTATTAACATTTAAAGGAAGCTTCCAGTGGACAGAGCCAGAAGCCTAGAAAATAAATGGCAGACTTGTACCTCCTTCGGCTTCCTGCAATTTTAGAAGAATATAAAACTTCCATTGCAGTATTTTGTGGATGAAAAGAATAAAATCAACTACACTGAAATAATTTTTAAAACTCTGAAAAATTTGATTAAAAAAAAAAAGACAAAAGAAATCAGTGGAGACTTGAACAGACAACTCAGAAGGAAAATACATTAACTGACACACATAATAATTGTTCTACATAACCAGACTGCTAGAAGAGCTGGCAACCTGAAACAAATACAAGAATATTTGAAAGATCTCAAAAAATTCCAAGCAGTCTCTTAATTTGTACAGATGTCCCAGATGGACTTCTTACCACAAAAGATAGCTCTTTTGCACTAATACACTTGATGAAGGATCACGTATAAACACCACTTCAGGGAGCTTTCCCATCTCCTTCCTGAATGTCCAGGAAGCATTTAGTCTTCCCTCTCAACTAACAAAGGGGAAAGGGTTGAAGAAAACCCAGGGAACAAAAAGAGAACGGAAAGCTGATGAGCTATGGTGCCTTGGGCTACGCCAGTTGCAAAAGCTCTCTAAGATGAGCAGGTGGGAAGGCAAACCACAGTACAGGCATTACAAATGAACTTGTTAATTAACACTTTTAGTTCATCTCAGAAGATCCTTCTGCAGGTGGCATTTAACTTAACCAGTCTTTAAATGTGCTCAACCCAACTTAAAACCAGTAACAACAGTAATAATACTTCCTGAGGGAAGTAACTCTTTCAGGCAGAGTGAATAACGGTAGAAAGGAGCTTTCAAAATCAGGACTGTGCCACCTTAACTCGGACACATGGCAGCTTTGGAAGCAGCTACACAATGGGGCACAGTTTTTCACCTGTCAACTGACTTACCATAATATAGGAAGCATTGATGTAGTCTGTCCCTTCACCAGACAGTGATGAGATACCCACTCTGGACCTTTCCACTGTAAAAAAAGTCATGAACTAGTACACATGTTGCAATGATTCATATATTATAGCAATTATCTCACATATCTCATGGCAATGATAACACTAAGTTCCATCAATCAGGATAAAGTGTTATCCAGCCATCCATTTTGTTTTCCTATGTGTCATCCTTAAATAATTTCTTCACTAAAAGTACTTTACAGAATGTTGCTCCACGCCAACACAGATGTCTTCAGCTCTCGCTGAGGAAAGACTGAAGGTTTGACACATGCAGTTCATAAACATTTGGCCACTCAGAGGAGCCAATATGAACAAGCTTACCAGGAATGATGGATGAAGTTCGGTTCTTTTCTCTGTTACACTGTTTGAGTGCAGTTGAATAATCACATTGCTGCGTGTTAGACTGGCTCAGTAGCTGAAACGATGAAGTTTAAAAAACCAATCAGGTCACTGTACAAAAGCCATTCCTTCATTAACTACATTAAGCAGAAGGGGGCACATATCGCAGGTTAGCTGTCTCTCTTGAGGTATCTCGTTATCTGGCTAAACTATTCAGCAAGTCATCAGAATCTTTTTTTCTTCACTTAGAAAGGTTCTAATAATTAATTTCCTGTTAAATTAGGGAGAGCAAAGTCTGTTTTGCCACATAATCTGGAAAACATTTAAATGTGATTTACTTCTCTGAATCCAAATTCATTTGAAAAGGTAGGATTTTGAAATGTGTCTCCTCTATAAGTGACACAGTGAGCGAGCTGGACTCCCTATTCTTCCCACGAGTCAACGAGCTGTTTCTCGCAGAGATTCTGGGCTGTCACCTGGCTGGGTCTGGTCTTTCTCTGCGTGACTGGAAGTCCATGCACGTACACACTGACTGCCACAGCCACAAGCACCAACGTCTTCACTTATTGACTGCTGGGGTGAAGTCTGTCTTCTAGCCAGTGCTGTACACTGAGGGGAATATGTTGGTTGACCAATATAGCTCATGACATTTTTGCCAGAATGGCATCTTTCCAGACTGTTGTTTTACCTTTGGGATCTTCAGGCAAAGGCACGTGGCTAGATTTTGCAACTTACTGTTCAGTTTCTTGTGATTTTGCATTTTTTTAAAAAATTCCTCGTTTAAGAGGATGCAAATAATGCTTTGTCCCAACCGACTACATGCATTCGTTAAATTGCTCTAAATTTAGGGTCAGCAATTAAATTTCAGATAGAGAAAGCTACTTAAAGTTGTGTTGAGATACCTACTTATAAGCCATTCAAGCTTGCAAGCCTAAAGCTTTTTGTGTTAGTATCTTGGAGAGCTCACCTTGAATTGTTTCTCCAGCCTAGTCTTTCCCGTTGGTCCAGGTATCAAGAGAGCATTCACATAGGCATGAATGTGAGTCTCAAGAACTTCTGTTTCTTTACTGAGGATTCCTTCGACCAAGGCATCGTGAATGAAGATGTATTGCTCCTAGGAAAATAAAACCAAACATCCAAGCTCTAATTATTTGCAGATTCCTTTGGACACCTCTGGCTAAGCTGCCACTTCCGACATGGTTAGTATTTCCTCACAGCATGCTGCTGTAGGGGAGTTTTCTCAAAAGTGATCCTCAACAGTGAAGGCTGTCCCTCCGCAGTGACAGTACACATTTACAAGCACAATAGAACTACACATGCAATGTACAAATGATATAACACCAAATCCCCACCACCTGTGGTATCTCATGTTCACAGAACAGTTAAAAATGCAAGCGTAGCCTTCAGTCAAATTTTCATGTCAGCTTGTTATGCGACTCTCCCTGCCTTTCTTGCAAGAAAGTGATCACTCCGAGTTCCTACTGCTATCCTCTATTTTCTCTCTCACATCCTTTGGGAAAAAAGTTTCCCATGCTGTTGTTGATTCTACTGAAAGACACTGGGGCATCTCACCAACTGTTCTTGAAATCTGAAATAGACTTTCAAACGCCCCACTGTTGTCCTTATTGTTTTCTTCTGGTCTTTCACTATTTTATAGATAATCTTCAGTTTAAAGCAGCTATAGATAATTTGTCTGAAACAGCTTTTTTTCCTACCTTTTATTGCCCGATACCAACTGTCTGATCAGGCAGAAGATCTGAACACCTGACAATGGTGTTTCTTTTAAAAAAAAAAATCTATGACAAAAATGCACGCCCTGCCAAGAAAGTGCTGCTCTGGGAAGCGTGATTTATACAGACTTTCTCTTTTCTGAGTTAAACAGACAAGAGCCCACAGATAGGTAATTTCCAGTGCATTGCTCTAAGCGAGCCTAGAAGGATGTCTCTATAAAAACAAGGGAAGCGAAACCCAGACTGGTGACTGGTTGCAAGTCTTTCTGGTGGTGCCAAAACCAGGACTGTATCATCTCTCCTCCTGCAAACAGAAACAGTCTGTAATAGTCTCTTGCTATGTATATATTTTAGTCTTACCTCAGTCTGCACCAAGTAGTTCCTTTGGGTACGTATGTGTTTTAAGAATCCAAAGACATTGACTGTGCCTTCATGCTGAATTTGCTGCAGCATGCTGTCTAACACTATGTACGTGCCTGTCCTTCCAACACCAGCACTACAAAACAAAAAAATAGTCTTGAGCCTGAAGTAAAACCGTAATGAAAAGAAATGTTTCTTATACATAGCTTTTTCAACAAACTGGTGTGTAGGGAAGATTTCCCTCTACAGATTGTTTTATTATACGATATTATACAGCGGGTAATGAAGAAAAATCTTTTCAAGTCATCTTTTTCTTTGCACAAGAATGGATCTAAAGATCATTTTCTCAAACGATTTTTTAAGTATCCACTGAAACAGAACTAAGGGGTTTCTTGCAGGTCTGCGATTTTCAGGCTTCTGATATTCCCTAGGATACTTTATCAAGTATACCTAGAAAGGCTGGCATACGTCAGCATTTGGGCACAGTTCGTGCGCTCAAGTTCTTCTGTGTTGAAACACACATCACTTTAAAGGGACAGCTGCATTATGCCATCAATTACAGACATGGGACATTTCAAAGAGACCGCACTGAGGAAAACCCCAGGAAGCGGCAGAGCTGCTGAAGGCACATCTGTAAAAGAAAAAGCTTAGTGCTCTCCAGACAAAGCTAAGAGGGCAAGCAACGGCTGAAACCCTTCTTAAAAAGGGAAGATGCAGAAGAAAGGGTTAATCAACTCACTCCCGTTATGAACCCTGACTCGTTTAGCATAAAAATGGCTGTACTGTAAGATTGAAAACCAGCTTTTTCTTTCATAAAATATCCACGTAAGGAGTATAAGGTCAAGAGGTCATTTTTTGTTATCTAGTCATATATGCCTATTAGCTGTAATTTACCTCTAAGTTATGAGGAAACATTATGCATATTGGTACATGTAATTTGACAGCCACACTGTGCTGGGTCTGCACAGTCCTTTACAGGCAGATCTGAGCTCAGTGCGTGCAGGCTAATTCAGTCACCTCATTTCTTCTACAGAGGTGGCACAAAGCACGGGCAGTGTGAGCTCAGATTTTTGTAACAAACTGTCTAAATACATGTGATATAAAACCAGAAGGTTCAGGTTATCAACACACTATTAAACCAAAAAAAAGTATAAAGATTACCAGACACCATTGGTACTCATTAAGAAAGACAAAACATGAGAAGTACCAAAACATAAAAATAGCTAAAAAAAGTTTCATGAAGTTCCTCACGTGTCCTCCATATAGCCTGTAAAGATAAATAAAAGTTATATTTCTAACATGAGATGACTCTCTTGAAATTCCATATTGCATGGGGATAGGTGAACTAAAAGCCAGATAAAGCTGCCTACAGACAGAGGTGAGTTATACCTACGATCCAATGGAGAGGTCTGACCGAAGCCACACAACTTACCACGGTTGACTTTTAAAAAACTCTATTTAATTGACTTATTATGTATTGCTGATCTCTCAGCCCACTGGCATAGATCTCAGACTTGGCATTTTGGGGAAACTCTTATTTTGAACTTCCCATGAACAGGCAGGATGTAGATAGCAGCAGAACAACCAAAATGTGGAATTTTCATTTTCCAAGCTAAAAACAGATTTCAGTCAGATTAGATCATCCCAGAAATAAAATATCTTCATTTGCAGCATTTGTGAGGCGACTTTACCTGTTGGCTTCCTCAGAGTCAGCTCCAGAAGGACAGAATTCATGAGGAGGTTCTCTTTCCAAATGTTCCATCAAAGGTGAGGTACTACAGTGGAAAACCAGAACCTGCTTATATATTTTACAATAACCTGGTCCTTCACGGGCATTGTGAAGTCATTCCAGGCCCTACAAGCCCTTTTTAATCAATTTTCCCTGAGCTGCCCGGTTTTAGCGAGCACTGACAGAACACCTGCCTGCACACTGTGGCACATGCAGACCTCAAACCGTTCCCCAGAATGCTCCTCCATTGCAAATGACTGCTAGAGCGCAGAGTAATGTTAAAAACAGCAGAGTTGTAGTTCAGCCAGGAATAGAGTGAGTCTTCTTTTGTGGACAGAGGTCCTCTTAGCATTACAGAGTATCCCTGCACCAAAGAAAGTATGAGCCAAAAACATCCTAACGATTTATTTGCAGAAACAAAATAATTACTGCTATATATGTATCTGGTAAGCTCATAGCAATCAAGACAGTAGTAGAGAAATGTGCAAAAAAGGAAAAAGAAAAGCATTTTTGCAAAAAAAAGAACATAGTGCAGAGCAGCATCGTCTTGTTTACAGCCATTACAAAGATTTACAGAAATGGCACAGACAGTGGATTAGTTTGCCTTACCAAGGATAGAAATATCAGCTAAGAAATTAATCTTATTCCGTCAGGAACTGTTAATTGTGAAAGTGAGATTTTGCTTAACCCACCACTGAAAAATTCTTTTTTCTGCAAAACAAAGGCGGACCGAACCTTAGGGCAGTAAAAACCACACCTGCAATGAACCACAACAGGCCCGACAGCATGGCGCTTGGCATGCGATGCTTTCCGCACGAAGGTGAGGACCGGCAGCGTGTATTCCGGAACGCCCATGTCAGGCCACTGGGTATAATGGTACTGAGTTACTATACGTCCACTAGACCTCCCTTTCTGGGAACCCTGCAACAGAAGGCAAATTCCATAGGTAAGCAGTCCACATGTGAACAGCAGGCCTTCACGATTTTGTTTCCCTACCTGACAGCTCTTGAACTAGAACCGTCCCTGTTTAGTTAACAACATGGCACCTAGCTATAAATATTTCAGCTTTCAAAGAGAAGAAGAAGGACCAGTGCTTCCGTCCCATCAGCTTGCCCACTGAATGGGAAAATGACCTGCCACTGTCCCTTAGAAAGGCATAGGGAAAGGCTAAGAGCACTGCAGGGATAACAAGTGACAGCTGCTCTTAGGAGTCCCTGGCTCCTTCTGCCACTCTGCTCCTCTGCTGGGTGGACAGAAAGGGTAGGAGTCCCCTCACGCAGCTTTAGTGATCTACAAGGGAAGTGGCCTCCTGTTGGCTGCTTTTCTAAGCTCCCTCCCTCAACGGCAACTCAGAGGCAGGGAAACCTTCCGAGAGCAGGTCACCTCATTCAAATATTGGTTCCTAAAATAGGCAGAACAAGTTACTTGACAGGAAGTGCTAGAGTTCAGTATAGGGAGGCCAAGAGAACAGATGTCTAACGTTTAATTTAGGTGGCTGTAATAAATCAAGCAGCTTCCAGAACGCCCCTCAGAGCAGCCAACGTCACACTGCTGAGCTGAGACCATGCTGGTTCTGATTACAACAAAGTAAGGTGTGGATTCACCTGTTTTGCAGGGGGGTAAAAATTTAGTCCTCAAAAAGGAAAACTGATAGCCAAGGTGGATGATTTAACACATATCACGTTTTCTCCTAGCTGCTCTACTTCTGAAAACGTAACCTCCTGCTCACCAGGCAGGCAAAGTCCAAATCAGCCCTCCAGTGTGATCACAGCCTTTCCCTTGATGGTCCTACATCACACCAGTACTACACTACAGGCCAGTATCTTCTTAAGCTGTTCATCTGGTCAAGTTAACTCTGAAGTTGATAAGCACCTTGGCTGGCTGAGACCTACAGGGTTCAGCTTTACCTATACAATAGAAAAGAGCTGCCAATTGCCAATAAAAAATATTCTGAACAACATTTAACATACCCTTTTGCCCAAACCATGTTTTCAGGCTGCCACAAACCTTTTTGATCTTGGTGTTTCTAAGAGTAAAACTCCTCACGGTGTAATAGGCAAGTACGTGAACACTCTTCTGAGTAACCAAGAAGTTCCCATATTCTTCACTACCTTCAGCCGGCCAGTACTGATCACATTTTCTCTGTTAAAAAGAGAAGGAAAAAGAGGGAAAAAGAGAAAGTGAACAAATGTCAAACTAGCAAGCTGAAATGTTCAAATTTAAGAGCACAGTCAACCACAAAAACATACAGGGACTCTCAATATACCCAGTATATAGACATGGCCTTATAGTCACAGAATCACAGAATCACTTAGGTTGGAAGAGACCTTCCAGATCATTGAGTCCAACCATCAACCTAACGCTGCTAAACCACCCCTATACCATGGTCCTTAACACCACGTCTACCTGTCTTCTAAATACTTCCAGGGATGGTGATTCCACCACTTCCCTGGGCAGCCTCTTCCAATGCCTGACAACCCCTTCCGTAAAGAAGTTTTTCCTAATATCCAACCTAAACCTCCCCTGGCATAATAATAGACATGGTCTTCAGCGTAAGAGAACAAATAATGGCTGTTTTGTGTTGCAAAATGGCTATTTTAATGGCTGTGCAAAGATGCTCCAATACTCCAACAAAGAGGGGTTTAAATCACACTACCAGAGTTAAAGGGCTCTAATATTGTGGAACCCACAATTCTACAGGCACTCCAAAATCTAAAGAAAATAACAGATAAACTATAGGAAGAACAGGAATACATTCAAGTCAGTATGTGGCTTTTGGTTGGCTCATAGCATGGGCAGAGTATACTTTTATCTGATCAGCGAGGGTAAGAGTAAGCTTGTGTGTGGCCAGCATATACGGTAGAGAGGTGTCACCTCCAGCCTTTTGGTTCAGCAGCCTTATAGCCTTCTCTAGGAGTATTTGAAGAGCACATGTTTATAGAATGGTATATAAACAAGGCTGTACACCCAGTGCGACCCTCATCTGTATTTGCTGTGTCTGTATCCTGACACATGCTTAATAGCTCATGTGACAAGCCTCGTATGCATTTTAGGCGTTGCTGCCAGTATGTGGCAAGTGGGATGCAATGGCTCCTCCCGTGACCCGAGGGTGTATGCATAGTCCCACCACATAACCAGAAACACACTCATCCGGTGGTGGGGTCTGACCTCATGCTGTCTCACTGGACAAATGTGTACCTAGTCATGTAGTAGGAAGGGAACTGTGGGTCCCATTGGATGTTAACAGGGAGTAGCCAGTGATACCCAGAAAAATTCACCCAAACTGTGGCCTTCTCCATTCCAGGGTCTAAGGCACCCTTTCTTTAAGAAAGAGAATGATGGAGAAGATTGCTAGCAGAATGTGGCACAAGGTCCACAGTTTGGCCACCCCAAAATATATATTAAAGAAGTATTTTTTTCAGTATAAGAAAATTATTTTTTTTTGTAGTTAGAACATGGTATTTGCAAGACTTGTTGACAATTGAGTTTTAATGTTTTCTTTGATTTCATACCACCAATCTTCAACTTTATAGTTCTATAACCAAACCTACTACAAGCAACTACTACAATCTGTTGCTTTTTGCTCAATAAATGCCTAAAACAGATTTTCAAAAGAGAAAAAGGAGTCTGCCAGAGGTAGATCTATCAGCATCGGAGAAATAAATAACGGACAAAGGTACTCGTACCCTTCCTTTCTCAACGAGATTAGTTATCATCACAATAACTTCTACGTTATGTTCCCATATCATTCTCCAGAAATCTTCTGCTGTCGATTTTAGTGGCCCTTGAGCTGCAATGTAGGCTTTTGGCTTGTTGTAGCCCTAAATTGAAATATAACAAAATGACACTTGTCAAATCACAGTACGTGAGTAAAAGGAGGTTGGGAGGAGTACGTGACATTTTATGTATCTATTTTTAAAGAATCTCAAAAGCTTTTAAGTACTTTTGAATTTATAACTATCCAAATCACAGAAGCCCTGTGGCCCAGGTGACATATGAATGCAACTGTTATGCCAATGTTTATCATTCCACAAATAGGATACACATTCAAGTGCCCGTGTTCCGGCAGAATGTTGACACGATAATGATTACGAGACATCTGTTACGACAGTGGTTTAAAAAAACGAATCAAGATAATTCATATGTAAATTACTATCTAATGAAAACTGAATAAATGGTACCTTGGTGAGGCTCTCAGCCAAACAGCGTCTTCTTCTCATGAGATTATCTCAGACAGAAAAACTAACCACTTATCAAAAATGTACAAAAGAACAAACATTCAGATGCGAAATGCTTCTAAAATGACTCAGATGCGACAGAACATTTTTTGTTTCATAAAGCTCTTCACTAAGCTGCAGCTGCTACAATATCAAGATGGAGTCAAGAAAGCATTGGAGTTTTACCTGTTGTTTAACTTTGCAGAAATAACTTGGATCATAAGTGGTTTTTTCAACTAAAGCTGTAATATTGTGATACTTTTTATTTATTTATTTATTAAGTCTATTCACCTCCATACATCAGTTTTTACAGAAAAGGCTGACAGGTGAATAGGCTGGCAGATAGAAAAAGGCACTTACGTCAACGTAGTTGGCATTAATGTAATCAGTCAGCTTTCCATCCTTTTCTGCAAGCTGTGCTAATTTAACCCTAGTATGATCATCTGTAGTAAAACAAGGGAGAAAATAAGCATAGTTTTCTGCAAAAATTATATTCTTTCTATAAGAACTCTTTTTTAAAAACACTGAAATGGATTTTCGCTTTACATAAGACTAATGCAGTCACAATCACATAGGCAAACATCCTGTGCTTAGGTATGAATCGGATTCAAAATTCTAGTTTGTGGGAAAATAAATTAATGAATCCAAGGATTCAAGAGATTCAGAATTTCGTTCCCTGAACAGCAGTACCCGGGGTCATTTAGGCACTGTGACGTACTCCCCTATGGTCTCCAGGTGCTGCTTGGGAAGGGGCACTGGTCTTCTGCTCCGGCCTGCACAGTGGGACGTCTCAACTGACAGTGAGCACCAGTGTTTAGGCACATTAATTCCAAGTTAAAGAGCGGAGACTGGAAAGCAATGGGACCTTGGAGAAACTGGTTAGTTGAAGAGCCTCAGCAGTGGCTGCCTCAGGGAGACCTGGAGCTTTCTGCATCCTACACTTACTGCGAGGACTGGAGACGGGACTCGGCTGCACAGGACAATTCTCGCTACTCGAGCTGCCGTAAGGTGCTTGTGCACTGCCTGGGTTGGCACCTTTTCTACGATCAGGCACAAATACAGAGTGGCAGAGGAAAATCCCTGACTTTCTGTCCCTCTAGAGGTATCTGCAGCCAGGTGGAATGGGATTTCTTGCTGCTGGTTTACACTGTCTTCTGCCAGATGGGCTGATTCTGTCTCTTTTTCTATTAAGCTCTAGTGACGTTGAATGCTGAACATATATTTAATTTAGAGTTTCTTGTTATCAGAACAAAGTTGAAATACTATAGAGAGTTAAGAAAAACATGTTAAGCCATCAAAATGATCAAGAGCCTGGAGGCAACCACTTCAAAGAGAGATTAATAAAACTGAATAGGTGTGTTTCAGAAAAGAAAAATCTGGGATAGTGAAGAAGGGCAATGCAATGGGAAAACATGTGTCCTGGCTAATGAAGCTGATCTATTACATTGTGGCAGGGCACAATACAACATAGAAACAGTACATTTATATTTATATATGGCAGTGAATATATCCAGGGATTGTGAAGCTCCTAGAGAGGGATAAATCATCATTACTCCAGATCAAAGATGGATTAATTTTGGCAATCAAAGCACAGCTTCTTTGGCTTTATAATGGCATTATAATGAAACCTCCCAACTCCCTTCGGGTCATCACAGAAGACACAAATATGTCTTGCTAACACACGCTCATCAAAGTAGCAGAATGCCAGAGGACTAACTTGGAAAGATGAAATCTCATGCTACTCTTCTCCAAGCATATTGCTGAACAGTAGCCAGAGCTTTCACTGTAAAGGTATTCTGTTTCCCTCTAATAATATATAAATCTATTCTTGTATACAATTATTTCTTAAAGAAAAACATCAAGCGATGCATTTACTTACAAGCAACAATGTTTATGTATCGATTCTTATTCTTGTTGTCAGGGTGATTAGAGCTGTCTGAGGTAATACCTAGATCTACAGTACAGCTCTGGATTTCCTGCAAAAAAAAAAAAAAANTGCAAAAAAAAAAAAAAAAAAGTATGTCATACTTTAATAAGTATTAAGATACATCAAATTTCTTAAAATACAGTAAGTCAGCACGAAAAGAACCACAACCTTATACCCAATTATCTATGATATTTTACAACTACTTCATTGCTAAAAAAAAAAAAATGCAGTGAAACAATTCCTTACCTGATAAAACTCTTTCAGTGTCTAATGAGGGAATGAATGCAAAAAAAGTAAAAAAAATCAAATTCCACAGCACAGAACAAATGGATAAAAGTGTTTATATAAATTACAATTACTATATGGAAAACAGTTATGGTCATGCAATATATATCTCGATAATAACAACACAGCTAAATATCTTGACATAACTCTTAAAGGAAACAAGAGGTAATTTTCCTGTTAAAATAATGGCATCTGTTTTCCTGTCTTTAGCTTTGATGTTAGACCTTAGGCCAGTGAAAGATTATACGTATGCGCAACATCACTGATTTTAGCCAGATTATCTAAATATTTAACTGTTCATTGGAAATTTTATTGGTCCTTATAACTGCATTGGTTTCCCTGCGGAATGCTTTTGCTCTCTTTGCACTCAGCTGTCAAACCCTGACTGGAGCAGGACAGTGTCTGGAGAGACAGGACTGAGAAGACAAGCACAAAATCAGTAAGACTCACAAAATTCATTTATTTTATTTTATTGATCACTTCAACCAACAGGAAACCCAAGCATTTATAAGGCTCACGTTATTAAGTAGGAAATATGTTGTCATCTCTAAAAGTACTATAATAATGTTTCCCAACCTTTTTTAGGATTTGTTTCAATCTTAATCACCGTCAGCTATTTAAATATATATATATATGAAAAGTGGTTACCAGTCTGAAAATAAGATTTTAAATATTAATTGTTTTATAGTAATGTAAATAAGAAACCTGAACCGACTCTGTACTCTCCAAATGTATGCTGACTCTGCAAAGACAATGACTATATTTAAATTTTTCCATATCTTCTAAGCTCTTTATTGCTAGAGAAAAGACCAGGACACTAATTCTGGGGTAGTCTGTAAATCCAAAAAGGATCTCCAAGAAATTATGAGAACGCCGAGTTTTTTGTAATAGTCAAAACAAGCATGAAATATTTCAGATGGTGCGGGTGTAGCTCGGTGAGGTGCAGTTTATTTGGTCTTTGGATCACTGCTGCAATTTAGGAAAACAACAATTTTAGGGAAAGAACAACTTAGGCTGAACAATTTGATTTCTGTATTGCTGGCCTCACTAAAGGTGAAAGAACTTTCTTATTGTTGTATTTACACACAGTCCTTCAACATCTGCTCTTACTAACAGCCAGTATAGCTGGAGCCCACTCCTGTCAGCGCATATGCACGTGTAACACATGAATATGTACTGGACGTTCACAAGTATTTACAAGTTTGGTCCTACAATCAGATGGATATTTGAATGTTAAATGAATTGGAGAAGAAATGCTAATGAAGAAGTTCAGATGAATGACACAGAATTTTTGGTCCATTAGATCAAAATGCATTGGCTAGGGAAACAAAAGCAAAACCAAAAAATGCAGATCTATGAAATCTTTTACTTTCAGTATTGTTTTTTGCAGCAGGAATATTACAATCATATTTTAAATTAACAGAGACCAATTAAAAAGCTTGTTTCCATCCCACCTGACTGATTTTGTTAGAAATCACTTGACAAGAATTTTTATAGCACTGCTTTAATTACAGAGTTTGGGTTTATAATATTTATGTGCCTTAAGTTAGAACATATCTACCTTTAAATTGCTTGTAATGCATATGAACGTGAAAAACAATGAAGTTCATTAGTTACATACAGTGAAACTAACATTGTCTGATGACAGCATATGTTTCAAAATTTTGAAATACCACTTATGAACCATATACTTCAGGGAAGGAATTGTAAAGCTTTCACTACCACATATGAAGATGGCATTAGCTCCCTGGCTATTCAGAAGTCTTGCCATGTGTACTCATTATTACTTCAAATTTTTTTTCTCTGTAAATGGAACAAGTAAATGTGGGTACCGTCTGCAAAATTCATTGGGCTTTAGTGTTGGAAAAGCTCTAGATCTACAACTGTATCTGATAAACCATATAGATTGCATTATCTTTGCATAGTTTATTCACACAATCATTTACTATTTTATCACAGTGATAAATATTCCCATTTGCGTCACAGTCCTGTTAGCTTTTTAGCTCCCTAGGCTTTATGCATAAACAGTCTTTAATGGGCCCACAGTACTCATATTTACATGCATTTATGAAACTGGTCCCCAAGTCAGAATGTAACGCCCAGTTCTTGTTTCCAGGCATTTAAACTTAACATTATTTGTATGTGCTAAGAAGAAAGATGACGTCAGAGAGCCATACCTCAAATTCTTCAGAAAAACCATTACTTGCATGTAAATCTGCAACATGTTTTGGAAAATGCTTTATTGGAATTGCTCCAACATCATCTTAGGGGTGGGAAAAGACAAAAAATACATTTATGAAGGATAAAAAGCCAGTGACATATAAAGAAGTTCATATGTAGGCAATCCACACAACATCCTGAAATAAAATTTTTGTCATGAACTTTGGATATACAGCTCCCACAGAAATAAATCCACTCTTTAATGCAATTAACATTTCTAAAATCATTCTCTAACACTTATACATTTCTAAATGACTATTTGGAAAGAAGATAATAGAAAATGCCTTCCTAGGTCTTGCTGTCTTTAAGCCCCCAAAATCAAGGTGCTGACTCTGCAAGATGCTGAGCTTGTCTGTAAACTGAAGAGCGCTCAGAACTCCCTGCGAAGTCAAGGGGAAATGGGAGGATTAGCAGTTTGCTACGAGACGTTGAAAGGCAGAGGGTACAAGCAGAGCTCTGAACAGTACTGATAAAGAAAAAAGGATCAGGCAGAGTTGTCTGGGTGCTTTAGGCTGATTAGTGTTGCCCTGGGACCTGGTACAGTACATGGACTACTCCCAAGCCTACTACATTAATGCAGCATTATGCCAGTAGTATAATTTAAATGATGTGTTGTACATTTGCATCGGTATCCAAAGGAAACAACAACTACTTTTCATCTTCTGCTGCATTACTGAGTACTCCCAGTAAGGATTTCCGCCCACCCCATTGTCCCCACGATTCTATGATTACCTGTTGATAATAATCTTACGTCTGATCCTGGAAGCATTGACTGCAAACTGTCACATCAGGCTTTATACTTCCAAGTTTCAAGTGAAAGATTTAAGTTTAAGACTTTCTGGATACCCGCAAAGACAGTATCTATATTCTCAACCAATAAATGTGATTCATGCAACTTCAGGGTCCTGTCACTCAGTCTGAATTTTCCATCTGATGTTTATATTTCAGCACATCTCCTTTTTACTTCATAAAAATACAGAAAAATGCTCTTGTGTAGAACATTCATTTGGGATCATGTCAAAAACCTTTGGGACTTTTAATCTCCTCTTTCCTGCAAATACGCTATGTAAACAAAGTCATCTGTTCTGTTAATTACCTGTTAAAGGATGACATTATTTCAGCTAGTTTTGGTTCTGAATAATAATTTTTTTTTAAGCCTTTCATGGATTAAAAATATTTTTATTTCACAATTTGTAATTTCATCACTGTTTCATATGAGAAATAAACACCAAAAACATTGAACAAGGACCTGTTATTTACTTCAACATGTTCAGCATTTAGGCCACCTAATAATTTTAGCTTTCAGTTACTGAGAATTTGTCGATTTGTATTGAGTTCCATCTGGTCTGACACTTACATGAATGGATCTGAATACAGAAAGTGAATTTATCCAGTCAAGCCTAAGAGAAGTTGAAAAATGTGTAACGCTATCTTCACACTTCAGAGATGAAGCCTCACATAAAGTGTTCATTCTAATGATATGCAAACACAAAACCAGAAGGGAAGGTAAATGACAATAAGAGTGAAGACAGTAAGGGAGAAAGAGATCTCAGGTTTGGTGTAATTCCTGCTTTATTTCCTTGCCAGTGCTAATCTCCCGGTTCCATCACTTCTGACTCCAGGAAAATATTTTATATCTGGATGGTAGGTATCACTTGAAACTACTTAAAAGGTTGACAGCAGGTCCCAGTATTACTCTGTAATTCATTATTTGTTATGAATGCATCTGAATTATGCTGTGAAGTGCCAGGACATTTTCTGTGAATAACTGCAATTCTCCTATTTTGCCAATGAAACCCCATAAAAAGAGAACCTAATATATAATGAGATCTGTGGAGTGTGCTTTTAGTCATAGTCATAATAAAAAATTAAACTTAGCAGTTACAAAATGCCCTTCCCGCTCTACACTCTCTGCCAGTATTGTACCACAGTTCATCTTAATTGTTGTAAATTACACTGCTGAAACACTAGTGCAATAGAAAACACAAAAACTGCTCGCTTAGTCTGTTGCATGCAAAATAAAACAAAAATATTTCCTCAGCGATCGCAGCTTTTTCCATATTTTATGTATCTTTCAGTCACTTAGAAAGACCTTTCCTCTTTCAGTTAATATTTATCAGCATTTCAGAAAGAAAACCTCCAGCATCAAAACACGTATTTTAGGCACTCAGAATAACTGTAAGTGCAATTCTGTCTTATGACAATGGAAAATACTGTCTCCCTGAGGTAAGCTGGTCAGGAAAAATTGCAAGAAAATTATACAGTTGTACTGCAGTATGGTTAATGATAGAGAATAAAAGCAGAGATTTCCTATAACGATTGCCACTTGACATTCGTATACAATGATTTTTCTGGAATCAAGCTATATCCTCGCCTATTAACCGTTTAGAAAAAGGTTATGTGTCTCCTAACAATAGGAATCAATAGAAGAGGCATTTAAAGATGCCTACAGTTCTGTTACAATGCAAGTCTAACGTTTGGGATTTATTTAATTAGATGTGTTTACTAGTTATCTACACAAGGGCTGATTTTGGTTCCCTCAGTCATTCCAAGGGAACCCATCCTGCCGTGTAATAGCACAGTTTGCGAAAGCATTACTCGTGGAACAAGATATTTTTCTCATGGGTGAAAATGTGGCTCGGGATCTGCTGCAGAATTAATCTATTTAAGGTACTTTGCATTCTACCCAGACTGAAAAAGCTGAGAGGGCTGCATGTGCTCCTTTGATACTCTTTGAGGAGGAAAGAAACAGTTTCTTCAAACAACTGTGGTGTATATGGAACCAGAAGATGCCAATAATATTCTGCACTTGTGTATCATTTTTTATGAGAGGCTCGCAGAGAAGTTTACCAGTAGTAACTACGCTATTAAAATCTCTAAGTTAAAAAAAAATCTTGCAATTGCAAATGAAATGCACATAGATGAGGCATATCTTGGTTCTGCTGGTAAAAAGAATAGGTCTTGTTCTATATAGAGGTGACAAATGCAATTAATGGCAGAAATACAGCAGAATATGTTGCTGGTGTAATCCTCTGCTTTGTCACAGTGAGTTGGAGCTATTTGGCATAGCTCAGATGGCCACACTACCAGCCATTTCTAGTGAGGCTACGTCTCACACCGCTAGAAGGCACAGATATCTTTGGACAACTCTGTAAGGTAAGGATATTTCTCTTCTGTGTTATCTACAGGAGAGAATATCAGCAACACTAGTCTCTGCCTCCGCCAAATGCACCTGTGTTTATTAGTACAAGAGGGTACAAATCTCCAGTTTACAGATACCACTGTATGTGAAAAATTCACATGGAAACGTACATACAAAGCAGCATCTTCCAATAGCTAACACCAATCCACAGAACAGTTGGCAAAAAATACCTGAGACTGGGAAGATTGGAGCTGGGGGAGCAGAAATCACTCGAGGTGACGTATTATCTTCTAAATAAAAGTGAGCAGTCTGGAAACATTTCCTAGAGGGGAAGAAACATAAATAAATATTGCAAAAAATAAAACATTATCTGAGACCTTTTGGAATTCTGCCATTATTGAGTGAGAAAGAAATAATGGTTTTGAAAACCTGCTTTCATGGAGTGTCAAATGCTACTGCTATAATAAAAATATTCCCCCAACATACCACCAAATTATGCACACAACTTGAAGATACTACATTAATTCAGCATAATACATAGTTCATGCATCTTTACCTATACCAGAGGCAGAAGATAGAGCACACATCAGACATAGTGAAAGCTGCAAGAGGAACTCTGCATCAGGAGCTACTGTAGATGCTGCACAGTAAGTCCAAGTATCAAAAATGCCATTCTCTTCCTTGCTTATCCAAATTTGCACACATAATTACTGTTCCCTTTCATGTGATTATGCTAGCCTGAAGATGGAGCAGTGTATGAGATCAGTTCTGGTAATTCATCAGTAGATCCTACTGCAGACATGGAAATGTAATAAAAGGCAACATGCCCTGTAACAGACGAAACGGTGGCTCTGGAACGACTATGACTGGGGCTAAACAACCCTCAGTAATTGCAACACTGAGGGGCATCTTAACCAAGGAGGACTTCCCGAAGTTGACAGAAACGGGAATTTATAACTCCAGGAGAAGCTGGCTTTGTTGCAAAAACATTGAAGGATGAATACAAATGGAATCAACCTTAACTATGACCCATGACGTTATTTGTATCTGTGCTGTAATCCAGATGTGAAGATAATAAGAACAGCATCTGTTAAGAGTCCAAGCTATTCAAGGGACTAAACAACCAACTGCTGCTGTAAGCACTGCAAAGCCTCCTTAATTAAAAAATCTCCACATGATTAGGCATGCTAATAACAATCTTTACTCTGGGTCACTTAATCTATCTGAAATATTATTCACTAATCATTAAATTGAAAAAAAAAATATGCATCAGAAAAATATTAATCTCATTTTATATTTACATGATTGCGCTTCTTCAAAGCTGTTGGCTGAAGCTATTATACGATCTTTTGCTACTTTGTGTAATCACTGGTGTTTTAAATTCTTCTTTTCTGTTCCTGTACTGCTGCATGGATAAAACCCCTCATACAATTCTTAAAATCAAAAAGAAATTTTGAGGATACTTTGAGAAATAGATAGGGAATATCCTGATATTTTCATTCTTTCCAGAACCATTAATGTAGATCATAAAGACTTCGGTAAGCTTATTTGAATTAAGCCTCTGGGAAACATGCCCATACTTTCGTAACGTGCTGGGAATTTTCTGTCTGTATACAATGAAAATTCTCTTAAAACAGAAGAAAAAGTGGACAGCTACATCAAAGGGAAAACTGTGGCAAACAAAGCAGTTCTGGTCAATCACATGACAATTGAATTTGGACTCCAGCTAGAATCCCCTAAGAGCGTATTTATGACAGTCATTGAGGAGCTTTGACTTTGCATGACATGTTTGGAGTAAGACTCCAAACAGCAGTAAGAAATTATGTACTTGGTTTTACCTAGAAATGGCAATTTTGGATGCAGACCAAGAACACATTCAAGACATGCTTGGGAACACCTTTCTAATTTTTAAAGGGGCTCTAACATTAGCACCCCACAGCGTTACCATCTCAATGCTAGCAAGAGTTAGTCTTAGGACTTTGTGTAAAATGTCTGTAAGAGGTAGGCAAAATACTTCAAATCACTAAACACTTTTGGGAAGTCTGAGCCTGCCTGCTATGCACAGAGAATGCAGATGTACCAAGAATGCAGATGTACTGTGTTTATTAAAAACAGTACCAACTAATCAAACATGCCAACCAGCCTGACTGGCACAGGTTGCCCAAAGGGGTGGTAGATGCCCCATCCCTGGAAACATTCAAGGTCAGGTTAGACGTGGCTCTGAGCAACCTGACCTAGTTGAAGATGTCCCTGCTCACTTCAAGGAACATTGGATTAGATGACCTTTAAAGGTCCCTTCCAACCCAAACAATTCTATGATTCATGCTCTAAACCCAAAAATGTCCGTCCGTCCGTCCCCCACCCCTGATGGCTACTGCTTATGAGCAACGATCATACATAAAGTTTATGGAGTAACATCACAGAGTTTTGTCAGCTACTTGCTTGAGAAAAGATTGAGCTGAAAAGAATTTAATTAGCATAATGGCTTTCACATCTAAAGCAGTACTTAAAATGTCCTCATAATACGCTGTACCTTCGCTATCCCTTACTGAGCCATTGTATCTTTAATCTTTAACAAGTTAATTGTGGCTGAAAATAAATTACACCCTTAGCACATTTGGGAGATAAATTCATAGCAGTTGACTTAACCTGTAATAAGACTCATAAATAGGCACTCCATCTGCTTCTGCATCAGCAGTGAAAGCCTTCATGACTAAACCTAATGTTAATAACACTGTCTCGTTAATTATCACTTGTTGTTAATGAAAAAAGTGATGACTATTTCAAACTTCCAGACAAAGGTCCCATCACTCAATGTTAACCCGATTATTTAATTTACACCTTTCATCACAGCATTTAGATCTTCACCCTAAAACCGTAATTTGTAATTTAGACACAGCACTTGTTCGAACACACTCTTTATATATAGAGAAAGTGCTAAGCCATTGAATTAATTAGCGTCTGTATCTACACAGGAAGGCATTCAGCAGCAGCTCTTGGGTTTAACAGGAGGGATACTAGATCTAAGTGCACACTTAAATGTGAACTACTCAGGACAAGACTACACCTTGGGCTGCAGAGGACATCATTTTTCCCACATGTGGGCCCCCGGACCTTGGCTGAAGATATCTGGCTTTAAACTGGAAGAGGGCAGGTTTAGATTAAACATTAGGAAGAATTTTTTTACTTTGAGGGTGGTAAGGCACTGGAACAGGTTGCCCAGAGAGGTTGTTGAGGCCCCATCCCTGGAGGTGTTTAAGGCCAGGCTGGATATGGCCTTGGGCAACCTGGTCTGGTGGGAGGTGTCCCTGCCTATGGCAGGGGGGTTGGAACTCGATGATCTGCAAGGTCCCTTCCAACCTAAACCATTCTATGATTCTATGATCTTACTTCTGCCCTGGGGCTGGGAGTGCTCAGAGCTTGACCCAGACGGCCACCAAGGCAGGCAACATGGCAGGGCACAGGGCGCTTGCCCCTCGCGTCGGCCGAGGAGGGGAGCTGAACCCCAGCACCCAGAGGCGTCTGGACAGGATGCGTTTGCACATCCACCGCTGGCCCGGAACGCTCTTACTTAGAGGCACGATTACTTCTTTCTCTGAGAATTTCAGGGTCTTTTGTGCTCGCGGGATATCTCCCAATAGGTATTAGCAAACACTTTTTAGAATTTATTTTTAAATGGTTCCAATCTTTTGAAGATCTGATGATTCCAAAGGATCTTTAAATGGCTTCTCAATGGGTCAAATTACTCAAATCATTCCACTTTTAAATGCTTCCAATTAATTTTTAAGTGCTTGTCAGCTAAAATTTTAATTTCCAAATATTATTAACTCTTTTATTTATAATTTGATGTTACCTAGTTGAGAAGCTTCTCCTTCATGGATGGATGAGTGTGGCCTTTGTAAGTTTAAATCTTTTTTTACTGTGTCTCTGCACATGCAAGCTTAACTATCCTTAGAGAGGGTTCTCAACTCTCTTCCCATAAACAGGATTTTAGGGCACAGGATTCAAGGGCATCGGTTCAAATCGTGGATAAGAAAATGAACATTCTCTGACAGCTGCATTTCAAAGGGACAGGCTGCTAGAGGAACGTTAAAATTTAAACGACCACTTGGGGTGTTGGCTGTCATTGGGTTGGTCATTTTCGAAGCACCACTGTCATGTAACTTCCAGGAAGCTTCATGACAGCCAGCTGATATTCAGTATGTCTACAGACATGTGGCTGGAACTGCATGAGCAGTTTGCTGTTCACATTATTAGAGCTAGCCTCTAACCGAGATTCATATATCTATTTGTTGAAAAAGAATCTTGAATAGTACCACTCCCACTGACAACTGCTACCCTTTTACTGTCTTCCAAGTTCTTCTCATGATAACCATTATAAAAACTGACCCGCACAAACTGCCTGACATTTCTTCCTATACATCAGTTCATCAGGTTTATTTTCATTGATCACTTCTATGAACTGTTCCAAAAGTGCACACACGTGCATAAGCGATTTCCAGTGTATTATACGTTGGCACAGAGAAACTTTAAATTTCAGTCACCTTAACAGCTAAGGTTACTTCAGCAAAACGGGAATGATGAAGCCATCCAGATATGACAAGAAGAGAGCAGGGAGATTCAAATATCTCTGCTGCAAGGAGTCAGAGAAATAGATAGGTACTAAGAGAGATGGACAAACTCTAGATTTGGATAGAAAATTCTCTCTAAAGCTGTAAAAAAAATTTATGCAGATGACAAGACCCTTAAACAGGCAAAAGAATCTCCTTGTTTATTCCACTGTAATCTTAATCATCCTGAAGAAATGAAAGGAAAATGACATTGCCTGAAAATTGCCTGAATTATAAAAGATTTGATACACAGAACTAGAGCAGTTCAAAACTGTGTATTTTCCTACTGGCAATTAGATAATCTTTAGACAATATTGCCATTAAAAGTTTTCATCCTTGTCAGAGAAATGAGTATTTTATCACAGAAAGATTGAAATTGTGCCTAATGAGATAGTGAAGAGATTGCAGAATTTCCTCAAGTGCTGATTAACAATTTCATGTAACAAAAAAACAAACCCCAAAACCCAAACAACAGATGGTACAGCTTTATTTTTCTGATACAAGTCATTCAAGTGAAGAACAAAATAATTTTGCCTGTTTTTCAACCTTGAGAAACTGCAACTTGTCGCTCTCGGTAGTTACTTGTTTTTTTAATGAAGTAACACACCTTTTGCATATTAAATACACCTTTTGCGCACTCGGATTAGGAGCTCATAGTGGAAACAAAGCTCTATTCATTCAAATATCCAGCTAGAATATACCCATGCAATTTTTTGAGTACTACTGATGAAGAAATATAGAATGACTTCTTGCAAACCTAAGCTATTAATCAACTTGAGTAAGTGAAGACAATTGGACCACGTGAAAAAAAGCATTACAGAAAGAAACATTGACAGCCTACATCTATTATTTCAAAATAAACTATATCTAACCATAAAAATGCTTATAGACTTGACACTAATATTTTCCAGGCATAAAGAAAACTGCATAGCAATAAAGTTAATGTTTTGATTTCTCCTAGGCTTTAAAAGGACATGAGGGTCTTGGCACCTTTGAAAGAGGGAAACAAAGTCACACCTACAATATGAACTGTTTATGTTTCATTCCTCTGAAATAAGAAACATGTTACTGGTGTTATCATAATGCCAAAAAAATTTTCTTGAGGATTAACAAAAAAAGAGCTCCATATTTTATTTTGTAGTACACAAGAAATACAGAAAAGATTAAATTCAAGTCAAGAAGATATTACTGCTAACGGGATTTTTGTTTTACTTTGAAAGACCTATGTTACAGAATTGTTCATTCCCAGAGAAAGAATACGAAATGAACACAATGTTATTCGACAAGAACAAGCTTGTAACGTGTAGGATTACTAGAACTGCACTGTACAATCTGCGTCTTAAAATGGATGGTGTTCTTTGGCAAATAGCAGAGATCTGAAATACCATTTAGCTTCAGGGATGAAACCCTTTGGAAGACGAGTATGAACATTCATGTTGCATAACACGGAAGACAGGAAAAGGTTCTCACTATGAAAGCAGTTAGCTGGAAATCCCGTGAAGGACAGTACAACTATCCAACTAGACATAAACTAAGAAATGAGTTTTGCAATTCTTCCTGTAATTAGCTACTTCTTTGGAAAGAGGAAGAAATCTTTCTAAAAATTCATTGCTCAAAAGTGTCTTTAATCATGCCGAAGGCTGGCTGATTCACTAGCATGCTTGCCTGGAACACAGAAACTCAAACTCAGTTTCTTAAGCCTAGTCCCTTCAGGGATGGGATGTATTCTGTCCCCATGTGGGACATACTCTGCCGGGACAATAGAAAACCATTGTCAGGAGACTAGAAGAAAAGTCAGTAAGCACAACCCTGACAGCATAGCCTAGAGATTACAGTAGTCAGTAGCTTGGAAAGGACAATCTGGGGTCTAGTTCCTGGGTCTTCACCACTTTTATACATTTTTGATTAACAAGATTGAGGGGGAGAAAAAAAAAAAAAAGCAGCAGCTCTGGAAGCATCTGTGAGATGTTTGGGCCCGCATTCTTCCTTGTTTGTACAGCTCCTGGAAGAGCAAAGTCCTGTTTCTGTGTTAGTACTACACAAGCAATAACAGGATCAAGTTCCTGGCAATCACCAAACAGCAAGAATCTCCATGGCAGGAAGTTTTTGCAACTTATTTTCCCCTTCTGATCCACTGCATTTCCACCCTGTCAACCTGCACGCTCAAGAAAGTGCTAGGGTTGTGCACAGATTTTGAAAGCCCTATGAAAGCTTAAGACATCTGTCCCTAGGAGGACTCTCTGCCTTTATCTCGAACCAACAAAACAGAGCCAAAGGCTTGAACACTGCCACGTACTGCCACGTGGCTAACTACATTCCCAGTATTCTTTTAGTGCAGGCTTGACACAGTTTGGGGTTAGCACAGGGCAGAGACCATCCCCAGTAGGTGATGTGAATGCAGCCACTCCGGTTTTTTCCCTCTGTGAGGGAAGAGACTTCAGCTGTATGGAAGAGATCTATGCCATTTCAGCTGGTCTGTTTTATTTCACAGTATATATACAGTCTTTTGCCCTCGCTGATTAAGTTATCATGACTTTTTACAGCTATCACTTCTTTTTAGCCTATTTTTTTTTCTTAATGTCTTATCAACTTATCAAGTCACAGAGACACAGGCCCGTGAGGGAACCTCAGCATTTGTGTGCACATGAAACACATCCTTAGTTACCCGCCGAACGGTTTGAAAGGCTGGGGGGCAAATTTCAGTTCAGAGATAGGCAGAATCACAAAGTAGAACAACTTCTTAATCACAGAACGTCCTCAGGGCTACTCAGTGAGTGATCTTAAAACATTTATACGATTGCACTACCACTAAACTATCCCCTTTCCATCTTGCATACAACGTCAGCTACAGCACACTCCTACAGTCCTACATGAATTGCTTATTCACGTGGTCCTGTTGAGCACCATAGATTCTCATCCTAAATTGACAGCTACCTTTTTTGAACTGTTAAGGGATTGGAAAGACAGGAAACAAGCCCACGCCATGCTATTTATTTTTCTCTCACTCCTCTTCTTCCCAGTGCTCTTGTTAAGTCACTTGGCTTCTAGGCATTAATAATCACAAGTTAACTACAATCTCTTGAAATGGAAATAAACTATTTGCAATGGTTCAACCCTCACAACTAAAAAGAATTGTACTTGAGCATTTTGGACAGAAACCACGTTATTTTGTTAGCTTTATGTCACTGTGGCACTGGGAGACAGTGACAGACTAGATCCAGTCTCCCTCCTGTAAACCAGCTCAATAACGTCAATCACATTTTTCAAATCGGAGCTCTTTAGAACTGGAAAAAAAAAACCCAACAAAAAACCAACCAAAAAAACAACTTACCTCCAGTATATGAGAATACCCACAAGAATCACTAGACAGATAAAAGTCAGGGCTGATACGACCACAAGTGGTATAACTGTCTTCTTCTCTGATTCCAGACTCTCAGCTAGACCGATACGAGACTCATGGCTACTATTACTTGCCTCTGCAGTCAGAGAAAATTGAAACAGTCCATGTTTAAATTCTAACAAATGCACAGCATTAGCGAATGCGTCTTATAGTGAGCCTACTTAATACCACTTACCTCTGTTTTTTATTATGTACTGCAGAAAGTGTATACATTTGCAAACCAGCTTACAGAAAATAAGCAGATAGAGGGTAAAGCAAAGTGTTCAAGCTTATGTGACTCAGCCTTCCAGCAGTGGAGACTTCTCTTTGTAAGAATAGCAGATTGATGTTAAAATATAGAAGAAAGCTTTTATTTTCATCTGTTTATTAGCTGAAAGCCAATGGAGTTAAGGAATCTAAATATATAATATTGGAATGTGTAAAGAACACTTTGATATTAAACTGTCACTCATAAAATGCAAATAACTTATCTGACTAATAATTTTACAGGAAAATTTTCTTACAATAGTCCCTATGTACTTGCTGTATTGCACTTAAGCCTTCTCTATTTTAATACTTTGTCCACGCTGTAACTTGCCTTAAAGCTACATCCTGCTCCCTTTGAATCCAATTGCGGTACTTCCTCTCCCAAATATACTGCAGCTAGAATGAAATTTCCTACCTCCATCTTTACAGGTGATGAAATTAATCAGATATTGCCTAGATTTCACATTTCTGTCAGCCTTGTAATGCTGGGTGACAGAAATATTTTGGGCATAGGAGTCTGCATGAAGATTAAACCAATAAATTTTATAATTTCATTCAGATGAGGGAAAACAATGTTGGATGAGACCAATCCTGCATTTTTAACTTTGGTCATACCTCAGAAAGTAAACACTTTAAAACTTTGATTTTGATAAAAAATGATTAATTCTTTTCAATCTGTGCAGTTTATGAGTTAAACCACAGAAATAAACACTCTTGCGCTTGTTAGAATTAAACCCCTAGATTTTCTAAGAATGTTTTCTGCTTTTGTGAACAGTCCTAATTCAGTGAATGTTCTGTATGGGAGCAGAATTCTGCTGTCTAGAAATCAGCTGCACTCCACTGGGATTTCAAGGGACCAATGCTACATGAATAAAAAACTCTTAGACAGAAAGGAGAAGGGAATGGAGTTGTATCTGGGGAGGGGAGGGAATAATAAAAAGACAAGAAACCACATTTCCTAAATACAATGTCAAAACCCAAACAGCTTCACACAGTACAGATTTCCAGACAGCTCTCTGCTTCCACTTTCTTGAGTTTAGGGGCTTTCAGGGCTTTACGCGCAAAAAGTTTCAGGCTCTGATCTTGCAAGCATCTTCTTGGTTTTAGTTCAAAGTACTCAAACACCCAAATCAATCACTACTCTTTAAATCCCGTGGCTCAGTGTGCAAATTGATTGCAGGCTCAACTTCCTTCTGAAAAATCTGTCCCCAAGTTTCTGGTGAGTAGGCTAAAATCGGTATTTCCTACTGATTTCAGAAGAAACTACATGTATGAATGAGAGATCAGAATACGATCCCTTTGAAGCATTCATACTTGCTTATCCAACTCGGGACTAATTCACAGCATAAACCCCAGTCCTATCTGTACGATGACAGGGTTCCTTCAAACTGCATGACCAAATCCTATTAGCATTCCTTCCATGGGGAATGAGCAGGCTTCTCCTGCAACAGGGGGTTTCTTGCCTACTTGGCCATCACTCCAATGATGGCAGCTGAAAAGGCAGTCTCATCTATAGCAGATTTTTTTTGCTCCCTAGCAATTGATGTGTTTGCATCCTTTGCAGAATTCTTTGTATTAATTTCTCTTCCAGTTTTTCAACTGAAGTTGTAAGGCTTAGATAGCCATAGAGGTCTTATGGTGAAAGCCCTAGTTCAGAACAAGAATAAATATGTATTAACAACAACAAAGACTGGGAAAAGTTTAAAAGACATCTTTTTCTGTAATGGTCATGACAAGAAGACATTTAATCAATTTCTGGTAAATTAACTGTAATGTATAAATGAATTCTTAGCAGAGGTTTGGTTTTGGGTTTTTTTGTTTCATTGCTTTATGACTGAATTAAAGCAATGATGTCTTTGATTTACAGGAGACCATGTTAGACATGCTCACACTGAATTTTCAGTTTATTAAAAGACAATATTTGGCATCATTTATTGGAAAAAAAATGTACATGAAATGATACTGTATAGTGTCTTTCAATAATATCTAGAAGACAAACTCTGTCTGCTGTACTACTACTGCAGTCACGTGTAATCCTTTTTTAATTACTATCAATAACAATTCAAATGACACCCATTATGTAAGCTATAAATCTCTTACAGTAACACTCATTCATATTAGCAATATAAGTTTTGAAATACTGATGTTCTTTTTGCTGATTTTTAAAGAAATGTTACGCATTTTACACAATGTGGTAACTACTTACCGACTAATTCACTTATTCAGTTTTGTAACACCTACCTTGTTAGGATTCCTATTAATTTCAGTATGTTTTCTACTTAATTTCAGTATGTGTTTTATTTTCTTTTAATTTTTATTTTCTATTTTTCACACTCTACTAGAGAGTGCCAATTTACCACCTTTTCATATTAGTATTCTGTTGCTCATGAGTAACATGACCTCATATTTGTGTATTTGTAGGAATGTGCTGAAAATTTCACGTGCTTTGTGGCTTCCATTCCTTAGCAGATTTAGTTGGACGATACTGCCCTCTACAGATGCTGTGAGTACTTAATGGAAGTTCAATTTATGTTCTAAAATACCACTTTAACCTTGGCTGTTGGGTTGTGGGTTTGGTTTTTTTTTTTTTTCCCAAACAGAATAGATATTGTTTCTGACTGTACTCCTGGATTTTTCAATGCTCTAACTAGGGACAATGCAAATTTACGTGTCTGAACAATTTTTCCACAATGCATTTTTAAATACAAAGGAAATGCTTTACTTTTATCAGGTTTTTATCTATGTGAAGTTCAGTTTTGCCTTCTGACCTTATCCTCAGAATCAGAGGTCACAAATACTCTCACTGACTTTAAGAGGACTAAATAGGAAAACAGCACTAAATAGAAACAGGTACAGGAGAATCTGGCTCTAGTATTTTGGAAATACACAAATCTGGCACAAAAAAGTCTGCATCTCACTGAAATTTGAAGACAGCATATGCATTAAGAATGAAAATGAGTGCTTTTATGAGTTAAGATGAATCAGAATCAAACTGAAGCATCTTCTTCCTTGCTCAATACATCTTAGAAAATACAGAACAAAACACAAGGAGGAAATATGCTGCTGTAAGTTAAAAACCAGACTCTCAGAGGTATGTTTTCTCTGGCAGAGGCATGGTTTCCTCTGGTGTATCTCCATAAGGGCAGCACTTGTCTTTGCACGGAGAACTTCCGTCCCACTTAAACATTTAAAACTAAAATGAAACAATCAACATTGAAACAAATTCTGGTTTTAGATTGTGCACCACGCAACTTCTGCTGACAGTACACATCTATCCAAAAAGCAGAGCATGAATCTTCTTACTGAAGAATATACCAGGTGCAGTTTTAAGTAGCCAGAAGTAGCATTCACAAGATAGCCAGCTCAGCATGCATCCCCTGTTCCCCAGTGCTTCCTTAATCACACCCACTGGCACTGTTACGTTCTCCTTTTATTATACGTAGATAAACCTTCTCATTCTCTATGGCACAAAAGTATCCCCTCACAGCTTTCCATGGTATTCATTAGACTTATCCATAACTAACCTGCCTCAGAGATGTTGAATACTGATGAGTGATCGCTAGTAACGGATGAGGCCGATGACTGTGACGATCCAGAAGTTAACTCTGAGTTACCTGCTTCAACTGCCCCTTCAGTGTCTCTCTCATTAAGATCAGGAAAACTGAAATCTGTTGACGTTTCATTATCATTAAGGCTATCTGAGGTACCTTGGCCAGAACCACTTTCTTCATCACTTGTAAAAACAGCCCAAGACTTAGATTCTGATATGTTTTGCAATGGGACACTAGCAGTTTGAATGTGGTTCTCCAAAACTGTCGGGTCGTTGCGCTTCTTAGGTGTCACACTTGCTGTCAAAGTTGGTACGGATGTATAATTACGTCTGTCCATGGCATGGTTTATCTGACTGTCTGATGCAGCAGTTGAAATTTTCTCTTCTTCTTCAGGTTCCTCAGAATGGGAGCTTATAATTAGGTTACTCTGATCCTTCTTATTGTTTACCTTTGCATTTTGTTCCTCTACTACCATATCCTGAGCTTCTCTATGGGAAGTGCATGAGATACAGTTACTTACAGGGAAGCCATCGTCATATTCATCGTAGTCATCCTCAACTACAGAAGGCCACAAATCGGTACTGGACACGATACTGGGAGACAACCCAGAGGATTCTCTAGAAGGAACCAGCAGCCTACTCAAAGTTATGGGGATCTCACTTTTGGGAGGAAGAGCCGTAACAGAAATATGTACGTTTGGTAAGGGGAGAGTGTGATGAACGGGCACGTCAGAATCAGAAACGACCGCAGGCATATGAACAGGATCAAAACCAAGTGGAGAACTTGAAGAGACACTGGCAGCCTCACTTCTATCAAAAACACTTGAAGAGATACGGCTGTCTGCAGGAGTAGCTACATGTGGTAATGTATCACCTGTCAGGATGGGAGTTGTTACGGCATTCGCTCCTCGGGGGGGAAAGGCATTTGTATTTTCTAAACTGGTCAGCTGGAATGAAACATCGCTACTGTACAATGAAGGCATGACCTGCTGAACATCTTCACTGTTAAACAAACTGGATGAAACATATTCCTCACTTGCATAAGAAACAGACAAACCTTGAAGTGACGCGGTGGGCTTACTAAAAGTGTTTGACAACACATCAGGAACGGGAGGTGCAGATGTAGAATGCAGCATGGTTTCAGTTGTAGCAGAACCTGGTGCCATTTGATGCAATATTTGGTCAAATGTAGAACTATCTTTATGAACCCTGGAGCTTTCAGCCAATATTGGATCACTAGGCACAACAGCCATGTTAAGCAGAGTGCCATCGCCAGAAGATTGGAAGGAGGATTGCAGTAAGGCTTCATTATTTAATGTAGCTGAGGTCTCATAAAAGTACGGCTGAGTCGAGGATAACATTTTGCTATAAGCAGGGGCAGAGAGAGCTTGATCTGAGCTTGCACTAAGCACAGGTTTAAGCAAAGTGTCATCAAAGGCTGGAGGTGTAACATGCAAAGGCTGAACAAAAAGGTGATTTTCTGTAAGTTTACTAATATCACGGTCAAATATCTTAGTAGTGGGAAAAGCAAGAGAGACTGGAAGGATTCCCTTTGTGCTAGAAACAGGAAGTGGGCTTTCTTGCAGAGATGTATTCTGCTTAATTACATCATCATTAGAAACAGATGTAGAAAGTTCAGGTATCACTTTACTTTCAGCACTGGAAGCCATTTCACTTAAAGAAGAGGAAATTTGCAGTTCTCTCTCATCTCCATATATACCATCACCTTTTTGAAGCATCTTATTAACATCACTAAACCCAGATGAGTCATACGTAATTTCATCTACAGAATCAGAGGAAGACACGTTAAGTACTGTCACAGTATCTGTATCAGGCAAAAGGGACTCGCTACCAGAGTATGCTTCAGACCAATCCGTATCACTAGATAGAGAGCGCGTAGGCTGCAGCAAAGTATCAGCTTGTGATATTATAGAAGGTTTATGCACCAGTACATTGTTATAGCCGCTAAATAAAGGATCTTGACGAAATACGTCAACAGAATCATGCACAAATTCTGCGGAGTCATAGGAAACAGTAAAGCTTTGGAGGGAGCCCACATTACTAGACAAAGCATAAGGAAGTTCAGACATTGTAGATAGTACATGCATATTTAAATCACTGCTGGATGGTTCAACTTGAGAAAATACGTGAGTTCTATTATGACCAAATATCAGTGTCTCTGAAGCAGCATGAGTAGTCTGATGTGACACCACATCAGCATATTGAGCAAGGCTTGGCTGCATTAATGTATCACCCTCTGCCAATGTCAAAGAAGCATGCAGGGACACCTTATCACTTGCAACAGCTGGAGTAGCACTTTGTGGAAACATCTGAGAAACTGTATACAGACGGTGAAACACTTTACTACTGGAGGAAGCAGAGGAAAATGTAAGCAAAGGTACATCATCATAGGAAGACAGGGTGGGTTCAAATGACACATCAACACTGGGAAATACAGGTGTAGCATGCAAGGTCACATCACTATCTGATGTAGCAGGGGTAGTGTCGAGCATCTGAGAGTCAAACAATAAAGGGGTGACTAGAGGAAACACGTCACTACTGTAGGAAGGTTGAAGAGGTATCTCACCATTATAGACTGGTTGAGTTGTCTGAGAGAGTACCTCACTGGCAGCAGAAGCAGAACCATATTCTCCAGAGCTTGAAGAGACAGAGTGAGGTGATAATTCAGCAGAGGAGAAAGCAAAGGTAGAATAATATGGCAATTCTAAATCCGCATCTGACGTGTCTTGTGAAACCACTGCGCTGCTGGAATAGGGCACCGTAGCTGGCTTTAATCCCTCTACATAAGCATCAGTGTAACTGGTCTGAGACAATTGCCTGCTGCTATCCGATGTATCAACAGAGTGAGTTGTCAGATCCGTATCTTTACGAAACCATACATTTCCATCGGGGGAAGACGTATGCTTTGGAGGTTCATCAGAGCTTGAGGGTGCTACACCTTCTGAAACGTATTTAATGGAGCCTTGGGAAAGAACATAATGTGTGCTTATATCTGGGCTTCCGGAAGGAAGGGCGTCTTCTTGGGAGGCCTCCTCTGTAACCAGCAGTGCTGAAGAAGTGGTAAGAACCGAACTCCAAAAGTCATCAGATTCCTGATGAGGTTTAAAAGGAGACAACAAGAAATCTTCGTCACCATGGCCAGTAGTGGTTATTCTTGTTGGTTCAGTGCCTGAAGAAAGGTATATGTATTCTTCTTCTACACCTTTGGTGGAGTCAATGAGTTGAGGAGGAATTGCAGTAATTGTTCGGGATTCCAAAAAAACATCTTCCTCTTCTTCAGAAATTTCACTAACAGGTGGAGAAGTAGGGTAATAAACTGCTTTGAAAACATCATCCTTACCATGCAATTCTCCTTCCCTTGTTAAGTATCTGTTTGTTTTAGCTTCATTGGGTTTTGTCCCCATTTTTTCTTGACTGTAGCCGGATGTAGTCACCTGGAAATCTTTCCTCCTTATTTGGTTTATTGTACTGTCAGTGCTAGGAATCACTGCAGTTTCTTCATCCACCTCTGTTTCTTTTTCATCAACTTCATCCTTTGAAAAAATATCATAGCCGAAGACAATTAAAAATGTTTATAGACACTGTACACAACTGAAAACCAAAACAGCAATAATACATTTTTCTGGCTCGATAGAAACAAGAGAGGAAAACTTGAGAAGACTGTTGGTCTTAAAGCAAAATATTTAGCTGCAAGAACAGGTATTCTCTTCTCTCTTGAAAATATTACTTATTTGCAATACAAACAAAAACATTCTGTGTCACAATAGCTTCTTAAATACTGTGTTACTTTTACTGTTTGAGAGACAAAAACCACTCATAACATCTGCTTCATTAAAAAAGCTCTACCTCTTTCCTAATAAAATACAATCATATATGCAGTATACATCGGTGAAAAAAAGGGTTTGCTATCAGAATGTCTTCAGATTTGCATTAATATCCTGATACCGATTAAATTGTCATAGTAATAGAATTTGTAAAATATATTTATGACGTGTCCTTACATCTGCTGAACCTTCAGAGTTTCTGGAAAAGAAGATTTCAGGATGCTCAGCAAGACTGTAACAGTTTCACAAGTGTTGTGAGCAATGCCACCTAGTCCCTGTTATGACCCTTTGTTTGCTGAACATGAATAATGATACTTTGTGAAGAATCCGTGTAAGGGTTTTGACTTCTAGGGACAGATCCAAAAAGAATTTAAAAAAAAAAATAATCACATGCCTAAATACAACCAGGATTTATGCAGATCTAAGTTCAAATCCTTTTGTCGCCTCTCCAATTTTCCCTGCCCCAAATCAAAAAATGTAATGTGGAAGCATCTAACTTAACCATTTTCATTTTGACCTACACACAGCAGTGCCCACAGCTCTGTGTTGTGCTCCCATCTAGAACTGCACCAGAACCAAACCTGTCTGAGTACAACTCTGCAAACTAGACTGAGGGTCACCTTCAGTTTCTGAAAGGACTGGATTTGACAGGCACACACGTTCTAGGAGACACCAGCAGGACAGAGCCTCTCAGATGTGGTGGCAATACCCAACTGTTTTTATTCAAAAGCATAATGCTGAGAGAAAACACCCAGAAGACAGGAGACTGGGACATGGTTATCAGTCTGAGAAATCCTCAGTTTCCACTATACTTTAGGCCGAGTAGATTTCTCACTCTTGCACTGAAGCGAGCAGGGCACAGCAGAGAGGAACATAAAATCAACAGTCTTTGGAAGAAAGTGCCCAAGATGTGGCATGGCTGAATAAACTATTAACTGGGGTACTCGGCTAATAGGAGTTGTTAGCTTTTAGCCAGTCTTACCAGAGCGAGGGCTTTAACCACCAGGCTAGAGCCGTGCTTCACACTGCAGTGCCTTTTTTGTACCAGAAACATCTAGTGCACCCACACAACATAAGGTGCCTCAGACCTGACTGTCAGGCGTGGATTTCACTCGAAGGGCTAGATACCTAAAATGTAGGGAGAGCAGCACCTCAGCTGTGTATCCTTAAACCCCGTCTGGACTGGGCAGGACCTTGTTTCCGAAAATCTACTTTCTGAAGGGCAATGCCTGCACTTTTAAATTTTCATGGTTCAAGTAAAAATTAATTGACATCAGCGACTGTCCTAACAGATACAATATAGTAACCCAGATACACAGCTTACATCAACAGAGAAATAACTGTATTACTGGTTACTCAAAGTCCACAAATACAAGGCAGGGTAAATAGATCGACAGGTAAGCACAGGCTCTCTATTTAACTAACCATGACTTGCCACTCAGTGTGAGAACACTGTGATCATAGATTGAAATAGTAAAATAAAATTCCTGAGGGATTACTTGATACAAACGTAGGTCGTACTGAAGAAACTGCCCCTGTTGTAAAATCTGTATTAGAGACTGTAAAAAACTTCATTGTGCTATTTTCACCTCTTGCCTTGCTGGGATGCCAGAAACCCAGTTACCAAATATGAAGTCTGCAGAGAGTATCATAAAACATCCAAAATTCTCTAACATAGAGTTATACTGTAAAGTCTAACTTGAGTTCAAGAAGTAAGAATAAATGACCCTCCAAGAATTTTGGAATAACTGTTAAATTCAACTGATAGCGCACTGGTAGCAGACACAGTTGAATCTCACTCTTGAGCACAACTGCCCTCCTCCCTCACTTCAGTCTACTGCATGCTAAGACCACCACATGCAAGCCCAAGTCAGATTTCTCTTTAAACAAACCAGAAAGCCTGTGATACCCCTTATTTCTTCATGTATCTCCAGCCTTGGAGAACTAAATAGTGAGGTAGCTCTACAGTTATCTTGGGAGAAATATAGCAGAAAGAGAAGGCTGTATATGCATATGCATATGTATATGCATATATATGTATGTATATATAAATTCAGGTAATACATTCATTTAGTGACATAGTTTTGTAAATTTTCACAGAATATCCATTCAATTTACTCGAAATGTATGTATTGGAAAATTCTTTTAAAAAGAAATGAATGCTATACCTCATATTCTTCAGTTTCATTCAGTTCAGGAATGAGGTCAGCCTCTATAAAACAAAAATACATACCATATCATCCAACATTTTAAATTCACACAATTATTAATTCTGCAAGGACTCAAATGATTAGTTAATACACTTATTGAGACCCAGTCTAAGATGTTTTACAGGACTGCATTTAGAAAAGTGACTAACGACCTGGGGTTAGTCAGCCCCAGCTGAGGGGGAGGGGTCTTTAAGGGTAGCAATGCTCATCAAGGCAGGACACGTTCAGCCACAAAAGTTTTGCCTGGCTCTAATTTGATTCTGCAGCATATGTTGGATCTGTACTGAGGAACCACATCCTGTTCAGGGAGAACCAAGTTTACAAGAATATTTTCTATGAGAAAAGTACAGTTCGGTGCAGAAATACAAGAGAGAAAAAAGGTAAGCCTGGGGATCAACTATTTCTCTACATTTAATCTGAAAGCTCTGAAGATATTCTTGTAAAATGACCTGTTCTATAATTTTCCTACAGCAAATTACTCATTTGTGCACCAGGCTGGGATCTAGGTACTAGTGCAGCAGCCATGCCATCGCATTCGGCATGCCGTGGGCTGCCTCTCTCCATCAGGTGAGACCACAGAGACCCACCCTTCCTAGAGTCCCATGCTTAAGGCCTTTTTCAAATTCCCGCTCCACCTGATGTAATATAATGACAGGAACCCAGCTGTCTCACAGTCCACAAAAAGTCCCTAATAAACAGGAGTAGGCACTCTGTGAAGAACTACTCTAAAACCTTTCGAGGCCTCCCCACTTTTCATAAATAAATAACCGTTGAAGCAGGATCAAGAAATGCATCTCCTACAATCCAGGTGAGAATCCTTCCCTCTAAGTTTAGAGGTAGTCTCTCACCTATTTTCTCTCTGCCTTTTTGGCCAAATCCAACATTATAAGTCTGATGGTGGTCAGCAAGAGAGGCTTCAAAGCTGGTTGCAAGAAACCTACAAATCTCTGGTAGGAACTCGCATAGGTCTCCAGTGATGAAATCTAATACCCCTTCCACAGCATTAACTCCTGTTACTGCTCCTTTGGGTCTCTGCACCAAACGGTCCATTCCATTTCCGCGTCTTTCCAAGTCTTTATTCTAAGCAATGTTCTAGTGCTCTGCCTGTACACCAGTGCTAGCACATATTCTGATTGGTACTAAGTGAAAATGCTGGTGCCTGGGGAATGATTCTAAAAACAGCATCACACAGAGCTCCACGTCTGCATTTCCTCCACGATTCCCAAATGAAGCTTTCTCAATACACTAGTATAAAGATGTCATCCTTATATTTCTTATTTCTGTGAGGTCTTAATTTGAATTTGCTTTGGTCTCTCCACATCTACCTTTCAAAACAAACTGAGACGTATTATATGCAACAGACACTAGATAACATTTACCACACTAACAAGCTCAAACAGTTTTATTTGTAGATTATAGAACGCAAATAAATTTTGACCAAACAATCCTGCACAAAAGTCTCACATTGTTCTTTCGTAACAAACTTTTATAAATCACAAAGTACTGAATTAACCTTTCATTAAGAAGAGAGAGAAAAATTATCTTACCTCTGACTCCTTGAAGCCTAGGAGGCTCCGGGGCAGGGTGGGGAGGGGAGTGGAGGGAGGAAGGGGTGGAGGAGATAATGATATTCCCTGGCTTCTCAATGATATAAATCAAACATTGTAGACATTAATTTGACAGTATTCCCACAGCAGACCCAGAGCAGGTATTATGCACTCTAGACTTCTCTGCAAAATATTTTTAATATAAAGAAATGCCACCTATTCATTCTGTGGTCACTATTCTTGAGTTGAGCTTTAATCAGACTTAATCAGAAAAATAAAAGGTGTTGATTCTGCTGGAATATACTACATGATATGTTCCCTCTAATTCCACTAGCAGAAAACTACGGTTTCTTGCTGTTGTCTCCATGGAATGGCATTAACATACATACATATATAAAATAAATATTTATATATATTAACACCACTAAATCTTCAGGCGTTTTTGAAAGCTTATTTAAATTTAGTTGGTCACAGAAAATGTATTTGTCAAAAGCATTAGAGACACACACTTACAGAAGTTCTGTTAATTCTGTTGCTGGGTTTTTGATTTGACAGGTGATTATAGAAATCTGCTAACATCCCCCAACCAAGGAGAAGAACCGCCCCCTCCAAAAAACAACCCATTGATGTAGGTGGATGAACAAGCTTGTTTATTTTTTTCTGGAACCACATATTGATTATTCTATAGCTTACATTTTAAAATAAAATAATTAAACTGTTAGTTAGAAAGTTCTGAAGAGGTCTTTTCACAGTCCATTTTAATAACAGATGAAGAAACGATAAACAAAGACGAAACACGTAACCCCCTACATTTAAATTCAATGCACATCTTTTAGAAAAAATCTTAATCTGATTTGTAACTGTAGAATAATGTGCACGACATAAACTGTTTTCATTTCTATACTGTCTTATGTAATAAATTGCACAGCAAGAACAAAAGTAAAGCCTGTTTCTTCTGATTAAACTCATTTTCAGATTTCTACACAGATTTCTACATTTATCAGTATAAAACTAGAAAAAAGCCTCCCCTAAATGAAACATTTAAGATATGCTTAGTTGTTTTTAGGACAAAAATCACTCACAAAGACAAGTTACAAAGAAATAACACAGTTAAACCCTCACAAAGAATTCCTGACAGCATGAGCTGAAATGCAGGAGACAGCATCTGAGAGCCATATCCCAGCATGGGTTTTTTTGATACACACCAACCGGAGTCTCCACAAAGGAAGATGAGAGGAGAGATATATTCTTATTTTTCATTTCCTGTATCAGCAAAAGCATGTAAGTAACACTGGTATTAACTGCACAACAAACTACTGCCGAAGTTTCAGAGCTATTCAGATGTTATCTAGAGAGTCAAAGCACACATTTAGATAGTTATTAAAAATCCAATTTTAATAGCAAATGGAAAATTGCTAAATGAAGGCTGGACTTCTATCAAAGCTGACTAAAACACTTTGTGTATGATTCCCTTCATTTTCAATGGAGGTTGTGTAGCTACGTTGCGTAGGGCATCTGGTGACTTTTACTCGTTGGAAACTAATTGGAAACAATTCTCATGTGCACACACACTGTATCACAAGATGAGAGGTCACCACTCTGAAGAGTTTAGGAAAAACCCAAAGCGCAGAGGTCTCAACTATGACTGTTTGCCCAATGTCATTGCAGAGCTCCTGAGGGCTCCACAAACTGAGGCAGAGAGCATGGCCCAAAAGAGGTCCTTCTTCTTACGAAGCTCTGCCAGGAACGAGAGGGTTTAAACCTGGTCTGTGGATCACCCAGAGCCTGCAGAGCCCTCACTAACCCAGACAGGGTGGGGAGAAGGCAGGAGAAACGCTCTCTCTTGAAAGCATCTCAAAAGGAAAAGGCTAAAACAACGGCCGGGAGTTTTTCTGAACACCAGATTTGTGATGCACGGTGCACTGAAACTTCCCTCATTAGAAGTGGCCACTCCAATGGCAGAATTCTTCCCGGAGAAGGGCCCATCTAATGTTTCCGCATGACTCACGCCTCACTTTAGCTCTTAACATGAAGATTAATTAATCTGGAGATGACTGCAGTGAATATAATCTTAATTAAACTGGCTTACTCAGAGTAATTCTTGAAAATGAAAGTTTTAGCTTATGCTTTATGATAGAGTCAAATTTATTTCATGTCTTCATGGTGAAGATAATTTTTCTTTCATAAATTCACAAGCAGGAGCTCCAAGAAATCCCCTTTTGCCTCAAGATCTATAAAGCAGATCACAAAACCAATTTGATGTTATAGTTGTAACCAGCAAGTTGCTCTGAACAAATCTCTTGTATCTACATTCTCATATCTCTGTTGTTTAATATTTGCAGTATTAAAATATTAAATATGAAAATATCTGCAACATTTGTAACAGTTAATTCAGATGTAAATAATTAGTAAAAGTAAGTATGCAAATAAACATTAATATTAGAAATGAATGGAAGTTTTTTTAATATTTTAAAATTATATCAAGGGTTGAGATAGCATCTATAAAACTTCTTTAGAGAGAGATGTCCACCCACAGTAATCATACCGATTACATGGGAGAGGTTTTTCCCTGAATTTTCCTCATCTAATCCTTTCAGATGTACTGATGTGGAAGTGTCAAAATAAAAGAACACAAAGTACATTTAAAAACTTTGTGTCCATTTCAAATAGGAAGTAGCCCAAAGAAATTTTTTTTTTTTGAAACACACAAAATACTTATTTCGGTATTTCATTTTTATTTATAAACTTCTCCTTCTTTTTATTTATTTATTTTTTAACTTAAAATATCCTTGAAACATTTCTTTTGACCTGAAATAATCTTCCTCAATTTTGAATGTTTTGGAGAACTGAAGAAAAAACCTTAGGTAGACCTGAAGCTAATATAAATTTTCAAAACTGCCTGAAATTTGAAAAAAAACCTCAGGCGTTTATACAGTTCTGATATTTATTTAACTCCCCTTTTTACCATGCTTTATTTGAAAACAAGAAAACAAGAAAACTCTGGATAAGAATATACTTATATACATGATCTGCTTTAACGCAACATTAAGGAGACATATTTGAATGTTCAAATCACAGAAAACACAAAAATACCATTTTCATAGTTTCACTAACCTGTTCATACTTTATACTGATACATCTGTACATTGTTATGACTCCTAGGTATCCCTGCATTGTATTTTTTGATTTCTTTAACAAAAAGAAACTAGTGGTGTGTTTGTGTAAAAAGGCATGAGAATATCAGAGAACTGAATATGAGAATATTCAGAACTGCTAAATATCACATTTATTGCACCAAATTCTCTTGTCTGAGAATACTAATCTCTGAGAAATTTCTGCTCATATACCAGAAGATGAAATGAATTTTCCAGTACGTATCTCCAAAGCAAGACCCTCACTCTTCCTTCTACTGAAATGAATGCAAAGCCACTGCTTTGCATGACTTCGAATCATAGAAAGGTTTAGGTTGGAAGGGACCTTAAAGGCCATCTAGTTCCAACCCCCCCTGCCATGGGCAAGGACACCTCCCACTAGATCAGATTGCACAAAGCTTTATCCAACCTGGCCTTCACCAACACTTCCAGGGATGGGGTATCCACAGCTTCCCTGGGAAACCTGTTCCAGTGCCTGGACCCTGAGATCTAATTTAAATCAATCTTCTTCCAGCTTGAAGCCATTACCCCTCATCCTATCACTACATGCCCTTGTAAAAAGTTCCTCTCCAGGTTTCCTGTAGGCCCCCTTCAGATACTGGAAGGATGCCGTAAGATCTCCCCGGAGCCTTCTCTTCTCCAGGCTGAACAACCCCAACTCTCTCAGCCTGTCCTCATAGCAGAGATGCTCTAACCCTCTGATCATCTTCCTGGCCCTCCTCTGGACCCGCTCCAACAGGTCCATGTGCCTATGACTTCAGCAGAAATAGAGCATGGATGCCGCGATCAGCGGCCGTACCTACACCACTGGCCAGCTGCAGACTGCCAAAATGCGCTGTGGTCCTCTTGCTGGGTTTGTTCCCCCGCAGCATTTGCTGCCTGCAGCGCTGGCTCCGTGGTTAGCCAGCTCCAGTGCTCCTGTCTCCCTCCCCGCCTCCGCATCCACCCTTCCTTCCAAAGGGAGTCGTGGCACACAGCTGGGTGGTATGCAACTCCTCCTTACAGCAGGGATACAACAGCAGTAGTAGGGTGGTTTATCCTATGGATATCACCCACACTGGATTTTGTTTCGCAGTATCTGTGATATACGCCGTCAATGGGATGGCAGCACAAATCAACATGATTTGTTGAACTACTGTTTAATAATGACAACACTACGCAGCTTATTTTTCATTCCATATGGGGGTATGTAGATGAAAACTCATCTGAGTAAATTCTTCAAACACAAACACAGCAAGTTCTGGAAAGGAAGTTTAGGAATATAGTATCTAAGAGGCAGATAAAGGATAAACAGAAAAGTGAAATGTCAGGCAGAATGTCAGAACCTTGTCATGGATTTCCTAGAAAACTGAAGAGGAATAGGAGAATTCTGGTAGATATTAGCACAAGACTCGAAAAACACATTCTTAACACTTTGTGTTTGAAAGACAAGTTAAATGTTTACTGACAATTTATACGTACTATACCTAAACATGCATCCCCCTCCTTTAGACAAAAACGCACTATTATAAGCCTACTGCCATTATTAGTTCATAATTCATGCAACAGATTGTCGAGAATCATATTCTTTCTCACTGTAAAGGAATGTGGTTCCCTTGAAATCAAAAACTGACCTGTTTTCTGAAGTACCTCACAACATTGTTAAGCACTTTGCTGTAGCTAAACAGACTTAACGAAGTGTAAAGCTGAACTTACAGAATGCATAAATAAACAAGAATCCAGGCCCCTAGATAAAAAATTATTTCTTTCATGATCAGAAAGTCTTTGCTTTTTTCCCTATGGTTAATTACCAGTTTCTTAATTAAAAACACAGCTCTCACTCACTTTGATAAGAACTGTGTCTGATGCTAAAACTTCCACAGAATTTAAGGAATTATTCGGGACAAGATCAAGCTTCAGGCTATAGCTTCACATTATTTCTTATTTACCAGCAGGCAGAGGAAGTAAATCTGGCTGTGAAATCAGTAAGATTTGTTTGTTAGGCCTTTTGATTTTTTGCATGGCAGCATTAAGAAGCAAGGGAATTCCATCACCGTAAGTCCTTTGAAATCAAACTCCAAGTAATCATAAGAAATCAAATTTCAAAATCAATTGACACGACTCATAAGTCATATATTGGGTTTGTATTACTTGTTTCCTTAATATTTTGGCTGTGTGGATTAATTTTGGGAGGATGTTTGAACCATAGAGAAATAATACCAAACATGGGTTTATTTCCCTACATCATACTGCTAAAAGAAACACTTGTGAGATTTGAAATCAGGTAGGCGTTTTTCAGAATATTCTTAAGAGTTAAAAAAAAAAATTAACATGCAGTCTTTCATAGGTAATGTTTACGAGGAATGGAGAATTATATCATGTAAAATATCAGTAGCAAAGAACATGCTGAAGGTTAACTGCAGTGATTTTGAAATTTCATTTTAGCATATTTTGATAGTCGTGCATTTTAACTGGTTTGCAAACTACTTCTTCGAATACACATTTTCAGATAAAAGCGATCATGAAGCTCAAAAGACCACTTACCAGTGTCTTCTAAAGGCATGTCAACAATGACTTGGTCACTGTATTTTCCATATAGACCATTAGAGCAAACAGCAACTATTTGAAGAACATAACTTGTATTGGGCAGCAGATTATTTAGAATAGCCCCCTAAAAGAAAAACCATGTTAAATCATTTACTTGCAAGCAAGTATCAAATATTTGGAAATGTTAAGTTTTTCATAGCACATTTTTCATATGAACCATAAAGTTCCTTTCTTCTAGGACTCTAATGTATGCTTTTTATATTTTATTGTCAGAAATGTTTTTCAGTAAACTTTAAAACAAACCTCATGAATTTTTACATGGAGGATACCAAACTATATAATTATTTAATGCTGAACACTAGTTTCGGTAATAGTTTAAATCACATTATCTCTGATAAATTATGAGCCTTTAAAAAGGGTAGAAGATCACATTAGTAAAATACCATGAAGCTGTAATCAATAACAATATTTATAACAGTAAGATTGTACTGAATCTTTTTAGTTGCTTGTGTAGGTCATTCTTTGCACACCAGTGAGCAACGAAGTACAGATCACTAGTAAGTGACTAAAGGTATTATGGCTAAGGAGCTCTGAGATTGATATGGTCATAAACTTTTGGGGACAGTATAGGCAAATCAAAACAGCACTCTCCAAAAGCTTTCTCTCTTCTGGGGGAGAGAGGCTTTTTTTTTTTTTAAATTGTCTTTGTGGCTTCACAGCCAAAAAGCGCTGTGAGCTGCTGCCAAAGAAGTATTTTTTTACTGAATCAGCTCACAGCTACTGCTTAATCCCCTAAAATAATTAACAGCGAATATTTTGCCATCACCCCTTTGTATGAAACTTGAAGAGTTTACAGTTACCAAGTCCTGATACCCATCTGTCAGAAACTCATGCTTAGTCTGGTCTTCTCCATCCAACTGCTGATAAAAGACAGCAAATCTCTCAATTGTGGTGTCATATACAACTCGAGGTCTTTCCCATGTAACGAGAAGACTAGTATAATTCTTTGGATCAGATTGGACATTTTCAGGCTCTGAGCTGCAAACTGAAAGCGAGAAAAAAACAAAGAACATGGTATTTATTAAATGGTACAAATGACTCCACTAAGATCTTGAGCCACCTCCCGAGGAAAGTCTTTCATGTTCCTCATTTTTAGCTTTCCACTAAAATATGTAAGATGCCACACACTATAAACAGAACCAGTATTTTAACACTAGATTTTCAAATGCAGTTAATTTGAAGACTGAGTGTCCCCCCTCTCCCCCTTTGGACTATATTTTGTGAAATATTCATAGCCAGTTCCCAAGAACCAAAAGAAAAAATGTAAAGATTCATATGTATGTCCTGGGGATGAAAAAATCTCTTACTCTGTCTTTATGGATCTGGCAGAGTAGCATTAGAAGAGCGGCTCGCTCTCCCACCAGCTGTAATAGACTGTAATCCATAATAGATGGTTTTTAAAGGTTAAAGGTAAACCTATCACACTTTAATTTCCTCCCAAGGATGTTTGAATCTTTTTGTAGTAGCTAATGATGAGACAAACGGCAAATAGGGAGAGACTAAGAAATGGTAAGATCAGCAGGTAGTGACTTCATGTTACTGTATTTTAAGGCACCACCTAGATATCTGCAGAAGAAGCCTGATCAGCCTGTTGCAGTCCTGGGCCTGGCTCATGCACGCCTTCTTTGTGAGCCTGGAACCTGCACTCCAGAAGAAGCCTGGTCAGGCAGCTACTCTTGCATGTCTTCTGGCCTCTACCCTCCAACACTCTTTTTAATCTTATTCAAGGAAGCTGAACATTTTGATACTTTTCTAGATGTATAGATGTACCTATTACCAGTGTCCTAGAAATTTACTGAGACTCTGCCATTTGTTTTTTAAATTGCCCAAGTACATGTGTGGAGCTTAAAAATAAAATACAAGGTCAAAGGTAGATGAACCTGTATGAAAAAAATTTACATTAGCAGAAAATGTAAATTATTTAGCTGAAGCTCACTGAAAAATGACCAGTAAGTTGTGATACACAAAAAAAATGAATGCAACATGACATACAGCTGTATCATTCATGGTTGGGCTGGGTCTGGGCTGAGACCCCACTCTCCTTTCTTGCTCTCATCATCCCCTCTCCTGGGGCAGGGACCGTGTCTTCAGACACGGCACTGAAGAACGGAGATGACTGTCAAAAGTGGTCACTGATGTTTAGTTCCCAACTTCCCAACTTGAGAGCACAGCTACTAGATTTGTTCTGATGCCTCAGAATGAGGGCCAGGGGTCCCTGACATTTCCTGTTTTAAATCCCTCTCTTTAAATCTTTGAAGCTGCTAGGTTTTTGCACTTGGGTTGAAATGCTCAGCGTGGCTCTCTTCCCAAGCTTCTGGGAAGTTCCTTTCTTGTGTACTGAATTTCCTTTCACATGCACTTTCATATGTACTGAAAAGGCGTGTTATTCACTCTATTGCTTCATTTCTTATCTCATTTCTATTGCTTTACTTCACATATTCGACTTGACAAAATATGAAGTTTATTCTGAATCTTTCTCAACAATTTAATTAAATATTACATATTAAAATCATTAGATGGATATATTTTTACTAAAAAAAATTTAGCTTGACTTTTGCATAAGTAATTACATAATCATTCCCCATTTGGAATAAATAAGGAAACGTATTTTTCAAATATCAGGTTTTGTTTAAAATGAACTTTGAGTATCTAGCAAAAGAAAGAAAAAGAAACTATCTAGCTAATTAAGTAAAAACGTGTACATTCTTTGGAATTCTCTTAAAAGAAGCAAACACCATGATACTACAACTCTTTTGGTGGACAACACTGCATTTTTGAAAGAAACGAATTCTTTCCATTAACTTTGCAATTTGCCACTTGAACACAGGAGGGCACTCAAACCCCGATATTCTGAAAAACCCAATTTCTTCTGTTCTCTATGCAGGTGGTAAGTTTTGAGCAGCTCTGGTTTGAGGTAGTCAATGGAAAACAAGCAGCGATTCTTTTTCCCTTTTCTTTTGTATGTGTGTGTGAGAGCTAACGGTAGAGGCAGTATTAATCTGTGTAATTTAATTGAACTCTGTAGCTTGCCAGGCTTTGGATCTACCGTGCCATGTATCTGACACACCATTTTATTCATTTTACTGAGCTGTATTAATTGACGTAAAGGAAGAGCAAATTAAAAAATAAAATCTCAAGTCGCGTACATTCCATTCCATTCCTAAAACCTGTCATTCCATCCCTTTTCCACCAGATGGCAAAAGGAAATCATTAGACCAGCAAAGATGATGTCCTTCTCAATTACGAGCATTAAGGCAGATGACTTAAGCTCTGATTTATTTTTTTTAATGAATCAAAACACTCTTCAGCTATTTCTTTTTGAAGGTGCTTAAAACAACTTTCCAAATGCTTTTTCATAGTTTAAGTACTGAGCTTCTCCCTCTTCATACTCTTCTTTACTGCCTTTTTTCCTCCCTTCCTCTTTTTTGTCTGCAAGTGAATTTGGTTCTGAAATCTCTGACTGTATTCGGACTGAGTAATATTATGAAACCTTTAAAGGTGGAAGATTGGTGTCTCCAATATTATTTCTTTCAGTATCACTCCACTTTTCCAGATGGTTCTTCAGACTATTTTTTTTTCAAGAAACACATTACCTTCCCTTTTGTTCTCCTTTTGATGCTTGGTCCTGTTCATCTCAGCAGTAACCAACAATATTCCTACATGACAGTCACCTGCTTATTCTTTCACACCAATTCCTTCCCAAGCTGTTGTCTCTTGCCCTTCTTTTGATGCCTCTTCATCAGTCATCCTGCCTTCACTGATACCTTCCCTTTCCTGCCAGTCTTACTAACACAGAGGTACTTTGCTCCTGCCTTTCCCCATTTTCCCTCTCCAGAGACTCGGAAAAGTGAGGAGCTCACGTCTCAACTTACTTAATTAAAGACTTCTGATCTGATACAGATGTTGAAAATCTGGGCAAAGAGACTTCAAGAAAGGGACTTCTTGAATCTGTTACTAGTCTGAAGTCACAGATTTTCAACTGGATTACAAGTCTCAAGCAGAAAATACTATTTGCAGGAAGTCAGAGACCTATTCAAGCCCCTGCTGGGCTTGAATTCAGGCCTCTGCTCTCCCCAGGTGAGAACTCAGGTGCTGGTTTTGCGTATCAGATCATGCCAATGGACCCATCTGCTTATTCTTTCGTGGAATAAAATGCTACCCGCAAAACTTAGAGGTTTTTAATCTAAACTGAACTGCATCATCGGGGAGCACCAAGGTACATTAATCAAACCATTGTCAGAAACCATTTGGGCTGTGTTTTTGACAAAAAAGACCTTTTAAGCTGCCCAAACTTGGCTTATTCACACATATATATACATAAATTTACATCTGGATTTAAGGTTGTCTGAGCTTGACACAATTGGTACAAAACCAAGTGCAGTTCAGTACTGGGTCCAGTCTGGTTCAACACATTCATCAGTGACCGGGATGAGGGGACAGAGTGTACCATCAGCAACTTTGCTGATGACACGAAAGTGGGAAGGGTGGCTGTCACACCGGAAGGCTGTGCTGCCCTTCAGTGTGACCTGGACAGGCTGGAGAGCTGGGCAGAGAGAAAGCTAATGAAGTTCAGCAAAGGTAAGTGTAGGGTCCTGCACCTGGGGAGGAATAACCCCAGGCACCAGTACAGGTTGGGGGCTGACCTGCTGGGAAGCAGCTGTGCAGAGAGGGACCTGGGAGTCCTGGTGGACAACAGGATGACCATGAGCCAGCAATGTGCCCTTGTGGCCAAGAAGGCCAATGGCATCCTGGGGTGCATCAAGAGGAGTTTGGAAAGAAGGTTGAGGGAGGACATCCTCCCCCTCTACTCTGCCCTGGAGAGGCCACATCTGGGGTACTGTGTCCAGTTCTGGGCTCCCCAGTTCAAGAAATGCAGGGAACTGCTGGAGAGAGTCCAGCGGAGGTCTACAAAGATGAACAACAGAATGAGCATCTTTCTTACGAGGAAAGGGAGGGCATCAAGAGGATGGGGTCAGAGTCTTTTCAGTGGTGCCCAGTGAATGTTAAGAACCCATTGTTTTTTGTATCTTTACTAAATGCAGGAAGATTAACAAGGATGGTGTTTCTGCCCTTACTCGCACGGCACTACTAGAAAAGCGGAGCAGGTGGGAAGTTATGTAACGGGCCCAGCAGCTACCACCATGGTTCTCAGGTTTATAGGAATAAACAATGATTTCTATTATAAATGGATTTTCATGCCAGCTGAGGTTGGTGGAGATAAAGCATTACAATTTCAAAAAGCTTTTTGAGTTGAATCCTCAAGTATGGCTGTAAGGTTTAGCTATTTTCATCTTCTTAAATATATACATTTATATACGCATACATACATATCACAGAGGATAATTACATGTATCACTAAGCAGGCTTGGGGAATGAAGTATGTCCTCAGTAGGGCAGTGCATGTACACCAAGAATATTGAGGCTGTCACTGTGTGAAAATTTCTGATGACGTACTGCTGAAATTAGTTTATCATTGAATAGAAAGATTGTTTTAGCCCTTCTGAGGGAACTTATCTCTACTTAAGAAATGCCATGTATTAATGACAGCAATAAATCAAGCACTTAATCCTACTGACTAATGAGAGTCTACACTGAATCCAACAGGAGAAAATTGGGATTCCAGGTTTCACAATACAAAATTAATTTTTCAGTTAGCTACTTGAGTAAGACCCACTCCTGTCATTTCTCTTCGTCATCTAAAGGGATTTCAAAGACTATTTTTTTCTCTGTTGGCTACAAGAATTTTGCAATATTAAATATGAAATACATAAGCCTATTTACTCTTTGGGACTCAGGCATTCCTGTTACAGTTTTTACATCTCAACATTTAAGTTTAATGATTCCTAGGGGTTTTTATTTAGCTTCTCTTGAAATGGAGGTGAAAATATAAATGCTCCTCTGGTGTTCTACATTAAACAAATCCTACAATTGCATTTGTGTGTGTATATATACGTGTGTGTGTATATAAAAATGTATATGCGTGTGCATGTGATGTTTTTGCATTTAAATAGTGCACATAAATATTAACAGAAATCTGAAATACATATAGAGGAAGACTTGAACTTCTAGTGATCCCTTTCTGTCTCTCCTTGTTTATGGACAAATCAGAATTTTTAACCTACAATTCATTACTTTAAATACCTAGTTTGGAATAAATACTACATGTGTTCGCTGCCACAGTAATGTAAGTGCAGGACACTTTTGTCCTAAACTCAGTAGACTGAAAGCCATTTGTTTGGTATTATACAAGTCTAGGCACACAGAAATTTTGGATGGTCTGTACAACATACTTTATCATTATATGAAGTGGAAAGGCCTTCTAATTTTAAAATGGTATACAGCTCAATGCAGAAAAGGGTCCTAATATCTTTAGGCTGGACAACCTTTCCTAGTCTGTATGGATACCAAACTCACAGGTAAGACAGAAAATTCACAGAAACTCTCTTTGATAGAGTGTAGAAACGGGACTGGTTGGAAGCAATCTCCGATGCACTTTTAACACACACACTGCTTTGGACAACGTATGTTAAGCTCCTTCAGGTGTCAGCACATGGAGTGGACAGAAGGAAGCAGGGGGTCTCTCTTAAACAGTATTATCCCGCTTTTCTTCTTGTCAGTCTCTATGGAAATCTAGATTAGGATGGCATAGCTGAAAGAAGCTTCCTCCTGTTGCAGTGACTGAGCTGAAGGGTCAAGGCAAAGGTCATGGCTATAGTGCAACCACCTGGGATGCAAGTGGATTGCAGATAGCAGAAATCCCTCTTTGTCTTCAAAGGTCCTTTGCCTGTGACATTTTTTCACTGTAGGCTGACTCCTATTTAAAAAAGACTGGGAAAATTAATTTCCTTCTGATAACACAGACATAAGAAAAGGTGGTCTGCATTACAGTGACCTGTAAGGTCATAGAATCATAGAATCACCCAGGCTGGAAGAGACCTTTAAGATCATCAAGTCCAACACTCAACCTAGCACTGCCAAAACCACCACTAAACCATGTCGCTCAGCACCATGTCTACTCGTCTTTTGCATACCTCCAGGGATGGTGACTCCACCACTTCCCTGGGCAGCCTGTTCCAATGCTTGATGACCCTTTTGGTGAAGAAATTTTTCCTAATAACCAATCTAAACCTCTCCTGGCACAACTTGGGGCCATTTTCTCTCGTCCTGTCGCTTGTTACCTGGGAGAAGAGATAAACCCCCGGTTCCATACAACCTCCTCTTAGGTAGTTGTAGAGAATGATAAGGTCTCCCCTGAGCCTCAAATGAAGGGCCTAGAGACCTTCATTAAACAGAGGAATCTGGGGAAGGATGATCTTGCTTTAAGTTAGGCCAAGTCAACAATGTCCATTGTAAGTCTATCTGGAAACAGAAATATATTTAACTATTACAATATGCTTGATTGCTTCAGCTCAATTCCATACTCCTCCAAGCTTCAAAATTTCAACTGCTACTTAGTACCTAAACAAAAAAACCCTGCCAGAACAGATACTTCTTGGTTTAGGCCAATGAAAAAAACCTCATATCCTGGGCACACGTCTGAGGAGTTCAGGACTAGCTGAGGTCAAAACAGAAGTGTCACTGACTGGTTCTAGAAACGAAGCAGTAAAGCTTCGTAAGTAAACAATGTGAGGTACTTGTGCAGCCCTTTGGTAGTTCTGACTGATGAATATCCCCTAGCTTATACACCAAGTTTCACACAAAGGATCCTTCCAGTAGGAAAAAATCAACCTACCCAGCCAAGGTGAATTAACATGAAACCACACTTCTTTCTAATCTGGGGAGTATCTACACCACACGCTTCAGTCATCTGTCTCTTGCCTAATTAAGCACAGTTCAGTGCAACTGAGTTTAAGAAGCTACATGTATCCCCACCCAAGTAGCAACATAAATGCCCCAAAATTAGATGTTTACTATTCATTATTCTGTGCTTGTGAGTATAGAAACCATCGGTTTCCACATTTAGTGCTAGATCTTGTTTCCCATTACATAATGTACTGTTTTGGTCACATAACCTTCATGAACTTCCCTGAGGTTTTAGGTAAAACAGAGAACAGAATTTGGGTTCTGGGCTTCTCTCCATCTATCACTTTCTCAGCAGACTGTGTGAAATGAATCTGGTGACCTCCCTTCAGCCTCTGTTGGAAAAGCATCCAACTTACACGAGACAGAAGCAAATGGGCTTGCAAAATAAAATCCTCTTGCAGCCCCTGAAAAGGCAGCTTTGTTTAAGTCTGAAACAAATTAAAAGGGCAATGCAAGAAAGCTTGAACTGATGTGATCTTCACTGAATGTTTGGTCAAGACAAGCATTCAATTTTCCACTCCATTTAATCTGACATGTTTTATGATTGCTAGTTTTTTTCTCTGAAGTGATAGATTTATGAGTAATAATACAGCATGCTACCTTCCACACAATTTAAAATGAGTTTCTTCATTCTAGGATGAATCTTTTACAGAAAATTGTCTTTCAACCTGCGAAGAGAGGAATGACAATTCAGTAAATACCTGCTTCGTGAATTTCTTCTTGTCCAGTGTATGAGGAAAACACTTGCCCAAAGAACTTATATTGCTGCTCTCGAAAGTTGTTTTGCAGGTAGTCCATCAGCATAACATAGCCAGACTGCTGCATTGTAAGGACTTCACAGAATACAGCTAACTAGAAGAGGTGAGGGGAAAAAAAAAAAAAGTCAGGAGTCATAACAAATTAACCATATGCTGCCAACAGGTAAAAACCGCGTGGAAGAGATATTGGGTAAAGTCTCCCGGCTGAGTTCTCCCGGGTGGCACTGAACTTTTGTTCCTCTGCACCAGCAGTACCTAACCATTTACTGCACCCGTATTTCTCAACCGCTCTGCTGTCGGAGCTATGCTCTGCCCAGTCACCACCATTCAGCTGGGGGAATATGGAAAGAGTGTTTTGCAGAGTTAGAAAGTGTGTTCTTACTCCCTTCTAAGGCAAGAAATAACTCATGATCTAGTCCTGAACTAAAAAAGGGAAGAGATAACACACTCAAGTAATACATATGCTTTCTAATTTAATGGCTGCATGAAAGAATTAAAACTAGATAAAAGTCATTGCTCTGGCACTGAATGCCATTCGTTGTTACCACTTGCAGGGCAACTACTTTTCTTTGGTCTTAGGTAAAATGGTTTGGTTTTAATACATTAAAAGAATTACCTGGTTTTCAGAAATACTAATGGTATCTTTAAACACAATCCATTCAACCGTTTCAGAGCAGGGAGGAGCTGATAGAGACCCATTATAAGTGTAGTATTTGTCTGTTGCGTTCGGCAAAAGGTTCAGCAAAATAAATGGTTCTAAGGCAGCCTGTTTTCCTGAAAAAAAATAATAAAATAGAGTCAGGTAGTTAAAAGACTGGAGAAGCAATGAATAAATAGAAATCACACTCTCCAAAAGAGTTATCATTATAGGAACATGCTAATTTTGAGACTATTCAAAAATCGATCTCCAAAGAGACTAGCATACAAATAAATTGCTGAGCCCTTTCTATTTAGTTTGAGTATGTGTTGTTCAATAACAACTCTGTTTACTGGGAAGATGTAGTAAGTTACTCTAGTAATAAATAATCAGTACATTGGATCACAAGAATTTGTTCACCTGTAAATGTCCAAGATGCCAAATCTTTGTCTCACATGTGAACTTCAAAGAAAAAAATATGTTAAATCTCTGTTCTTGGTCTCATGACACGGCTTCAAACTCTCCCTGAATTTGGTGAAGTTGTTGAGTTTGTCACAGGATCTTTGCCTTTGCAGAAAATCTCTGCTAAGGGAACTGTTGCCACTGTTGTTGACCTGAAAGTTATATTACTCATGACAGCAGAAGCAGAATTTCTGTGGATCAGGGGTTTTTAACATGAAATGAAAAACAAAGCAGAGAGGGATGCAAACACCTCCTCCAGGAGAGTATGACCACTCTGTTTATTGAAAATAATATCACCCCTTTCAGGTCAGCAGTTTACCTGATACCTTCTCAGCTGGTACCATCTGTGAGGAATTGCTGGGAGTCCATCCACAGAAAACTGTTTGTGCTGGTATGGCAGTAGGGTCCAGCAACAGAAATTGGTGGAAATGGTACCAACTTCCTCGAGGCAGATTTTTTCAGTCTGTGACAATTCTGTGATTATCAGTCTTGTGACAATTATTTGCCTTATTGTCCGCTGCATCCAAAATAATACTTGATTTTACACCCTGCAATAATGTAGATCTTATATACCTTGTAACAATCTAAAATTACTGATTTTAAATTTCTCCCTATTTTGTAAGTATTCACTTATGAATATCTAATGAATTTTCAGAGTGCATTAACTTGTGGTTTTACAGATATGTTATCTCGAGTCCTGCACAGATTTCTGAACTGTCTTTGTCTTCACACTTCCTTACAAATTTGGTGACAGCAGCAAATTACATTCACAGTTTACTACAAATCATTGATGCTTTTCTTCTGTACAGTGACTGTTGCACTGAGTTAAGGTTTAAAAGCTGTCCCTCCCCTCTCTCTTATCCACGTGTTGTGAAAGGGGAACATTCAGCAGTGTGGAGCAAAGCCCATCCTACTTTTTCTCCTGTTAACTTGTTAATCAACCTTCAGACAGAAGCGATCATTGCTCTCTGGGATGTGTCTGGTTAATGCATTCTTCCTGCAGTAAAAATGAATGGCCAGTCCATTTTATATAGATGCTTGGGGACACGAAACTTCTCATTTATAGCAAGAAAGCCGCCATACATTTTGCAACTTTGGATTTTAAAATGCCTATTTATGTGACTGACAGCCTAGATTCTAAAATCAAACACCTACAAAGAATGATGAGAAACAGAGAGTTTGTGCGGAAAGAACAGGACTGCTCCTCTGCAGAGCCTGAGAGCTCAGCAACTGGGATTCAAGGAAGCACAATACAGACATGACTGACAAGGACAGATCATGGACATCGCAGACGAGGACAGGTTGTGTCCTGTTCACTTTTCTTCAGGAGGAACAACTTGATTTAGACACGACTTGAATTTTCAGAGCTCATTTGCGCTTTATTCAAGAAAACGATATTCTACTCTTTCTCGAAGTGCCATGTACTGGCTGTATCTTGAATGTTGCTGCTGATAGTTTTACAGCTCCTTCCAAGGCTGTAGGACGGTATCTGCCTTGATGTATTACTTGTTCTCTGTTGTATTTCATAGAAGGTGGCACACAAAGATAATGAATCTTAAGTGCTTTACATTTCCCCCTCCTCTGCCTTTGTAATTTATGGAAGTTGCTCTCTTTTATATTTGTTGAATGGCATTTGTTTTCTGGAGAAGAACAATCTTGATTTTAGTGTCGTGCTTTTGAAAGCTTTTAAAAAGAATGGGCTAATAGCTTTTTACACTTTCAACCTATTGATCCTCAGGGGCTTTACAAAGCTCAAGTAACGTTACATATAGGAATACTGCAACAAAGTTAGCCATTCACTTAAGGTCATGGCTATGATGTGAGAAAATATCTGTGCTCAAGACAGTGCTCATTCGTGTTTATTCTTCTGTGAAGCCATCGTGAAACTGAGTTAGAAACAGAGCCCAGATCTGCTCATGCACAACCCTGAAGTCCATGTGCTCTGGTGTAAAACCATGAGAAATTCTAAAACACCACTGTCAATGTTTGGTTTTAATAATGCTAGTACAAATATAATATAATTGGATTATTTCTGATTTACACAGGAGCTACTGAAAAATGAATCCAAATCCACTGAGTCTACTGAATACCGATATTCATATGGTCTCACACTTGTAAGACACATCTAGGATGAGGTCTAGTACCGCATCTGCTCTGGTGGGGCTGTCTATTACCTGGTTTAAGAAGTTATCCTCAATGCACTCCAGGAGTCTCCCAGATTGCCTACGGCTTGCCGTGCTACTTTTTCAGCAGATGTTGAGGATCATCGAGCTCAACTCCCTGCTCCTCACAGAACTACCTAAAACTGAACCATATGACTAAGAGCACCATCCAGGCACTCCTTGAACTCTGACAGGCTTGGTGCTATGCTCCATGTGCTCCTTCCCTGAGGAGCCTGTTCCAGTGACTGACCACCCTCTCAGTGAAGAACCTCTTCCTAATGTCCAATCTGAACTTCCCCCAACGCCACTTCATTCCATTTCCTCATGTCCTATCACTGATCCCTAGAGAGAGGAGATCAGCACCTTCCCCTCTGCTGCCCACCTGGAGAAAGTTGCAGACTGTGATGAGGTCACCCCTCAGCCTTCTCTTCTCCAAGGTGAACAAGTCAAGTGACCTCAGCCACTCCTCATAAGCCTTGTCCTCGGGACCTTTCACCATCTTGGCTGCCCTCCTCTGGACACACTCTAATAGTCTGATGTCCTTCTTATACTGAGGCACCCAAAACTACACACAGTACTCAAGGTGGGGCTGCACCAGTGCAGTGTAGAGTGGGACAATCACCTCCCTTGATGAGCTAGGTATGCTGTGCTTCATGCACCCCAGGACACAGTTGGCCCATTTGGCTGCCAGGGCACACTGTTGACTTACATTCAACTTCCCATCAACCCAAACCCCCAGATCTCTTTCCATGGGGCCGCTCTCCACCCTCTTGTCCCCCATTTTGCACACATAACCAGGATTACCCTGTCCCAGGTGCAGAATCTGGCATTTGCTCATGTTAAATTTCATACAGTTAGTGACTGCCCAGCCCTCTAATCTATATGGATGACTTCTGTTCTTTCCAGCAGAGTAGACATGGCTGAGCTCTAGAGAGCCATGCTCCCCAATGTCTTTAAGGTTTCATAATTACACTGAAATAGAATTTATTGCAATCAGTAATCAATAAAACATGAAGGTAGACTTACCAAAACGACTGACACTATCTACTCCATTAATGACTGGATTATAACCTGGATTATCTTCTAGTCCAATCTGTTAAAAAGAAAATGCATTTTTTTAACAGTACAGGCTTCGTGAAAAAAAATTGAAAACTGCAGTTTACCACCAAAATTACAGATGACTTAAAGCACAGCAAGCAATTTTGCCCACTTGCTTTTCTCTAAGAATAAATTAGAAAGATATATGCAAATTTTTAACTCGGTGATCAAACACTGGAACCAGTTAAATTCAGTTTGAACATCTGCCATGTTTCAAAGCTTGTTTAATGACACAAAGATATATTTTGTTTACCTCAAACAAAACTGATAAAGCTCTTAACTTTCCATTTCCTTTAATTGCCTCTTCGAAATTTGTAAACTGATCTGCATCATAGCAGTAGATTTGCATCTGAAAATAAAAATATATTCAAATGTTACATATACCAGAAATCAAAAAAATTACTCAATGCAGTTATTTATATTTCCATCTCAAGAAAAAATGACCAAGCAATACATTTAATTGCAAATATATGGATTTTTTTCTCTATGTCACATGCCTTATCTGAAGATAGCAAATATAATTCATCAGCTGTTAGAGCCATCTAAAAATTACCTCTCTTATAAAACTACTAAGTATGCAGGAGTTATCCTTTCAAGGAGCATAATGCTCTCCATGGATAATACAGTAGGCTGACATAACTTGCTGATACTGGACATCTAACCTACAGTACTCAGGTGAGATGAATCTTGAAATCAGTGGTAAAACAGGAATAATAAGGCAGGTTGTCATTACTGCATCTCTCTTGCAGTAGGCATAGAGAAGCATTAGTAATAAAAGATTACCGGGTATTTTGTGGCCGCATTTGACTGCTGTCATGGGCAGTGGATTTGCTGCAGCCCTTCCTCTCTTTCTCTGGACAGGAAAGAGAAAATCTCTCTTTCTTGGGAAATCTCCTCCAGTGCCGGGTCACCAACACGAATGGGCGAGTGTCCTGCTCCTACCAGCTTTTCATTTAATGACGACGGAAGAGAATATTCTCTTCGATGCCTTGGCAGGGCAGGTGGAGTGCGAGTGGGAATTTTTAAATGGCTAATGAGGTAAAGGAAACAACACTGCCCAGGGAAAGCTCCTGTCTCACAGCTCTCCACAGAGTATGGGAGAACCTTGGTTCTATTGCTTTGTTCTGATGTAGAAGTCCAAAGTGCTTGGACTGAGAGGCAGCACCGTTGCCTGCCACAACTACATCTTTTTAACTAAAAAATTACCACAACGCCCTGTTGAGGGTTGAAAGTCTGGTCTGCAGAGTGCCCTCCTGGACCTCAGTGAGAGCAACTCCTCTCCTCCACCCTATCCCCATGCTGCTGCAAGCTATTCTGCTGCCCGTGAACGTGGTCGCACCCAGGACCTGCTCTCACACGGGGCTCTTGGCACGCTGCTGCCAGCCCTTCCCAGCCCAGAGACACAGGACACACTTTGTCTCAGTAAGGCCCAGCAGCTCCCAGGGGCTCCCAGCAAAGCCCCAGCTTTGAGAAGTCTGTTTACACGTCAGACAGCCGACTGCTGTGAAATATGGTGGGCCAGCCTCGTAGGACCTCAAATGTTAGTGGGAACTTGAACTTCATCAGATGAGCAGAAACGACTTCTAATGTCGTCTTAGAAGATGTGTGTGAAAATGCACAGTTTAGACATTCACACCATGCCATGCAATAACGCCTTACGCTGCCTTTCTAAAATGCATCATTTAAATATTATCAATTCGCATTTAAGTGAACTATTATATTTGCAAATAGATTTTAATCAAGTGATAAACAAAGATATTTAGTAAAAGTATTACTTTTTGCAGAATGTCAAATTGTCAAAATGGTCAAAATCTACTCTGTGCTTTATCTCAAGAGGAAATTTTTGTCCTTCTAAATTATGTTCTGATCAAAACATCAAATCATCAAAATGGTAAAAATCGTCAAAATCTATTCCGTACTTTACCTCAAGAGGAAATTTTTGTCCTTCCAAACTATGTTCTGATCCGTCTGATGACACATTGCATTTTCCCCAGTGAAAAGTGATCTTGCTTGCTTTGAATATGGTGTCTGAGCCACCTCCACTTACATAATAATCATTTGTCAGGTTAATTTCCACTGAACAAAAAGAGAGATAAAGGGGAAAAAAAAGAAGTGTCAATACAGAAGCCAGCCAAGGCATCTACGACTCTCATATTTCAGTATTAGGTGCTAAAAGGTAAACATGATATGCCTTTTTCCCCGTATTTCATAAGCAATTTGACAGGAAATTGGTTATTTAAACAAAGTAAGAAGTGTGGCAATTCACTATTAGCATGGAGAAATATGTTTCACTTCATGCTACAATTCATAAAATAGTCATCTAGTGAAGCGCGCTATTATGTTGGTCTATTGTTGTCTGAAACTAGCCACCGAACCATGTTAAAAAGCTCAGAAAACTGGTTTAGCCACCAATCTGACCAACTAAGAAACTAAATTCCCGAAATACTTAGCTTTCTGAAGCACCTGTATTTTTAACAAAAAGGAAAATACTGCCCCTTCTCCCCCCCGCCTTATCATAATTCTAGATACAAATCATGAAGCAACACATGAAAGGAACATTTTAGCCAGTTCCTAGGAGGAATGTCCTGTCTGTGAGACCCCTTAGCTGTGGAGCAGTCTCCCATGGGAGAAGGTGATGAGAGGTCTTCAGCTGGTCGTTAACTGTACACAAACTGGAGGCGGGACCGAGCATTTGTCTCTGGAGGGAATGTGCAGAGCGGAATAGACCGAAGTCCCACATTTGGCTTTCCCACTTCCAGTGATTGTGAACTGTTTGACCTCTTGCTAAAACAGCACTAATGGATTTCAGTTTCATTACATTCCATTACTCAAGGCCCTGAAGACAATTTTAGCTGCAGAGCTTAGCAGTCCCTGTTATAATATCTGAATTGCTGTCGATGAGGAAGAGCTCAGTTCACTTTTATGGACTTTAAAGAATGTTTCCTTAGGGATCTCTTGAAAGGACAAATGCACTATTTATCTCATGTGGTAGGGCACGTAGGTAATTTGTGGAGTAGTACGTAGGAAGTATATGATGGGGCCAAGAACAGAAATTAGGAATGGCACCACTAAACTAAACTAAACTAATTTAAAAAATAATCACTGGTCTAGGGGTCCCACTAGGACTGGTAGAAGGTCAAAGACGTTACTGCTGTCTTGGATTTATACAGCAAAGTGGTTGCAAAAAGATTTGTCTGACAATGTAAATGCCACCATAAGCTTCTTTTATAGCTGGGAGAAACAGGCACTTGTAGGCATAAATCACTTCTTTCTAAAATACATTTCTAAGATAGGTAAGACAAATAGGACCATAAAAGCAACTGTTTCTCTTCTTTGACTGTAAGAAGTTGTCTGAGTAATTCAGACACAAGTGTCTACTTATAGGCATCTATGTGTAGGTGAGATGAATCCCATCCTGAGTATTTTGAAACCACAACTCATCCATGAAGTGCTTCCAGATGACTAAGTATTTTATTCATACTTTTAAAAAATCATTTCTGTATACTTGTTACAGTTTCTAGATATGTAGTAATAATTATCATTATTTCATAGCAAATGCTAAATTACTGTTTAGCTTCCATGAAGTGCTCATCATAGAATGATAGTAATGATGTGATTGCTTTGGCTCTATCTGTCTGCGCACATAATTTTCATTTGTGTTTTAGTGATTTTTCTATTATGCTTGGCTATTGTCATCACCTGCTTTTTTATCCAACAGATCAATTCAGAATGCACAAGCTAAGGAAAATTGAAATGAAGATGTTTCATTAGAAGTCCTTTCTTGACTGTTCATCCTTTTCTGACCTCATTTAACTCCAAACACGAAATCTGATTTTTTTACCTGTTTTGCCAGTGTTCCGAATGAAAGTATCTTCCAAAGTTTCCTTTTCCCATCCATGGAATTTGAGTTTCTTCAGATTCACATTAACTTGGGTGAGATCTTCATCTATATTAATGGGAGACTGCTTGGCACCATTGCAGGCTGAGTATTTCTTTCCCCAGTTCTTTTGGTTCAAAGTTCCTAGAAATCAAAACATTTGGGGTCAATACATTTAAAAACTTAAACTGGCATCCATGTATTTTTTAATGTGGGAAAGTTAAAATGCTGTTTGCAATCTGTGATCCAAGTACCTGCCCTTCTTTTAGACCTCATCTGTAGCAATGCTTAGCACACCTATCATTGCATCCTCCCTTCATCAGTTAAGTCACTTTTTGACCATTTTAGACACCACGCATACATGCTTGTGAATCTCTAGGGAAAGCAGAAAACAACACAAAACGCTTCACACACAATATACAGAAATAAGAAATAAAACGGGGTTGGGGGGAAGCTTTTAGGTGAAAGAAATTGGCATTCAAAAAACCTTGGGAATTACTGTAAACGCCTCCTTCCCAAATAACTCCTCTAATCACACGAATGCCATCAATGTTCCTTCTGCCCAATGAAGCCAGCCATCCAATAAGAAATCCTTACACAGAGGGGAAAAGGTGAAGAGTGACTCTACCCTGAAAAAGGGAAAACGTGGTGATGTTCTGGCTGGAGAGCCTGGCCAGGTGGCCCGGCTTGGCCACGGAGAGCCGTGCATGCCCACTCCAGCCCTGGGTGAGAGCAGCCAGGAGGTCCTGCGTGGCCGCAGGGCACCTTCTCCAGGGCATCTCATTGTGGCCACAGGCAGCATGGACACGGAGAGCACGTCCATCACCAAAGACTTCATTACTTTCCATAAGAAACGCTCAAGCACTCGACAGATCAGCATGAGGGGCTAGCAGCTGCTCTGAGAAGCTTTTGTTTATATAACATAGTAATATAAATAATATAATATTTTGTGTATGTTTATATGTTTCCATACGTAGAAATGCTTTTTCCCTGACAGGGAATTCTGGTAACACTTCGAAGGGCTAATTAAAACCATGAGTTGACTGCACAGACCTAAGAAAATATAATTGCTTCAGCAAGCTTCCCACTTACCAGTAGTTAAGAGCTAATATTAGTGCATCCAATGCACACATTTGAATTCTATTAGACATGTTGAAATGAGCCAGCGCTCATTTACAGGCTGCCGTGCTACATCTAAGAATGTCAGCAGAAATTTGCTGTATTGTACCCCAGGCAAGGACAGCCCTCATATTGCACTTAGAAAATTCGGAGAGTGGAGAAGACATGCAGCCAGTCCTGTAACCATGACAACAGGCAGTAATACAGGATGCTCATGGGGCTAGCCAGCTATCTAGAAACAAACCTGAGCTCAATTATTCAGCAAGTATCAAGTCAAGCGCGTTACCGGTATTACCTTGCTGGATCAGAAGTACTGCAGGTCAGATGGTATATAAACCCATTTACTTCTTGTAAACAGCAACAGAAGAAACCATTAGGCACAACAGCCAAGAAAATCAAAATGAGTTCAAGTCACAGCGTTGTGAATCTGAATGTCCTGCAGGTGGGGATTAGAGCCCTGTATTGAGAAAGCAGTGGTCCCCTTTGGAATGGTACACGGGGTAAGCTTCCAGCTCCTCCTCAAGTCATGCTTCTCCTAGACATTAGCTGTCAGTTCTAGTCTATCACCCGGGCAAATATTTCATAAAAAAAGATGGCCTAATGTTAATTTCACCTTCTCTCTCAAAAGTTTCCATTAAGAAATTCCGAGCCCAAGTCAACCAAAACCTGGGAGATGAATCTGCTCAGCTCTTCTATAGTGAATTTTCTAAAAAATATTGAAGGCTTTTAAAAGGAAGAATGCCAATTTTATTTAGATATAAATTACAATCGTTAACTTTTTAATCAGAAAAGCCTCCAAACATGGTCAGACAGGACAGAAATAACAATTCTTGGCTTGCCCTCTGCATCCTTGCAGACAGGCCCTCCTTTCCAGGTCTGCTTTCAGCCAGCTTGGTGATTTTCCAAGCTGCAGCAAACTCTTCAGAGCCCTCCCTGGCTCTTTGAAAGTCTCTGCCAGTTTGGGCCGGGCTGGCTGCCCATGGCTGTCCCTTGGAGTTAGGCTGCGCTCCCTGTTCCATGCTCTGTTTATTTGCTCCTTCCTTTTGCCACAGCCCAAGAGTTCCCAGGCTCCTGCTGTCGCCCCAAGGCAGTAGAAATCTTTCCACTGACTTACCTGCTCCCATTGCTCACCTGCAGCCTCTCCTTCAGAACATCGTCACAAATCTTTTCCCAACACATATTTCCCTTATTTTGCTCTTTCCACCACTGACATTATAACTGACTGAAAATACTACTCTTTTCTCTCTCCCACCACTGCACTTTTGGGTACTTTCTTCCATGCTTCTTTTGATGAATGCCATTATCCCATTTTTGCGTCTTCTCTTTAAATTCCCTACTATCCACTATCACATTCAATTAAAAAAAATACATTAAAATTTAAGAAACTATAATCTCCTTCCAATTTTCACAGTCTCATACTTTGTGGTTTTGTTATGTAGAATGTAAATTCTATGACTTGTCATTATCTGTGCCTCAGTGTATAATATAACAAATCCCTAGCATGCAGCTAACAATAGTAATTTTAGCTCATCCCAGAAGACAGTGTCATGCCAACACCGAGATCCTTCACGACACCCTGAGCCAGGGCACGTGGAGTTATGTAGGATGCTGGCTGTAGGCAGTATGGTGACGCTGTGGCTCAACCAAGGAAGTTTGTTCTCGCAGTCTGGATGTGAAGCATTTCATGAGTATTGCCAGAAAGAAATGAGGGAAATCAGAAGGCTTGGTGAGATGAAAAACACTATTTCCTGCGCCTCAGAAAGGCCTCAAACCTATCAGATGAGCTTGCTAAAAAGATTTGATAATGTTCTGCCTTTTCTCTGTGTAGAAACAAAGGCAATTCAGACACGTAAGTGATTATAGTGTAAAAAGATTCTCCTTTCATAAAGAACTTTGTTGTTTACACCCTACTGAAATCTTAGAGCATCTATGAATCTTTATGCCCCCAAGTTTTAGAACAGTGACTTTCATGTAATCACACATTGCCATACACTCACCAGTAGTCATGGTAAGAAGCTGACCTATGTAAATTATGTATGAAAAAGATGCAAATACTGTTTCAGCTACTCTGTGGTCAACAAAGAGAAAAATATCTATTCTATTTGTATGAATGCTAGCTTGACATCAACTGCGGATAAATGAGAAGTATTTAATGGTTGTAAAGGACGAGAGGTAAGACTTCCAGCTACAACAAATTAACTGAATGGTCCTAATCAATGCTCCTGCTGGCAAATATGAATAGGTATTCGTCAACTTTTAATCAGTTTTCTTCTTTGTGGTCCAGCAGCTGGTGTAGCTGAAAAAGCCACACAAGCAAAGGACACCATTATTGCTTGCAATTGCAGAAGTACAAGTGATCTCAGCACTGAGGAACCCAGGCAGTGTGGAAGTTCTCTTTCTAAGGTAAAAATGATATTGAGCTCAGTAACAAGGAGCAAGATCTGTGTACATGTTGTACATCAGGAGAAAGCTCACACAACTGAGAAGCTGTAGTGTTGATCAAAAGCTATGGAATGAAATGTACAGGAAATCAATGGCAGACACTGGTCTGAGGCAGGAACATGGGGAATTTCAGAAGGAACTGGGGTTCAGTCATGATGACCCACATTATATTTGAGCAGTAAAATACGTGTTTGTGCATAAATGCTGCAAATGCTGGAGCAGATAATGGTTGTGTCTATATTAGCAAGTAGCGCAGACCAATATGAGTGGATTTATAGAGCAAAATGGTTGGAGCTGAGGACCACATGTCCAAACCATATGTCTTTCATAAGGCTTTTGCCTCAGCCTAGTGCTGTCTGGTCCCACGTTCTGAACGCCCATCAGCTGCTGAAGTGCATTAGGTATGTTCCTGCAATACATCTCCTGCTTAGCATCAGTTGAGATGAACCCATCTCATGCACTGTGAGACAACTCTACCTTGCGAACCAAAGCTTGGCAAGTGGGGAGCAGCCAGGAGATTGGCTTCCTGTTCACTCCTGATCGGAACTAAAGCATTAACGTAAATGCACCCAGCGTAGGCAGCAGGTGGTGAAACTGCTGCAGTTTACATGACTTGCAGGAATCCAAAGTAAAAGCGAAAAGACCAAATGTTTTTAAACAAGAGCAGATTGTTTTACTGTAGGTGTTATGATGGAAATCATAAATCAAAGCAGTGCCAGCCATTTTGAAAAATATTGTTGGAACTGAGCTTTGAAAATGAATTCCCCCAAACTGTGCTTTGGAAATCTGAGGAGAATAAAAATGTGCACAATATATCTTGAAGAGTGCACAGAGGAAGCAATGTTTGTCAAAGCTGTCAGCTCTGAAGAAGGAACTGACAATTCACAATGAATGAAAATGAGCCTGAACGCAGCAGATTACAAGTTAATGGAAGACTGCCTTTACCACCATAACCTTTACCACTCTTGCCCAGGGCAGAATGTCTAAAGAAAATTTTCCTACCTTTTCTTTCTAGGAAACATTCATACCTAACTCTGCTCCTCATCCTTACCCCCAGCAATCCCATCCCTGCAACGAGCATCCAATTCTCATTTCGTACTTCACTCCTATCAGCTGCTGTCCTTGGAAGATCTGGCCCACAAGGTGTTACTTACCACACTTCTGTCTTTTGTAAAAATACTTGAAAGAAAAGCATGTGTCAAACAAGTCTGTGTGTCGGTATCCTATCCAAGCAGAAAGAGTGAGCAGGGCTGAAGACAAGCCGTGAAATGGAGTGGACTGTGGTCCTCCCAGCAACTGGCCAGGAGAGGGGTTTCGCAGCGTGCTCACACCCTACTGTGTGCGTGTCCGCTGGGCTGTACACCTTCATTATAGTGATTAATGGGATTAATGGGATTAATAACGATGTCAGAAAATTGCCTTCATGCAGAGACATGTTTTACTTGGAAATTTCTACTTCCCAGCACTTCATGTTAGTAACTACTGTTTTGACATCAGTTTGCATTCTTAGCTCTGATTAGGATCATGTTTCTCATGAACGGGCATACTCCTAACATGCGCCCCCTCGGGAAAGGTAAGAAGCTCTAGCTTTAATGACAGTTCCAGAAAAAGAAATGCTTTAAATATTGTTGAAGAAGCCATATTTCCTTCACAAGCAAAAGCTTTGAAACACATGGAAGTTAAAAACATCACTGTTTGGTATCTACTGTTGGAAATAGGGATACAGTGTAAGACCATGTAAGTCTCATGTAAGTCTCTAACCAGTTACAGAGTATAAACACTGCTTCTCAAACTGGCAATAATGGGTAGTGCAGATATAATCATAGGTCTGATTCAGATTTTCCACTGCTCCTACCTCATTTATTATTTCATGATTTAAACTGATGTGAATGCTAGGGTTTATCTTATAGATGAAAGACAGCGGAAAAGAGAGATGGATTCTTCACCTCTGCTTAACTTCTTCCTCCCCATTTTTCATCAGCGTTTGCTTTCGCAGTGATATCATTGCTTTTATAAATATAGATTGGACACATACAGGAGATGAACAATATTCCCTCTGTGTGGACTGTTAACAACAGATTTGCCTTATCAAAAATGTTATTGACTTAGCACTTTGAGGTGTTAAGTAATTTCAGGGGTTTTTTTTAGAGAAAACATGTTTTATCTAAGATATAAGAAATCAGAAATAAGGCCATGAAAAGATGCGGGTACTTTTACTGGGACAAAATTTAAATTTAGATGCCAAATCAATACTGCTCTGAACACCAAACTTCAGAGCTATTCTTTTTTTTCATCTTTATTTCTGCTTCACTATTTAGATAGTGCATCCAAACTGGATGAACAGAGGAGATGGAGATCAACAAACCTCAGGATGCTTCATACCACTAATAGCTACGGCATTTAGCTTATTACCAAAAGTTGCACAATGAAGTCTCTAATCCTCCAAGGCAGAATAATGATTTCGATTCACAGTCTGGATGAGTGCACTACTGGCTAAAGAGAGAAGTACTGCCAATACCAATCTTGTGAATGTTACCATAGCTTATATTATAAATGCCATGACATAACACATCGCATTCTAGGGAAACATTTTGGTCATTAAAAAAATGGATGTTTGTGTAGAAGACAATATTTCTGCTTCATCTTGATCTTCACTGAAAGGATTTTTGAGTTTTGTGGTTTTCCCCTCCAAAAGCCCCAGCTACCCCCACAGCCTGCCCGTTATCAGTCTCATAAAGTTTATAAAAATAATTCAGATTGAAAAAGCCCAGACTTTAACAGGTGAAATTACTTGTCAGGACAGTCACAACTACAGAGAAGGAGTTTTGGCTTCCAGCTTTGGGCTTAGTCAATTGTTACGCCTGTCTCAGTGATTTAATTGCTTGTGGGTTTTCTGAGACCGGTTTGCTTGCCAATGTCTAGGTCAAGTGTTCAAAAATTAAATTATACTGGTTATATGGTTATGTTAAAGAGAGTCAGCCCACAGACTAACTGAATGGCCACTCAAAAAACTTTAATAGCATTTAAACCCTCAAAGTTCAACACTAATAAAGTGACTTGCTTTTAAATGAGCAGTAGCCAAATATATTTATCCCACAGTTGGGGGTTTTTTTGGCACATATATAGTGGCAGCGAAATGAATGCAATATATTTTCTAACTGTAGGGTGTAGTATTTCAAATACAGCAACCAGAATCAATGAAAAATTCTAGTTGCTTTGCAATTAGATGCATTCAGGCAAGCCAAAACATCTAATCTCTTATTTTGTTTAGTGCTTGTTTGCTGGTTTTGTATCTAAGTATCAGCATTCCTACATTCTATGCTGTGCATTGTGTGTACGTGCACACAAAAAAGACAATATGTGCTGTATAAACACAGACAAATATGGACTTTTCCTGAGAAGAATACCCTAAAAGATGGCACAGCACTAAACTGTCTTCAGCTGAACTCTGGTATGTTAATCTTCTCTGTTCATCATCTAAAATATGTTGGAATACTTACCCCTTATTAAAATGTAACTTAGAAGAAGAGTCAGGAAAATTCAGATAAAACATTTTGTTATCTTCAGGTTATCGAGTGTTTTTTTCACCTTTTGCTTATTTATTTGAGCATAAACTTTACAGTTCTTTCACATCTATGGCCACTGAGACATTGCTCAATAAAATAACCAAGAAGCAACTGAGTGAGAAAAATATTTTGTTTTTTTCACTTTATCCCCACAGAAGAAAAAAAGCATCAGATAGAATAAACTACAGTTGTTGAGATACAACGGAAAACCGTAATCACTATTATTAATACAGTGGCTGTCTGGAGATTTTTCTTCCTGGGAGTCAGTCTGATAATGATTCATAGTCAGACTAAGTGAATTACTGAGCAAAATGCGTAGGAGGATAAATGCCAATGGACAGCTTGCTTTCAATATAGCAACTGTTTGCCGTTCCTCTTCTGCTTCTTTCATTCCCCGATAAATCTGGCCATTGCAGTCTAGTTAGAAAATACATCATCAAACACTTCTATGCCAGAGAAATACAGATTATCACTGATGCTCCATTTGCAGTGCACTCAACGGGATAGCTGTTTAGACTAGGAGAAGGATTATGGGAGAAACTCAGTCAACCTTTTAAGATACCTCTTTTCCTATTGCTCCTGAATTTGCATATAAGTGCTCCTAGAGAATTATGTAGCAATATCTAATGAAAACTTGCCAAGTAATTTTGTATAATTAATGTAGTGTTAAGATCTAAGCCGTATTTTTCAAGTAAGTATTAAGGAAGGAAATTTGGTACAGTGCCAAATGGGAAAATGTCCAATAAAAAAGAAACAGATTCTGAGCAAAAGCTCAGCTCAAATTGAAATTGGCCAGAGATGTCAAAAACTACAAGAAAGATTTCTTCAGGTTTGTAAACAACAAGCAGAAACAGAAGGAAAATGTTGGCCTGCTGGAAAACAGCAGAGATGAATTAGTCACCAGTAGTGCTGAAAAGGCAGAGGTTCTCAGCGCTTTCCTCACCTCCGTCCTTACCAGCACGGTTGGGCCCCAGGCCTTGGGAACAAAATCCAGGTTGATGCAAACACAGACCCACCACCGGTGAAGGAAGAGTTGGTGTGTGAACTGTTACAGGAGCTTGACCCCTACAAATGGATGGGCCCTGACATTACCTACCTGCGGTTGTTAAGAGAGCTGGCTGACATCATTGTGAAGTTGCTCTCCATAATCTTTGAGAAACTGGGGAGATTAGGGGATGTCCCAGAAGACTGGAAGAAGACTAATGTCGCGCCCATCTACAAGAAGGGCTTAAAGGAGCATCCTGGAAATTATAGGCCCATCGGTCTTACTGCAGTCTCTGGGAAAGTTATGGAACAAATCGTCCTGGGGGCTATCACAAGTCAACTGAAGCATGTGATTGGGAAAAGCCAGCATGGATTCACCAAGGGCAAAATACGACAAAATAACCTGCTCAGTTGATGTAGGGCGGGCAGCGGACATTGTCTTCCTGGACTTTTCCAAGGCTTTCAATACAGTTTCCCACAGCCTCCTCCTAGAGAAACTGATGTGTTACGGTCCAAGTGGTCTGTGTGGTGGGTGGGAGCTGGCTGACAGGCTGCACCAGAGGGTGGTGGCAAATAGCTCCTTTTCAAACTGGCAACTGGTCACAAGTGGGATCCCCCAGGAATCAATAATGGGCCCAACGCTGTTTAATATCTTCTTAAGTGATCTGGACGATGGGATCAAGTGTACCCTGATGATGTTTGCTGATGACACCAAACTGAGTGGGGAAGTGGACACTTCGGAAGCCAGAGCCATCCTGCAGAAAGACCTGGATAAGCTGGAAGAGTGGGCTAACAAGAACCTTTTGAAGTTCAACAAGGACAAGTGTAAAGGTCTTACACCTAGGCAAACATAAATCCAGGCATGCAGCACAGGCTGGGATCTACCCGGCTGGGGAGCAGCTCTGTGGAAAGGGACCTGGGGCTCCTGGTGGACAACTAGCTCCACATGAGGGAACAGTGTGCTGCTGCAGCAAAGCAAGCCAACAGGGTGCTGGGCTGCATCAACAAGGGCATCACCAGCAGAGATGAAGAAGTCATAATCCCACTCCACTCAGCACTTGTCAGGCCACACCTGGAATACTGTGTTCAGTTTTGGTCCCCACTATGCAAAAAAGATGTGGACAGGCTGGAGAGGGTCCAGAGAAGGTCCACCAAGATGATCAGAGGGCTGGCTGTGAAGTCTGACATATGAGGAAAGGCTGGGAGAACTGGGATTGTTCAGCGTTGAGGAAAGAAGGCTTAGGGGAGACCTTATCACCATGTTCCAGTAGTTAAAGGGTGACTACAAAGAAGATGGAGACTCTCTTTTTACAAGGAGTCCCACGGAAAAGACAAGGGGTAATGGGTACATGTTACTTCGGGGTAGATTCTGACGGGACACACGGGGAAAAATTTTCACAATGAGAACAATCAGCCATTCGAATAATGTTCCCAGAGAAGCTGTGAATTTCCCAACATTTGAAACCTTTAATATGTGGCTGGGCAGGGTGCTGGGCCACCTCGTCCAGACTGTGCTTTTGCTCAGCAAGCTTGGATCCTTGAGGTCCCTTCCAAACTGGTAATCTATGATTCTTCCTCCTGCTTTTGTTTCCTTTTTGACAATATGTGAAGCCCTAATTGGAAGCCCTGAATACTTCTAAACCTTGCTCCAAGGAATTCAGGTTGTAGCAATGATTTCCTTTGCCTTTAATAATACTTCAGACCATAAAACTGAATACAACACTGTTGTGTGACAAAGATCATTCCAAGATCACAATTAATGACAGTTGAAAACAGAACTGGAATACATGGAGCTGACCCACTTTCAGGCTAAGAAACAGGCAATGCCTTTTGGTTAGTGCTGAGGAACATGGCCTATGACTTCATTTCATACACCCTACAGTTGCACTTTTTTTAATGCCGCATATCATAGAATTAGCTATCAATTTTGTGTTATGGTAATGTCAAAGGCCTGTTTGGTCTTCCACAAGAAGAGCACTCCTCACCTGTTTTTGAGCTGTTTGACACACTGCTAGCAAGGAAGGACAAATAAAATGGGACTATTGCAGGCTTTGTCCTCTAAAGCCAGCCTGATCTGCAAAATAAAAGCAATAGCTTTCCAATATGGTACAGCCCCATCGCAGTTCAGCTGTACTTCCTCGAAGTAAAGCTTACTCCCCAAATTACAGCTACTGCACAGAGAACAAGTGGATGTGTATTGTCTTTCTGTTGGTGAACATGGGCACAAATGAAGCTTATGGGTGTATCTCCCTCCGCGCCACATGATACAGTACCATTGTATTAGAAATGTAATGGCTGCATATGACAAAAATTGTGTAGACTCAAAGCTTGCACCAATCCTAAACAGACCAATAAAATGCACATTAGAGGACCACCAGCTGGAGCAAAGAAAGAGGAAGCAATAATCTACTTCAAGTGCAGCATTTAGCATCTGTCTGGTAAGTGCTAGCTGATGTAGGCCCAGGAGACGAGCACAATGAAACCCATCTTCAACAGCAAGAAACCTCATTTTTACCAGAGTACAGATCACCATCTAAGTCTAATGAATTGCACTGTTGACAGTCTTTGCTTTTCACTCCTTATTACTACAAGGTAGACTCTGCTGTATTTTAGAAATTATTTTAGATGGCAGAACCAGGCACTCAGTACAGAAACAAAATGCAACAACGAATTTTAAAAGACAGCATGTAATTTCCTCCTTCTCAGCTTCTCAACTTATCAACAGATCTAATAATATTGACTTTCATTGAGAAAATCAATACGGTTTCCTTTTCTTTCCTGTTGTGGTATGACCTCCCTACTTCCCCCACTCCACTTCCCCGCTTCCCTTCTTCCTTCCTTTCCTCCCTTTCTTCCCTCTTTCCTCCCTTCCTCCTGGATCATTAAATGTTAACCAGCAGTCTGTTTAGTTCCATGAAAAGTCCTGTCATGGTATACCACAGGGGCACTTTTTTCCTGTTACCAAACATGTGCATTACTATGCTGCTATCACCTAGGAAAATAACTTCTGTCAGTACCAGCCTATCTACAAGAACAATACGTCTCATAAAGGCCACAGCTGTAAGTTCTGATCCAAAGGCTGCTGAAGTATATAAATAAATCACAAGCAGGTTCTCTGGGCTTTGGATCAGATTGGCTGTGCATGCATAAAAAATCACTACTAAACACTAGTGGAACCGTGGATGCAAAAATCCCACAAGTAGCCATGAAAAAGGTTGGCATTTACCCTTGAATAGCAAAAAGGCATTTATTTCAGCTGTAAAGAATAATATAGAGATCCTGATAAGCAAGGCCTAGACAGAAATAAACCAAAGCAAGACAAATAGAAGGATAAAAGACTACATCACTGGCAAGTCAGTCCCAGAAGCTGCCAGTAGATAAATTACCCTAATGTCCAAAAGGACACAGAAGTAATTCTGGTTTTTTACTCCCCAGGTTCTCATTTTCGCAGAGTTTCAATTTTTATAAAATGAAGCTCCAACATATCTCCAGAAGAACACAATACCATAGGAAAGTGGGATTTCTTTTTAGCATCTTTTAGGAGGATTTGGTATCACACTTCTATGGGAATTTCAATACATATTATGTTTGCATAATGGAAAGGCTAAGAGGAGGTAATGGGCAGGAATTTATTATATAGTATTATATTGAGCCATATGGATTTCGTACACAGAGCCATAGTGGTATGTGTGCTTATCTATACAATTTCTTAGCATATTTTATTTTTTACTTTAGAAAATGGCTCTTTAGCAAGGACTTTGGCTGCAATGGCAAAAACTTTAATTCTCTTTCCCTATTCCCACCAAATAACAGAAAATCCTTTGAAAAATGTTAAAAAACACCCCCGTCCTAACATTCCACAAACCTTCCTGCACTAACGGTATACATTATTTGGATGAAGTATATTTCAGTGCTACCATTATGTTTCCAGTTTCTCCACAGACTTTATAACAGAAACAGTCAGAACTACCATAGCAATGTCAGTGATTGCATGTGACTCTTCCTCTGATAATATTCCATGTTAAATTTAAATAATACTACTATGCAATTAGTCTTTTTTTGAGACTACCAACTCTTCCACTGAGTGGGGTTTTACCCAAGCCTTGATATGATAACAGCATTATGTAAATTACACAGTAGATATTTCTTCCAAGTATTTTTTCCACAAACATGTTGTGTGAATCTCTTTTTTTCCTTTGCAGATCTATAAAAAGGCCTAACCAGTTTTTAAAATCTTTCAGTATTAAGAACTTTCAAAGTCACTGAGTAGTTATTCTGGAGAATGCACAGCTAAAAGGTATTGAGCAGTAGGTGTTAAGTCACCTCAGATGGGGAACTCACTGTCCATTAATAGCATTTACCTTCACATGTTCTCCATTCTATCCTACAGTGGAAGCTGTTTGAAATGAGAATGGAAGCGGCGTTAACTGCTACAGAGGCACACGCTTAATTCATGTATCTCTGGGCAATTGTGGTCTCACATCTGTCTCAGTCAGTCAGTAAGTTCTTGTCCCTCTGTGAGTCTTGTGGTGATAAAACCGGCCTAAAATGTCTTGCTGCTGTTAGGAGCACTGCTTTTTACTTCATATTTTCTGAAACTAAGAATTAAGTCATTGCACTGCTTGTACTGAGAAACAAAGAAACTGTCGCCTAACCTACTCCCTCCGAGCTGAAAGTTCACAGTGGGGATTCCAGTTTTCATATCAGTATTGCTTTAAATTCACTAAACTGTTTAATGGCTTAGTCCTTCATTTTTTCTTTTTATCTATGTCTAATACAAAGAATAATCTATTTCCATGAAGATTTGTGTCATCATTTTTCTTTTTATTTTCTCCGTGGAGAAAAAAAAAAAATTCTCCTTTCATTTCTACACATAGGAAACTAGGAGAGGACCAGAAGAGCATGTTACTTACTTTCCTTGCATTTTTAATCAGGGATCAAATATGTAGGGTACTTTTTACCACCTGCAGCTATAATCTTTATTTCTTTTTATTAAGTAAACCATTCAAGGAGGATAGCATACTTTATCACACTTCGATAAATCAAAGGCATGCTTCTTGGTTCACTTATCTATTTTAAGCAGGTAGTTACTATGGCAGGAGCAAAAGGAACACACGGTACTCCTGCCACATTAACATCATCTAACCATCAAACCTCTCCCCAGTGCAGAGGAGCATTTATCTCCTGTCACAGAGTTACGCTATCATTCACATAAAGGGAATTAGCCAGTCCTAAGAGGTGACTGGATGCACACAACTTCAGCACCAAGTAGCCCCAAGTATTCAAGAATCCCAACACTTCTAGATTTGAGGAGGCTTCTATACAAGCAGACTAAGTTTTAGTGAAATTTTACGTACTGTTGCTTCTTCTTTCCTTTTCCCTTTTGGTGGAAAGTATCGATTTTATGCTCATGACAAAATCTATGCTAACCCAAACATTTTATCTTGAATGTAAATGTCATTTTGTTTTGTTATGTTGGAAAATGCACTTACAATTACTGAATTACTCCAGAGTACAAATTTTCTGACAAGACTCTTTTATGTTCATTCTGCAAGGAACTGGACAGCCATAACCGAAAAAACCGTCTGTAAGCTATTAGGACAAAATCTCCTCAATATATGTCTATTGTGCAGCTAATTGAAATGTAGTTAATCAAGCTCAAGTGACCAAGCCACGTTAGAGTTCACAGGTTCCCAAATATTCACCAAAAGCTCCCTAAATACTCTAGCACCGTCTTTGCCCTGAGGCACTGTCAGTTTGACTAGGCGCAACAAAACTCAAAGCCCATTTTGGATTCATGGACTAGTCATCCCTTGCCAGGATACCCCAAGGCACACACCTCGCTGGCATGTGCCTGGCGACCCTCAGACTGTGCAGCCGACAGCCCCAAGATGAAAGCAAAGCCTTGCAGCTGTGCCTCCTGCCATTTAAGAACATTCAAGTGGATACCCATTTTAATATAATATCCCAGCAGCTGCAGCCAGGCAACATATTTAGGAGAACGAGTTAAATGCCCTCCTCAGGGGCATTTAAAAAAGAATTATTCATGATCTGTATTTTGTGTTTCCTGTGACAAGGCCAGAGAATATTGAAAAGGGAAGGAGAGCAAGTCCTCTTCACTCACCCCACCAGTGCTGTGACATGGTGAGGCTAAAAATTCGAGCCACCAGAAGATAAGGAAGGGGAAGACTGACTTCATAGCCCAGCAGCTGGAGCATTCAGCAGGGAAAGGGCAGGGATGACACAAAGGGGTGAGACACACGCCCCTCTGATAATCAGCTGGATTCTGCGGCAAGTAACTCCCCCTTGTGTTGTTTAGGTACCTAATGTAGGTGCCTAACCTTGAACTGTGAACTTAAGAGAATATATGTGTTCCCTACGATCAAAGACACAAGACCTCTATTGACCAAAGTCTGTATCAAATGATGATGTCTCATTTCTCTATTCTCAAACAAAAAGATTGCATACTAAAAATAATAATCAGGAAAACCAGAGAAGAAAACCTCACCCAGTACATGCAAAGTATAAACCAACCATTTACTGGTTTAAAACATTTTTTTTTCTTTTTTTTTTTTCTGGAAGAACTTCCCTTGTGCTTACCAAGTGCACTCTACACCACAGTGCATGTGTCACAGTCTCCCAGCGCTCTCATTCTTTGAGGACCTGTGTAGGACTTCTTCCTAACCAGGGCAGCTGTGGATGATTAATGTAGGCATTGATTGCAATTGGCGTGCAAAGTGTGGCAAAAGACCATGATGGTTAAAGAGAAAATACAAGGTCGGAGTTTCCAGCTAAGGCACAATACACAGGCAAAGTAAAGCCCAAGTACTGAATCAATATCTCTTGGTATAGTTTTGACTTTTGATATGCAAAGATTACTGAACGACTTGCATGACATTTACACAGAGATTTCATTCTGAAGAGGCTGATCAAAAAACTGTAGGTGAATTATATGATTGTTCTGCATCACCTCTAAGGGAATAGCAGATTAGCAAAAGGTGGGAGCTTGGGGGTGGGGAAGCAAGGCAAAAGCACTATGTATATGAAAGTTTCAGAGAAAATGCAGAAACAGCTTCTGCATATGTAATTGTGAACTCTTTTTTTAATAATTTTTCTCTGCTGTAGGCAGCAACAACCTTCCCCTTCAATATAATAATACCCAGAATCTCTTGTTTCCAGTACAGCCTACCTCCCTGGGGAGAAACATCAAATCTAGAAGACTCAAGTCAGTGGAGTTTTCATGGAATTGTTTCTGCAGAGAAAAGACGGTTTTGACTTCACAGAAAATACTGCTGGTCTGTGACTGTGAGTCACAGGAGATCTGTTGAAAACAAGCTGAGTTTTTTTCCTGTATTGCCTCTTGACTTTTGCTAATATCCTGTCACACTACAGTTTTGATAAATAATTCCTTGACTGGTGGTTGGACTGGACTTCGAAACTCTTAATCTGTGGAGACTTGCCATACAAACTTGTACTGAGACTCACTCTCCCTTGTCATCTCGTAGCTTGCCATGTTCTTGTATTTTCTTCCTTCTCTAGTTTAGTAATGGTCTGTCTTTGTGTGAGACTCTTACTCCGAATCACAGAACCACAAAATGGTTGAGGGTGGAATGGACTTCTGGAGGTCATCTTCCAACCCTCCTGCTCGAAGGAGGTCATCTACAGCCAGTTTCCCAGGACCATGTTTAGACAGCTTTTGAGTATTCCCAAGGATGGCAACTCCACAACTTCCCTGGACAACCTGTGGCAGTGCTGAGTCACCCTCAGAAGTAAAAAGTGTTTCTTTATGTTCAGAGAGGGCCTCTTGTGGTTCAGTTTCTGCCCATTGCCTTCACTGGACTCTCTCCAGTATGTCCATGTCTCTCTTGTACTGAGGAGCCCAGAACAGTACTCCAGGTGTGGCCTCACCAGGACTGAGTAGAGGCAAAGGATCACCTCCCTCGGCCTGCTGGTAACACTTTTTCTAATGCAGTCCAGGTTACCATTAACCTGTTTTTTGCTACAAGGGCACGTTGTTGGCTCATGTTCAACTTGGTGTCCACCAGGACTGCCAGGTCCATTTCTGCAAAGCTCTTTTCCAACTGGTTGGCCCCAGCATGCACTGGTGCCTGGGGCTGCACCTCCCCAGGTGCACGTCTTTGCACTTTCCCTTGTGGAAGTTCAGGAGGTTCCTGTCAGCACATTTCTCCAGCCTATGGAGGTCCCTCAGCACCCCTTCTAGCTTTATACCACCGGCAAACTCGCTGAGGGTAAACTCTGCCCCATCACCCAGAACACTGATGAAGATATACAGTAAGTCTTCCCATTATGCTGGACCTCGTAAAGAAAGGACCTTGTAAAGCCAAGTCAGAAAGAAAACCTCTTCACGAGAGCTGCAGAAGTTATAGAGCAGAGCTTAGAGCTCCCGGGACATTACAAGCGTTCTGCATGGACACCCTGGGCACCCCATCTCATTTATGGGATCCAGAAACCTGGGGATGTGTTGTGCATGCTATTCCACAGGTTGGAAAATTATATTCCATGACCACACTGGAAAGGTCAGTAAGTGGAGCCTGAGGAGCTCTGCCCTTGCAAGCCTCCGCGTTGTCAACCTGTAATACTACTGCCAACCCGCCAAAGCAAAATACTGATGGACACTGTGAGGGACTCATGATACCAGCATTCAGTCTCACATCAAGGAGGGATTTTGTTGACAACTGTGTCCTTGTCTCACTTCTTAGCTGAGCGGAATTTAATTAAAACACATTTCCTGAGAACATCTGATCACTGTTCAAGTAATCCTCAGTTTGCAGGCACGGAGTACTAAGGGAGCTTTACTCCCTGCCCTTGCACGCTCTGCGTTCTTGTGCCATTTGACTTGAGCGCAGCTGTATACCTGCAGAAACTCATCCCTTCAGATTAGCTATGACAAGTCCCTGTTCCATAGCAGAGCCCATTGAAAGACTGTAAAGCATGATCTTGCCTTTGATTTGGTAGATAATTTAATTTGATATTAGGACAAACTCTTAGTTGCATAAAATAAACATTGCCATTACACATACCACAATGGTTCCCTTGTTAACGCTGCTGCTGATTGCTAAAAATTTGGCAGTTGCATTTCTCCAGATGTGCTACTTAAATAGCCATTTAGGACAGAGAATTTCCATCCTCTGCCCTATATGGCTTTATAGTTCTCATCCTTGTACACACTGGGCATTTGATGGAACATAAATATACAAGATCTCACTCTACTTTAATGGGGTTTGAAACCAAAATGCTTCTTTACAAATATTGCAGGAAACAAAGTGACATGAGTAGCATAGGGCTGTCTCCTTTGTATCTGGCCAGGACTGAAATGGTGGTAGCTGACATTGAAAACAAATTTACCAATTTTCAGCTGTGTTGGTCTAATGAGTGCTTAAGGGATACCTTATGAAGGAGTGAAAGAAAGGCAGAACTTGAATGCAAGAAGGGCGATTAGTGTTGTGGGTTCCTGTGAAGCATTTACTTGACAGCCATGCACAAGTCAACAGTATTTTTGTTCTCTCCTCTCCACTGGGGGTATTGTTTCAAAGAGGGTCATCGGTTTGCAAGTCTGGCATCTACTTACATTGTTTAAAAATCTTACAAGACCCCCATTAGAATAATATGTCCTGACATATATTTCCTGATTTGCTGTATGATATAACTACTGTGGACAACTGTAATCATACCCCAACTGCTGCTTTAGAAAGAGGTTTTTAAAAAATTGCTCCATTGATCTGAAATATAATCTGCATCTGTGATGGTATAAACAATATGTCCTGTGGGATGACAGCATTAATATTTTATTAATAATTCCTTGCACAGCCTCCTACATGAGCTATGGAATGTAAAAACAACCTTCACTGAAGCAGAGGATGAAAAATAAGAAGCGGATATATAAATAACCTTTAAGGAACATTTAGCCATTTCAACATTTCACAAGCTGGATTTCTGTTTAAGATTTTGGCTTTTAAACTGCAGGTTTGCTGCCCTGCATAGCGTTAAAAGGATGCTTGCTGCCAACTTGAAACCTGGTCGGTCGTTTTCAAGAAAATCAGATTACTTGGTTTGAGGGATCACACTTGTCAGCCTTTGAGCTTTGACAACCACACTGCCTATTTTTAAAGGATGTTTTTCTCCTATGCTATCCATATGCTATAGTTTTACTCGGACAAAAACGGGCAACTGAGAGGGAAAAATGCACTGAAGTTTCTGGCCTTCTCTCCATGGCACCGCATGGGCTTAATGCAATACATCTAATGCAACTGGTGAAATACGCTACGCAGCTGAAGATGAAAGGACTTGCCGGGGGAGATCCAGTGTCCACAGATTAAGTGCCTCTCTCTTCACTGGCTGTATTGAAGGCAGGCACCTTTCAAAGGGCAGTCCAATCTGTCCAGTTCAATTGACTCTCTCTTAATGGTAATGGGGATGACGGTCACAGATAATACACCGCTGGCTCTGCACTAGTGGTTAGAGCACTGCGTGAGGCAGCAGTGACTTCAATTCTTGGGTTTATTCTTCCTGAAGGATTCATGCCAGGACGCTGGGAAAATGCCTAACCAGTAAAAGAGAGCAGTGGCTGTCCTTTCCAAAAAGGCTGAACTGCTGTGGCCTTTGGGCAGCAAGTGCCCTCAGCTCTCAAGGCAAAAAGAAGCCTGACTTACACCTTGTAGTTACAGCATTCAGCGGAGGGGAAGGAGGGCAAGGGAGCAGCCAGAAGTCTGGTCTCTCCTTCTAGGTCTGTTTTTTGCCTGTTATTCAGAGACAATCTAATTTGAGAGGTGGGGAAGCTGCATCTGGAACCTCAATTTCAGTATGCTGCACTAAATTGCACCATACCGCAGGAAGAAGAAAGGAGCTGTAGGAGGTTAGATAGAGTAGTTACAGTTCATGTAGGTGCCTGCAACTTTGGAGACTGCAAACTGTAAATTTTTGGAGTGTGTAAGATGGATAGTGCAAGTAGGCAAAAAGAAATCTGAATGTATTTCAAAAGGGCGTTATAATGGAAAAGTATTGTTTGACGGTATATTTCATTTCACTTTTATTAATAGCAGTGGATGCTTCCTTTCAAAACAAAAACCCCAACAAGTGATACTTGAGCCTGATGAACATGGTATGGTGCACTTCAGCAGAGACAGACAGCCCTGCTCCTCATACACACCAGCACTTCTCTGCTCCACTTCCAGAAAGAAAGCCAACGATTTCTGACAACTAGAATAGCCACTTCATGGGTTACAGAAACATGTCAGAGGGAAGAAGAAAGATGCTTGGGAAGTGACAGAGACATTTTTTTACTGATTGCATCTCTGTCTTTAAATCAGCCAAGTGCATAAGCCTGTAAATTGCAGTGTCTTCAGTTCCCAGTAACCTCAAGGGACTGCTTAGCTAGAATCAGGTCCTAAACGTGTGTATTATTATATCTCAGGTTAAATGAGCACCTACTTAAATGTACTCCTGTAACGTGCCAGTTTATTATAAAAGCACATACAAAACTTACACAATTATGTGATTGTTCTGGGCTGCTCAGTGAACAGAAAGTGCTTTGTGTTTTAAAGAACATACACAAAAGGGTGACAAGGATATGCAGGTGCAAGCACAACCTTTAAAAAAGTGATTAAAACTGTTTTTTCTAGATCTGCTATTGTTGCGTTGGTTTTGTTTGCAACTACTCCATCTCTAGGCATATATTCTGGTGCCATTATGCAGTATCGTTATGACACACAAAAGAAACCTAACATTATCCTCCCAGGGACACAGATTCATCATACACCACCTTGCAGTCACCTCTGGGAATATTATAAGGAACTCGTCAGCTAGGCAGAAAGCAAAAAAGAGTGACTTAGAGGAAACTGATTCACCAAGGACAAATGCGTGAGCACCAATGATGCAGCGTGCTGCTTGAAGGAAGCTGTGGAGGTGTTCTAAGACAGCAGGCTGATTTCTCATATTATCACGTTAACGTAAAACGTGAATGCTAGGTCAAATACTAGGTCCACCAGAAGCCACTAGTTGGGTGAATAGGTGGTGCTGCCCGGCTGCAAGACTGCCAAAGGCTTGATGAAACAATAGGCTCCGCTAGTCCACACTGTGCCCACAGATACAGAGGAGGCTAAAAGCGGTACAACTGCAGAACATCCAACCCTCGGGCTGCTCTGACAGGGAAGTCGGCAGGTTCCAGCTGCTGACAGTCCAGCTGGTCAGAGCTGCTCAGCAGCACGAGAAAGAAAGCACTACCAGCCCCCAGAGCTCTCCTAGGAAGAGCTTTTCCCTCAGACAGAAGCAAGGAACGTGCATGACTGCAGGCTTGCAGTAGTCCAAGAGACAAAAAATGAAATCAATTTAATCTCAGATTGTCTGCAATAAATGTTCAAATAAAAGCAAAGCACGTTTTAATGTCTATGCAAAGCAAATTAGTTTGAGTTTCAAAATGGGATCCAAAAGCTTTGGAGGAGTAAGCGATTGATAAAACTCACGACAAGTTATGAATTTAGAGTTAGAAGAACTCTTCCGTGTCAAATTTGAACTGTAGATGCAAATCAGACAAGCCCTAGAAACAAGTCTGAGGGGCTTAAGAAGTTTCTGCCCCACTGGATCCTACTGTATTTCCATTCAAAATAATTACAGTAGTTTACATTACCCAGATAATAGTAAATTAATTCCACACATATTTTATGTCAGGGCGCAGTGGTAAGAGCTTGCCCAAGAAACACTTGCCCTAGACAGAAAGTGAGTTGGTAAAATAAGAACCACCTCATCCTTCCAGGTCCCAGATCCAAAATGAGGACATATTAGGGCTTTCAGAGAAAAGACTGACATTTTTGGTTTTTTTTTTCAGAAGAAAGAAGTTAATATATATTTCCGGGTCTCATGAAAACCACATTTTTGTCTGGAATCCACCCTCCAGTCCCTCCTCCCACCGCCTCAAAAATGGGGAAATGACCTAGCATAGAAAATAATGTTATTAGACAAGTGGTTCGTGATTAACAAAGTAGTAAAGGACTGAAAATATGTGTAACTTCAGGAACAGTTGTTAGTATTCTCTTTGTCTATGCAACAACACATATAGTAGGTGCTGTTTAAAAGATGATTAAATAGAGTCTGAAGTTACCCCAAAGCATCACAGATGTGGACTGAAAGGTCATCTGGGTCCTTTCCTCCATTACAGGGTCACGTATAATCAGACTATCCCTCACTAATGCTTGTCTTCCACATTTTTTTGCAAGAGCTTCAATGAGAGGGATTCCACAGCCTTTCTAAGCAACTTGAGTCTCAGCTATTCTCACAGTTAGTTTCTCCTAATATTGCACCTTCTCTTCTAATAGAGACCTTCTCTTCTGCAAATTAAACTGATTCATCCTTGTCACTTCAGTGGATTGGAGAACAACTGGTCACTTTGGAACAACTTTTAAATATTTGAAGACCGTTATCATACTCCCTTTTCTATACTAACTAATTTCCTTCAGTTTTTTCCAAGGAGTTTGGGCTTTCTTAGACTCCCATCATGCTTTCTGCGTCTTCTCTGGGCCTTCTCTCAATTTGTCACTGTCTTTTCTACAAGTGTGCGGCCCAAGGATGAATACAGAAGTACAGCTGAGACCTTCCTAGTGACAAGTAGACCAGAATAATTGCCTCCCATGCCTTATACATCATTCCTGTTAATTCACCTCAAAATGCATGGTTTTTGCAGCAACAGCATATTGTTAATTCACATGCAATTATAGCTAACTGCCAGACAGCCACCTAACCAGACAGTTCCCGTTTTGCATCTATATGCTTGATTTTCTTTCCCCATTAGAGTATTTTGTGCCTACTGATACCTTGTATTGACAAAATCTATTTGATTTCAGAACATTTCTCCAATTCATCAAGCTCATTTTGAATTCTGATTATGTCACCAATAATTCCTGGAACTACCAGCACAGTGTCCTCCATGAATTTACAAATGCATCTCTTTCTTTTGTCATCCAAGAAATTAGAGAAAATATTGAAGGGTATCGCGTCTAGGAAGCAGCTTTGTTGGATGTATCTTGATAGGCTCTACGAAATTACTTTATGTTTTCACAGTGCCATTAATTTTGTGAAAGTCTCCCTCATTCTTGGTTGTGCAGAAAAAGCCATACTTGCATGCACTAATTTGGGTATGGTACTACCGTAGACTGAAACAACAGCTCTGGAAAGTGTAAAATGAGCCATTCATCTTAGTGAGATATTAAATATGAAGTTTCAGGACAATTAAATGTCAACATTAATTTTCACTGATGATCAACTTTGTAGAATCAAGTTAATACACTTGTAATTTCTCTTATAATGTGAAATAATGAGGAGTCTGCACAGGGACAGCTAATTGACATTGGGTATTATAGAGTGATTCCTTACCTAATTGCCAAACACTCCTATTTTTGCCATGATAATTGTTCCAATCATTTAATAATTTTTACACACTGGAAGTAGAATAAATATTCACAATGCATTTCTGAGTATTTTTGCTACCCACTTCATCACTGCTAAAATCCATACATTTAAATTTTGTTTAGAAAGATACTCCCTTGTTAATGGGATACAAATTGGTCATAACTATAACTTAGGACTGATTTGAAGTTCAATTTTAAGTCGAGGGATATCTTCTCACTGATTTCAGTTGCTTTTAGTTGAGGTTGTTAGACTAAAGTTTGAAATTTGAATATAGGTAATTAGTTGCGATTGTAAAATTTAGTACTTATACAGCAATAATTAAAATGTTATTTACATAGACATTTATCTGTGGGTGATAGAATAATGAAGCTGCTAACCGGGTATTTAATATTCATACAAGCATTTATTTTAAGACTATAAATCATTGCGATTTAATGATGCTTGAACAGGAAATAAACTTTCAACATAAGCGATATTTTGCCTAGGATACAGAACACTTTACGAGCCAACTTCCTCATATTGACTCATGCTCATAAAGTCAATGGAATTAAAGAGAGGCTGGATTCGCCTGCAGAATATGAATGAGGACATAGCCGGCTGCTTAGCTGGTATCCAAGTTCAGATATCTTGGGAGAGAGAAAGAAAGAAGGAAAGGAACAAGGGAGGGAGGGAGGGAGGGAGGGAGAAAGGAAGGGAGAGAGGGAGGGAGAAAGGAAGGAAGGAAGGAAGGAAGGAACAAACAAACAAACAAACAAATGAAGGAACAACTGGAAGTCTTTGAAAAACTGGAAATTGTGTAATTGTGCTGAATAGATCAGCGAATACCCCAAATTGTTACCGCAGTATCTAACAAATCAGTACTTCCACTTGTTTAGTAAATACAAGAGAGGGAGAAAAATAGTAAGCAGCAGTAAATGGGAGGTACTAGGCTATGTGTCTGCAGGAAAGCAGAGTTCCTCAGTTCTGCTGATTCCACCTACTGATGACATGACGTGTGAAAACATGCCATCACAGGGACGTCCAGTATAGCATATGGGAAAAACAGCTGACCTTCAGAACTGAAGTAGTAAAAATGGCATGAAATTCAACAATGCAATTTGCAAAATCATACATTTAGAGACTACTAGTGGGAGTTTTTGTTACTAATGGGAATCTCACCACAGGAAAAACACGGGGGAGGAGGAGAATCAGACCATGTCTGACAGTCTCAGAGGACTGTAAACAGACTGTATGATGGAAAGGCAAGTGTGTTCTGAAGCTCTAACCAAGCGACTACTAGTAAAGACAGGGAAGTATTAATGTCTCTGCACAAAGACCTGGGGACAGTTCATCCGGGATAAGCACATGAGATGCTGGTCACCCATGTTGAAGACAAAAGAATTTTAGCTCAAGCATGGGTGAGCAGAAAAAGCTACTGCAGTGATCAAAAGGGGACAAGAGACTAGACTATCTTGGTTTAATTTAAAAAATAAACAGGAGAGGGATATCACTGCAGGTAAATATTGGCAATGGGAAAGAACTCTCCAAAAAACAAACAAACAAACAAACCAATTCTACCAGAAGAACCAGATGACCTCAATGGTCCGCTGAGACAGCTAGCTTGGAAATCCACATAAGGTTTAAAAGTCAAGAGTGAGTTTCTTAGACAGTCTTTCAACGGAACGACGAAGCAAAATATCACAACTACTTTTAAAATTGAGTGTGATTAATTTTATGCAAGAGATAGATGGCACGATTGCCTGTAACAGCAGAGTGTTGGAGATGGTGAGTCCATTATCTGGTCCCAATAAGACAAGCCTGAACAGTTCAATGAAAGGAACTTAATCACACTGGAAAATCCTACTGATGTCATTCAAAGGGCTAAAGCTGAGCAAGGGGGAGAAGAATATTTTCTTTATATGAAACATTTATCAGTAAGACAGACCAAAGTACACTGTACATCAGAGCACTTCTCTGTATGATCACTGAATCTGATGCAATGTGTTTCCAGTCTACCCAACCATTTGCTGAAGAGAGCATGACCAACTTAACCTGAAACAAGTGACTGGAACAGAACTTCTGGTAGTTTATTATTTGGAACAAAGGCATTTATTCATGTTTATGTTTGAAATCTGCTCTTGAAGTGAATGATGTATTTTAGAGACAACAATATGACTCAGTTGCATGGGATTTCAAAGTGGGTTTTTTAATCTGTTGACATTTTAAAAAGGATTTTGCTATTCCAGCTACAAATCTATCTACAGGTTGCTAGCTATAAACCTGAGGTTTGAAAAAAAATGTTTTCCGATGGCTGGATGCAGGATGTACTTTATTTGTATTGACTTTCACACCAGGAAACCACATCAAAGAAAAGCTTTTTTCCTAATAACAATGTTTCAGATTGAATAATAAATTAGGAGGAAATAGAAAACACCTTCAAAACTTTTTCTAGAAGGTAGTTAATGAATATAGCACAGTGTAAATCTCACTGTTCCTCATCAGCATTTACATTTAACCGACCTGTTGAGTTGGCAAGCTCACCAGCAGGTTTATAGGTGTGACTTGTAACACATCTGTAGATACACCAACGCTCTCACAAATAGAGGGACAAAGAGATTGACAGTTTTTATGGTACCAAATTGGAGCCGATCTTATACAGAATATGCACCAAAAAGTCCCTTTCGTTATGTTCTATTTAACCGTGATACAGCAGGTTAAGTACCTTCCCCCATCGTACGCTCCTGTAAAACGTGCAGTGGGTGTGCTGGCTCTGGTGAACCCTCGCCGGCGTGCCAGCCGAGCGCACCATGGTAACCACGCTGGAGAGCATCCCTGACATTTAGGGAAAGGCAGCTGGGAGAGACTGCAAGATAGTCAAGGGAACACTCAGCCGGCTCTTTCTGCATTAGTTACTTGGGAGGAGAAAGAGTTTCTCCTGGAAACACAGGAGATAAAGTGGCAAAGTGACATTTACTTCGTGCAGCCGTTAATGAATGTCAGGGAGAAGGAGGCAACAAAACACTATACGATCCTGCGACGGTGGGAAAAAGAAGAATTTTGTAACGCAAAAGGGAAACAAGTCGTGGCTGCACCATACGAGAGGAAATAAGCTAATATGACAAAAAGTGTCAAATGGAAGGGGTAGGAAGATTGTTCTAGAGAAAAGGATAGAGTGAGAAGACATAGGAAGTCATCCAGAAAAGCTCTTTTCAGCACATGCTCCACAGCTTCTCTGGACAAAGCAAATGATTTCAAAGGGAACTTCAGATGTGTGATCAAGCCACTGCAACAGATTGGTTCCTTGTATGCAGAGGAGAACGAGTATTGATCTCATTTTGATCAAACATGGTCTGGTCACATTAGGACTGGCAAGTGTGGAGATCTCTTCTTGGTGGGTAACGGTGTCGGTAAGGATTAGTTAAGGTAATGTACTGAACCTGTCTGAAGCAGGTACTCACAACTGAAGAAAACGAATGGTTGCATTATTTAAAGTATGTGCCCCCTCTCCAAGAAAACATGTCACATACATATGCCACTTGTCTATTGCCTGCTTGTGCTGGTTGCCTTCCATCTGTTGTGGATACTCTGAGAGCAGGTAAAATGCAGATTAAAGAGGTAACATGCTAGCACTCCTATTCGGAGCGCTCTGTTCATACATATCGTAGCCCTACTGTAAAGTTAGCTTTCACGAGGCTGCATTTGAATAATAATAAAAAATCCTTGCTTGTAATTTTTCACTGACTAGCACTCCAGCCATAAATATTTGCTTTCCTGAAAACTGGCAGAAAAAATATAGCTGAAAGAAGAGAGATTGATCACAGTGTACTGCATATATGCAAAGTGGTCAGAACTCGTACAAGCAGGCAGAAAATCCACTCTGTTCTGAAACAGGAGAAAAGAATTTATGAACCATTGGCCCAGTATTCCTAAATACTCCAGCAACAGTATTTTCTTCAGTTTTTCCCTTTTAGTTACTCAGGCAGGGTAATGCCAGGTGGGCTTTTTGTTGTTGTGTGCTTGTTTTTGCCATTAACTCAGTAAAAATACTCGTCGTCAGTCTAGGACCACACACCCAAGCCCTGAATTGACTCCTTACACAGACAGGGAAAAAACAGGAATTTGGAAATGAATTTCCAAGTCCTTCCGTATACGTAAATGATTCTCCTTTCTCTTTTCCAGCATTCAACACATTGTCCCTCTCTTCACTTTTCCATTTTTAAAATCTTCATTTTCTTAACTGCCTTTTAAAAACGTCTCTGGTTAACACAGTTTTCATCAGATAAAGCTGACAGAGAAGGCACTGACAGAGAAACACCACATTCTGAGGTAAAACAGCTTAGCTCTTAAATGCAGCATCTATGATAAATAATGGAAGAAGACAGTCAGTCGTTTCTGTGGCTGCTAAAATAGGATCAATGCCAGGCAATATCAGGTAAAGTCATAGTTTAATTTTTCATACAGGAAGCTCTTGGAAAAGAGCAGAAAAAGGCCACCACAAGACGAATATGGAGTTTGTTGCAAGCACAACTGTTGAAGCATAGCAAGAACTATCTAAATATATATGCAGCTGGATGCCCTGACCTGGCTTTTCACAAAAAGGACTTTGTGCACCTTCCACAGCTGAAAGAGATGCTCAGAACTGAAATTCTACAATTCTGGCAACCAAATAATGGAGGGAACAGTTCAGCTGATAAATCTAGTGGATGTACAGTGCCCCAACCACTTTCCTGTGGACTCCTGCAAATTAACAGTTACAGACTTGGACAGGTTTCAGCAGGACCTTCCCCACAAGAAGGGAGGACTTTGAATGTGGAAGAGTGGTTTCATACGCACCACAATTGTAGAAAAAAGACAAAGGGAAGAAAGGCTGTGGAATTCAAGGACAAGTACAGGGGCACAGAGACTTAATTTGGAATCATATACTTTCCTTGAGATGTAAGCAGCTTTTTGACGTGCCCGCTATTTCTTCAGGGTGGTGTGGAAAGCTTGCTACCCTCGTAGAGAAACAGGGCACAGACTTCTTTGGGAAAACTTCCAAGAATGGATCTCCACGTTGTAAACAATAAGCTGTGTAACTGTCTTGTATGATTCAGGTTTCTTAGAACTGTGCTGATGTGCCAGTCATGATACCGCATATAAGCCAACTGTACATAAATAAACACCACATAGCAGCCCTCAGAAACTCTTGGACAGAAAGTATTCTGTGTACAAATAAAAATGATTATTGCCCCTTTGCTAATTTACCTTTTTTGTCATGAATTACTGTCACTTACAGCAAGCCTGCAGATTGAACTAGCTCTTGTTGAACACCTGCACAAGCTCCTGGCCTTCACAACACAAGCGAGCCCGTGGAAAGAGCTGCAACAACTGCGCTAATGCTTCACAAGACAGCACGGGGTCCAGCCACCACGCTACAAACTGGACTGGCTCGAACATGCAGCTGAAGATAAGTAGAAGCTTGTTTTTACCTCCGAAATGAGAAGGTGACATTCTTTACACGTGGCAGGGGCAGACCTATGGAACTGGAAGTGCCATTCCTACAAGTTAATTTTAGAAAGGTCAGGATTTTTCAGTGGTTTACGTGTTTTGTTTTTTTTTTTTCAGCCAATGCTGATTCTTCTAAAATAAAACTGCTGATGGGTTTCCCTTATTTCTCAATTTGAAAAGTTTTGGAAAAAATATTATTTTGTGGGGCAAAAAGTCACATTCGTAACACTTGAAAATGAAATCCCAAAGTACAGCATGAAAATGTTCTTCAAGTTCATTTACAGTAACTTGCAGTAACTCAGTATTCAAAATTCAGAAATTGAAACAGTATGTGCTGCCCCTCCATGCTCTGCTTAACTAAGTCAAGCGCACTTGCAAAATAGGAAGCACACATCCCTCACCGAGCCTGCGGTGGTTGCGGCTTCAGGGGCACCTGAGCCTACATGAGAGCTTGCTGCTGTCGAAGAGGGAGGCCACGCTCCTCATGCCCCCTCCTTCTCAGGATCCTTCCTCTCACCCTTCATCTTCCTGCTCTCTGTGCTCCTAGCCACGCAGACTTGTCTAACCATGCCTTTTGGAGGACTGTTTTACCCTTATCGACCCGTGGGAAAAACATCTGGAAGGGTTTGTTTTCTGTTGAATTAATGAGTTACAGCAAGGTCATGAATGGCTTCAAATTTGTGAGTACATTGCACAAAATTAGTTATCGCCCTTACTCCAGTACATTAGTAACTGTGCATACTGAAGTGAATGGGATTTGAGGGAAAAACCCAAAACCTTTTATAAATACAGCAGAATAGCCTTTGAGTAAAAATGTTGGTAAGAACGTCCTAAACAAGCAGGTGAGTAAAGCAAGGCCTTCTGTAAACATAAGCAATGGGAGAATTGTTAGCTCTGAACTTCACAAATCCATAAATCATATAGATATGGAGGTGATGATGATCTCAAAGTAACCATCTGTGCATTCTGTAAGCAAGTAGTCCTCAAGAACATATCCTTCCCACTGCACCACAGATTGAATGCACTTGTAAATGAGAAATCACTCAGTAGTATATACATGGGGATACTTCTACGACTGTTTTGAAGGTCAAAGAGGCTTAACCAGAGGCTGTTGTCTACTGCGAGATATCCACAATCTCCTTTTTTTCATTTTACTTTGGTGTATTCCCAAAGATAGCACTCCTAAAAAAGCTTTTAATTTCCAAATGCATTTACTTAATGGGTAGTCTCTACATCTTTCTGACCCCTGGCCAGACCTTATCAAAACAGCAGTGCCACACTATGCAAATACCTCACGCTTTGACTTCTACACTTCTGAAGACAGCCCTCCTGTGTTTGAATAATCTAGCTGATGCTCAGAATGAGATGCTGCGCAGTTTCTGAAAACGACCCAGCTGTTTCCTTCGCTTATAGGATTTAAGGAGTGAAATGGGGGATGGAACAGGTCTTATCAGAGTTCCGTAGCAGGAAACTCCGGCAAACAGATCACTTAAATCTTTATTGGCAGAAAAGGGCTATAATTTTACCAGTGAGAAGCCAAATATGAATACCAACACATGGTTCTTCATACCTGTCCTGCAAGCATCCAACTTTGAAAGCTCCTTGAATATGGGGTCCAATCCTCTTACCTCCCCTCCAAAAAACCTCACTTGTAAGAGTTTTCCAGTCAGTTCATCCTATAAATATTGACTGAATCAAAGCTAAACAAATTTTGCTTTGCTGCTAGTAGCCTTCTACTGCTCAAACATCAGCTCTACTGACTGAAAAGAAAGGATGTTTGAAACAGACTTCCGAAGCATATCACTGCATATGAATTCAAAAGTTTCATCACAAATATACTGAATAGGTATCTTATTTGTGCTGAATAACACGCTTTGTGTTGTTGATTCAGTACACAGAGATATCTTAAAAGGGATTTCTCTATGGCCAACAATGCCAGCACGCAGCTTCCCGCTCGAGGACACCTTGTCTTTTATGTGAACAGATGCATAATGCTGTAATTTCTGTTGCTGAATCATCAGCCTTCCCAAAACCATAACAATGTCATAGACTTTTTAATTAATGAGCCTTTGAATTTGATGAAAAAACACTGGAACTATGAGTGACTATGTGATCTGGGGGATGTAAATACATGTAATGAGCTATGATGCAAGAAAAGGTATGACAGCCTCTGAAGCCTAAGGTCTACTAAAAAAGAAGAGACCCTCTGCAGAGCTATTTTTATATGAGTTAATAAAAGAGTGCAAGTTATTTTCATTTCTTATGCTGCATCCTTTACAGAAGGAACCCACAGGGCCCAAGAGTATAGGCTTTTCTTTATTACCCACAACAGATACAGCTTATCAGTCGTGATTATACTTGGTGAATATAAAACACAAAGTGATTTATTTCACAGGAGGCGATAAAAGGACCAGATCTTCTCACAAAGTTATGCTGATACTGCCGTGGTAGTCATCTAGCAAGAAAAAAAGTGAACTTAATTTGGTATGCATCATCTCCCCAGAGCAGTTTTATCCATCCAGTGAAGGCAGGAGGTTTCATCAACTTCTGGCCAGAGCTCTCTTGGAGACATTTCAGCTTGGTCTGGTAGAACTGTCTATTAAATCAGTCAGTTCAGCAAGCAGCTCCTCGATCCCACTTCCAGCAGGCTCCTGCTGGTGCCTCCTGCTCTGCCATACAGCCCGATTCCCAGGATCTGGCTCACCAAATGGCTCCTCCATCATACTCCACCCTGACCTGCAATGGATAGGACCCAGACTCTACGCCTTTACGCTCTAGCTCCCTCCTGGAGCTGCCCCATGAGGAGCGCGTGGATGCCCAGACTCCCACAAACACTCTTCAGCACAGCTCCTTCTCCACTGCCGCAGCAGGGCAGAAAGCAACGCCTGTGTGCCTGGCCTTGTCCATCCTCCCGGATGGACAGGGAGACAGGGTGAGGATGAGGGCAGAGCCTGAAACCTTCCAGTTTACCAGGAGCAAATTGTGGGGTAAGAAGATTGTGGGGAAGCAGAAGACGTTTCACAAAACAAGCAGCAGTAGCTATCAATGTCAAAATCATTTTCTTGAGTCATAGCTGAGATACTGAAAATCCTTCCTCACTTTTTAGGCTAAGCAAAAAGCAAAATACTGCTGTAAATTATTATGGATATAAGCAACAACCTACTTTCCCGGAAACTTTAGAAGCAGTGACTTTGTGGTAGAACCTCCTCAGTACTCAAAACATGATAGAACAATGTTTGAAATTAAAACATTAGATCTTGTTTGGGAAAGAAAGAGAATGACATTTTCTCAGTACCACTGAAAATAAGACTCTTTTTATTTCTGAGCCAGACTACAGGCATCAGCATTTGAAGCCATCCGTGCAAATTTGCAGGACTTGGCGTGGCAAAAACAGCCTTTCAACTGACACCTATGGTTTTGTCTGTGTAGTGATAGTAACGGTGAATGATAAAGCAGGGGGATACCTCCAGGGGATGCTGAATCAGACATAGAATGATAACAATTTTGAGCTTAACAAGATTAGTTCAATACTCAACATGGGAGCAAACCCAACAAACCATTACATTTAGCCATCGTTATTTGGGAAAGTATTGGTGCAGGGCCAGAAAGGCATCACAAATGTACTGCCAAGTTTTACTACTGAGATACACCAGATATTAAGAATTATCTAACAAGCTCATAATTAATTATCCTGATAGACATGAGCTGTGTGTGACTCAGCAGTGTGGCCTTGCAGACAGGAAGACCAAGAAAGTACAGGGCTATGTCAGCAAGAGTGCAGCCAGCAGGACAAGGGGAGTGACTATCTCCCTCTACTGCACACAAGTGAGGTGACATCAAGAATGCGGAGACCAGTTCTGACTTCTTCCCCAACCTGGTATGAGACAGATAGTAAGAAATTAAGGGCCACTGAGATGATCAGTGGGTTGGAGCACTTGACATGTGAGGAGAGGCTGAGGCACCTGAGTTTGCTGAGGCTGGAGAAGCGAGGGAAACCTAGTGAAGTCTACTGCAATGTAAAGGCAATCTACAGAGCAGTGCTCAGGGAAAGGGCAAGAGGCAATGGTCACAAGTTGGAATAAGAGAAATTGCAGTTGGGTAAATTAAAAAAATTCTTCAAAACGAGGGTGGAACACACCACCCAGGCTGCAGCATCTCCCTCCCTGGACATTTTCAAAACTCTGATGAACAAGGTCTGAACAACCTGCTTCAGCTTTGAAGTTCACTCTGCTTTGAGTAGGGGGTGGAACCAGATGATCTCTTAAGAGCCTCTTCAAACCTAAATTATTCTGTGATTCATGAATCTTCTCCCCAGAGAAAAAGGAAATATGATTCACATTCGGCTTGCAAACAACAAAATTTTTCTTTGAATACCCAGCGACCCAAGAGTTTATTCTAAAATCACCCTTTGCTCGAGATCAGAGTTGTCAGTATTTATAAGGCAACCGTGTATCAGTGTTTCACATAATGAATGGCAGCACAAACTGAACTCCATACCCCTGAATGATGAGACAAAGAACATTGAAATGGCTGTGCTATTTGTTTACATAGTGAATTCAAATTTTAAAAACCGTCAGCTTTTGTAATTCCTGGAAAGCTGTTTAGAATTTCTTGCTGTTAGCGGAATTCAGGTCTGGGTTTTTTTTCCTTAAACCACATAACATTTTGTTGTGAACGAGAACCCAAATCCCAAGAGTAAAAACCCAACAGAAAGAAATTTCACTGGAAAATAAAATCTTCTCTGTGGTGTCATTTGATAATTCCACCTGTGAACATTCAGACTTAGAGTTTTCATGGACTACTCTTAACCATCCATGTTAAAAAAAAAACAAACCAGAAAACAGCTTTATGTCATTCCTTCTGGCAAAACCAATGTATGATAGTGCAATAATTGAAGCTCATATTGCTTGCTTTATCATGTGAAATAATATGAGATTGCCTAACCTTAGCGGTGCAGCTAAACAATGTCTAAATGATCTCTTGTCATCAGTTAGTATGTAACTCATTTGAGGAAATGTCTTTCTCAGTAGACTTGTTTTTTCTACAACAAAAATGGTTGGATTCACTTTTCGTATATGACATAATATGAAAATACTCATGTTGTTATAAAATTGTTATGTTTATCACTGTTTTAATGAAAAATACAATGAAAGGTTGTTAAAATAAAGTCATTTTACTAATGAGCTAGCTTCAAGAACCACTTATTCCTAAAAATCATTGGATGTATTTGTAACGTGGACTTGCACTTTCCACTTCTTTAAAACTGTATTTGTTTATGCTAATATATGCAAACTCAGGACACAAAAAACCTTAAATTCATGCTTGCAAATGCCTGATTTGTCTATGGCTTAAAGCAGAGCCCTTCAAAGCACTACAAAATGTTTCAAGTAACATTCATGCCTTCATTAGACATTTACCCGAGAGTCAAAATCTGATGATGAGTCACATAAATTACAGTATGTGAAATTGCTTTATTATGAAACTTCACCTTCAGAAATTGCATGATTTTCAGCAGCTAAGATTCAGGTTATTTCTCTAGTTCCATTTTACTTTCATGTCATAGCACTGTCCTAGTAAAAGTGTATTGACTCACTGTGGCTAATGTATCTGAAATTTCTTATTTGATATAAAGAATTACATCTGCTCAATCTGAAATGAGTTTACCCAGCCAGTTAGATTTTTTCTTAATTATGGTGGATTAATTCCATGCTGGCAGGATCCCAAGGTCCACTAAACACTTCTGCGGCACACAGAAGCTAATTTTTCAGGTCTTTCAGTGAGCGGGTTGTGGGACAGAGGAACATAATTGGTATCTGAGGAAAGGACAAACCGCCGAAGCATAGGTCATCAATTCAGAAATCAGAATGTTGATCTATGCCTCAAAACCGTACGTCTGAGCTAGGTATAGAAGTTATACATACAGAATTTGATATCACTTGCCCCTGGAATAAAATGGTGAGATTAAAATAAATAAATACATTATTATAAATAAATGAGATCAAAATGAATACACCTCAGCCTCTAGACTTCTGTGCCTCCAACACACAATGTTAAAATTTGTCATTTTTCTTCAAATTCAGGAAGAGCGGCGTTTTTTAAGTGAAAGCTGAATTTGTGTACTCTCCTCACGCCATGAACCCTTACCTGGCATTTCAGGAAAGCAACCACGTACCACACCGCTTGCAGCACAGCTGGCAGCCCTACACACACACTTCCTGAGTTACGTATGGTTGAGGGGGGACCTTATCGCTCTCTACAACTACCTGAAAGGAGGTTGTAGCGAGGTGGGGGTTGGTCTCTTCTCTCAAGCAACAGGCGATAGGACAAGAGGAAATGGCCTCAAGTTGTGCCAGGGGAGGTTTAGATTGGATATTAAGAAAAATTTCTTCACCAAAAGGGTCATCAAGCATTGGAACAGGCTGCCCAGGGAAGTGGTAGAGTCACCATCCCTGGAGGGATTTAAAAGACGGGTAGACGTGGTGCTGAGGGACATGGTTTAGGGGTGGGTGTTGGCAGTGTTAGGTTAATGGTTGAACTTGATGGTCTTAAAGGTCCTTCCCAAGCCATGTGATTTGATGATTCTATGGCAGGGGGCTGCAGGGCAGGAGGCTGCCGGTCAGGGCGCACCGTGCTGCGGGGGGCTGAGCAGGGACAAAGGCTTTGCCAACAGCAGTCGCTAGGGCAGGGCACATGAAGTGAGATGACCACACGAAGGTATCTCACGTGTTAAGGGAGAGAACCTGCAGGTCTGAATCCTCTGGCTTGCAGAGTCTGTGCTGTTTTGCCATCCAAAATATCCAGTAAAGGTGACCTGTGGCTGCTGCAGCAGCTGCACAGCTGTATGGGTGCTCCGGGCAGGCTAGGGAAGAGCCCCATCCTCCAATATCCTACACAAAACCCATTCGCTATTCCTTAAGCTCATAAATTGCCCTCTGGTCACCTGTAATCCTTGAGGCTTATCCCTGCATTCCCCTAACTGCAATATTAAAAAATGGATAGGTTTTGAATGCGGAGTATTGTATTCATTGATCTTACGCTTGGATTTTGCAGTACAATGCGTGTAAGTGGGAGTTTTCATTATAAATCTCATTTTGAAGGGTTTATGACTAGCCTGTTTCAATTCTCTCTAGGCTCAAAACTTGTTAGATATATTTTACCCTGAAAGATAAAAAATGTCTCAAAAATAAGAGAGAGAGTGACAGAAAGAAAAAGAACGGTGTAACTTTCTTTAACTACAGGAACATATTTTGAACCAAATATATGAAACACTGAAATCTGACAGTCCTTATTTCTTTTCCTAAATTGGTAGTTTTTGAAACAGTAATGTAAATCATTAAAAATGTAAGAGTCTATGCACATCTTCAGGAAGTCACTTCTTAAATTCTTGATAAAATAAACCTGTCATTTAGGCCAAAATTACCTTTTTGGTATTACTGGAAATGGCTTGACTTGAAGAATCTAGGGGGCAAATTGTGAATTTCCCATAGTCTTTCTGTGATAAGGTGCAGAATTTAAGGGTACACCTTTCTTACTCATGCAAATGAGAGAGCCCAAATGACTGATTTTTTAGGAGAATCAGGGTGGGAGCTGGAAAGGATGTTCTAGAGCTCAGAAGCAAAGTACAGAAATTCATATGCAGTATATAGATATGTTCTTACCCACATAACATGCTCTGCCTTATTTCAGCCTTTCTGTCTGCTTTTCAAACTTGCCAGAACAGTAATATTCAGACAATAAAAAAAGCACCTAAAAATTTACTGGGCTAGCCTCCATCAGGTAATTCATGTCTCGGGTTTAAGGTTTTAAAGGTGAGAACTTTCTCTTTCCAAATGTAAGAGATGTAAGAAATTAAAATAGTCCCTCCTGTTATAACATTCCTGTAGTTTTTCAGACTTCATTTCCTACATTTTCACTTTAGCAATTGCCTAGGCATATGGAAAGTGGTACACAGGCATAACAGGCTCTTGAAATTATAACAATGAACATGAAAATGTCAAAGCAAAATAAATTCTTCAGTGGACAGTTTTGCTTACCTGTATATGACCAATCAATCTCTTCAATCAACTTCCGCTGTTGCCTATAGTATCCGTACACCAAATCTGCAAAATAGCAATGAATTTACAATATAAAAACCAGAAGCCTAACAGGAACACGAAATGTAGATGACACAGCCCCCACCAACAAGATAATCGTTGTTTCAATTACTGATGCGTTATTTACTTTGTCCTTATCTTGGACCTCGAATGGTGAGCATCAGTTCAACAGAATATGAATACCACCAACACTGTAGCATATAAAGGACACAAACAAAGCAAACAGAAGTGCTTTTCAGTTCTGAATACAATTTGTTACTCAATTTTTGACTCAGCTTAAGACTTGACATAAATATATTGGCAGAACTAATGGTTTATTCTCCCCAGACTTCATTCCACCCAGTTTTCTTTCTTTATGTTTACATGATGTCTATTTTCTTTATGTTCCACCCCGTTTTTTTATGGTCCATCCTTCCTTCCTTCTTTCTTTCATTTTTCATCACAACAATGCTCTCTTTTAAGATTAATACAACTCCCCCTTGAAGTAACCATCTCCTCTGATGTCCTTTGGAAAGAACCAATCTAGAGTACTTGAAAGTAAAAGCGAGTTAAACTTTCGCCTCAGTCTGGTCAGGACTTTACATATTTTCTCTAACTTTGTGCTAGTGATACCATGTAAAGATAGTGAACAAAATATTCTAAAATGTCATTTCACTATGTACTATTATCAGCAATATTATAGCTGAAGTATGCATAACCTGTATCTCCATAAACTTTACAGAGAGAGAAAGCTAGATATTACATACTTTTTAATGATATTATATTTCTCTAGAGAGAAATATCTAACTGTATAAATACTCACTGATCTATTCTGACTACCAAATAACCTTCACCGTTATCCTTTTTATGCCAGTACAACTCTAGCAACACTACTGATGTGCAAACAGACGACTATGCCCCCTAATACTTATTAATATATGTAAATTGCAGATACAGCTTTTTTGAGACTGTCATTTCGAGAGTCATAATGTTAACTAGCTTCATTAAATACTGTTCTAGAGAATCACAATATAACCTATTTAAGAAATAATTGCATATGAGCACGTTGAGCATACATATGAATTGCTTCCTCGGGAAACCGCCGTAGAATTCTGCCTACATTCTGCAATAAATACAATTTAATGACACAGTTTTATAGCATCCATTTCTTTTTCTTTAATGCAGAAAAGTATGTAGTGCTGATTACAGGATGTTAAATCATAATTCCTGTTTGCAAGATTAGAAATGTTCTGTGTCTTACAATGACTTTCTGCTACCTATCCGAAGTCCATATGTTTTAATAACTTTATCAGGACTTCTGCCTCCTCCATGAAATCGCAGTTGCCCTAAAATGTTTTTCTCATCCCTTTCTCCCTTCTCACCAAAAACCCCCTCTTGCAACACTTTGCAACAGTCACTCATGACTAAGATTTTTACAAAAAGATCAAACCTTACATGTAAATAATAGCACTGAAAAGGGATTTACATGCACCAGCATTGTCTTGGGACCACATTTTCAAGTCAATGTGCATTGTGCCTGCTTCTTTAATTAATTTTGTAAAAGAAAGCTGTTTAAGTTCTGATTCACAGGTGTTAGTTGCTGTCTCCAGTTTCCTCCTTTATCCATTGTCCTCACAATTGTTACTTCAAACAATTAGCTGGGCATTCATATGCTAACTAAGCAGGGTTTGGGCGTGAGAGCGTCCCACCACTTTTTAAATTCCACATGGAGGTCTGATGGACAAGGAGTGATAGCTTCAATGAACAAGAAAAAAAGGGGCAAGGTTCACTTTTTTGGTGCATTACACACTTATAGACCCAGTAAATCTTAGGGAAAGTCTTTATAAATGCCAGGAGACGTTTGGAGTTCCTAAACCTTCTTTCCTCTGCTATTCACCTATTGTGCTCCCACAGCCCCTTCACAACACACTCACAGCCATGTGCCTCCTCACATCTGCAGGGATTGTCTGGGGGTTTGGGTCTTGCCTCTTTCCACTACAAATACGTGGCAAAATTGGGGAAGGGAAGCAAATTTCATCTGCGGAAGGAAGCGACTGAGGAATCATAGCTAGCACGGGTGTCAGGGAAAAGCTGCGTGTGAGCCTACGAGGATGAGTGAATGCAGCAATTCTTCCCTCGAGCGACTTGTGTGAACTGCCCTGGCAAAACGGGCATCCTATAAGGCCTTGCTGGGTAAATTGCCAGTGTTGACCAGCTAACAGTGTAGAGACCAGCTGGAAGGAAATAATTTTCTTTTAGTTTTTTATTTATTTATTTAATTTTGAGCTAACAAATTGACATCCCGTTTGCTCATGGTATATGACAGCAGGTACTTCTGTTCAAAGAGCGCATTTAAATTCGTTACATTTAATTTAAACTAATACAGTAATAATGAGAACACCTTCAAAAAAGAGAAGTCAAAACTCTTGTCAAATTTGTGGGTTTATATGTAAATCTATGATACTGATACTTGAGCTTGATCAACTTGACGGTCAGCATGACTCCTGTGACACTAAGTGACATCTCCAGCCAGTGCCCAAAATAGTTTGAATTTTACTGGTTGAGGTGCTGCTTTATGAAGCAAAAAATCCTTAACGTTCTCTTCTGCTTCCAGGAAGCTGTTGAACACGCTTCCACAGATTGTTGATTTATTCATAGAACAAGGCAGCTCAGTTGCGGGATCATGTTTTAAACGGTTTTATGGTTATCTTTCTATGCCTGTCAAGGAGACATGCAAGATAACATTAAATGCTTTTTGTTCTCTTTTTCCACCCTCCTTCAAAGCCAAAGTTTTCTGTCGGAGGCTGTGAGACTTGTTTCTTTTCATATTCTGTCCAAACAGTGCACACCCCAGTGCCCGAGGCCCATGGAGTCAGGAATAATGGTGGCAAATGCTTCCCCCCCCTCACGAGGGGCAGCAGGACCCACTGATTTGTGGCTGACCTTGTCTCATGTTCAGTCATTGGGGCAAACAAAGAAGACAGGTTTCTGGTTAAAGCATAGTGCTGGGAGTAGTAAGATCTTGTAGGTATTTCTTCCTGTTTAAAATGTGTAAATAACCAGGTTTTCTTCCTCCTGACATGACTCTGGTATTCCTTTGGCACTGATTGGCCTCGGTTGAGTTGCTTTTGATTTACCACTGTGAATGAAACATTCAGATCTTCAATGTGTACTTATTCATATTTAAAGCTAAAAAAAACCATGAATAGCTTTAAAGATTAATAGAAAGAAATGTCTTTGTGAGAGGCTGTCTTGATTTGGCACTCTGTGCCAGGATAATGAGTCAGAGAAGTGCAAATGGGACCTTAAATCTCTCAGTTTTGTCAGTGAAAATCCTCTGAGAGGTGCTGAGGCAACAAGCCCCAAGTATCCACCAGAGAACCCTCTCCTATGCCTCGTTAAAAGGGTATTCTGAGGACAGGGCCGGGACACAAAGTATGTTTGGGGATGCTGCACTCAACGTGCAGCTTTGCTATGCAGGATACAAGCTCAGACGTAATCTGGCACTGCAATTTATACCTGGCTGCTGTAATTTTACCATCGTTTTTGCCACAGCAGTGTCAGGAGATAACAGCTGCTAGAGTCAAGAGGACAAAAGGCCAGCTTCCTTACAGTTTTACCTCCACACAGCCTGAACTTGTGAGCTGCACCTGCAGCCGAACCGGCGTTTACGAGATTCTGACATCAGAATGACTTATTTATGGGAATTGGGACACACTTAGGTGACGCCTGCGTTTGTGAGATTTTCTATGAACGGGGCACTGAGGGTCTGTGTGTACAGTAGGGTCTGGCACTCTTGACTACACATTCAGATTGCCACCACGGTTTGGTTCTAGGAAGTCACGTCTCGATCAACATTTTCCTCCTGTCCCAAAACCTACTTTGGGAGCAAAGAGGATATACTCTAAAGTCATAAGCATTCATCTAGTATAAATGGATAACAGCGAGGTATTACAGTCATGGAGATAAAGGCTGTGTTGGTATTAAAACTGATGGGAATTTCAATTTACATGGGTGGGACTCGACTTGTGGTTCTTAGGCCAAGGAAGAGCACAGGAACTCTTGCGATGCCAGCAAGGATGTGAGCAATCACTGAAAATACATGACCATTTTCTCTTTGAGAAATACAGAAGTTCTCATGAGATATCTGCTATGTACACTTGTATTACTAGTGCTGCAGAAACTGGAACCTGTGAAAACCAGAAGCTTACACAAGTCTGGAAAAGATTTGAAAAAATCTGTGAAGGAGAAATCCACAAACACCTCTTAAACGCAGCGACACCACTTTTGGCTCACTGAGTCTGCTGATGAAATTAGGAGGATTATACTGGGAAATTCTCATTACATATTTGCCCTATTTTAATGCACTTGCTAAGGCATTTGCTACCGGCTGCTGTCAGAAACAGGTTACCAGGCAAGTGGCTTAAATCAGCAAAGCGGTTTTAAATTTTTTATGCAAATACATGTTGTACTTGCCCAGACACTCAACAAACTGTTAGAAGGACAAAAGACTAGTTACCCAGGTTCAAATAGTCCACTACACAAACTGATCCAACTCCACTGAAGGCTACTGAGATGCACCGATCTCTGCCTGAATCTGAATGTCTTGGATGATGCTCGCTCAAATAGAGTGAGGTAGCTCAGTCTTTATGCCCTACTTAATCTACTATCTCTACTTTTCAACGGCACTTTTATACACTGTAAAACATTCTGAAAGACATATTTTTAGATTAAGACACAAATCTCTTCACTGGAGAAGAATTAGGGCTTGTGGAACAAACTGAAACGGTACAATAAGAACAATGGTTATACAGGGTACCTGAAAGGAAAACTGCACGTGGCTACTGGGACACCAAAGTTACGGCAAAGGAGTCAAAGACACGAAGACAAACCGCAAAACTGGAATAATAAGAAATTTTTAAAAAAAGAAGCTACATGCGATTAGCAAAATAGAGGCTCAGTGCTTTTCACATTTAAAAAGAATACAATTAAATAGATCAGAATGACTTTTACTCTGTAGGTTCTTCTTCCAAAAGAAAACACAGAATCTTAAAGACAGCTAAAACTGTGCAAAATCATCTCTGATGATTAATAGAGGGGTTCTTCAATTGTCACTTTCTTATTTATCTCCTTCCATTGACAGCAAGGTCACAGGATCCACTTTTAATACCTTTCATCCATCTTATGAACGTGTAGCTTCATTGCCTCAACTGAAATAATTCTCAATTCATACTGATGGAGGAAATGAAAAGATTTAGAGCACAATCTGCTAAACAGTCTTGAAGTTCTAACTGACAGGAGCTATCTGTAAATCCCTTTGAGAAAATTATCTACATTTACCTGAGTAAGGTCTCACTCTTACAGATTTATTTAATTTTGTAATAGTATCTGCAAAATCCTTAATTAAAGCACCAAAATGCTTTAATAGCCCACTTCTACAGTTTCTTATATTCCTTCTCCTTGAAAGTCAATGTATAAATCTTTTGTCAAGATGGGCCTGAGAATTCTCACAGCCTTAGAGAAATTTAAAAATCTTTTTTTACCTACAGTTCCTTCTGTGTAGGCTTATTTTAGGCATTGGTACATGTTCAGGTATCTATAAAGAGTCGGTTCCCTTCATTATACTGGTGTGTAGGCTGCTCATTCCAATACAGATTGAAAAAGTGAGACTTCTCCTGCACTAAATAAAAAGCCAAAACAAAACTCCTCTTACCATTTGACAATTGTGTGTATTTATGAACACAAATTGTGTTTAAATCTAAAAAAAAAAAAAACAACAAAGAAAAAGATTGCTTGGTTTCATTTAAAAGCAGTTATCATCTGCAAGGTCCCTTCCAACCTAAACCATTCTATGATTCTATCATTAAGCACCAGGGTATTAATGGGCATTCTGTTAACTTAACCTGTCACAACTTTACAGTGAATAGTGCCATGAATTAAAAGATAATCCCTATGGTATCAGCTAATCACAATTTTCCAGTGTATTTGTATAAGCAAAAGCAACAAGGACTCCAGTTTGACGGATTTCTATTCTACCCCATTGGAATTCTACATACCTGGGGCTTACACAGCCTCTGAAATTGCCAAAGCAGGTGGAAAGTGGGGGTATCGCAGGATACCACAGGGTGTGGTATCCAGTCTGCTTAAGTTACCTGCTTCCACCTTCACTCTGACTACAGGCAAAGCAGTAGGAAACGTTAGATGTCTCCTTCCATTTGTGACCTGGTGCACCTAGACATCATCTGAAGATGGAGCAAAGTGGTCTGATCAACTTCAGCCTCCTCCGCAGCCATTAATAGTTGAAGCATCAGCTATAGTAAGTTTTAAGGCTTCTCTAGTAACCGATGTAGCATTCAAGTCTCTGCTCACCAAAATCAAGCTGTCAGTACAGGTTTTAGGTGGGAGAGTGGTGCTTCTCTTTCCAGAATGGGCATTCCTCAACATGCACAGGTGAGTGAAATTAAGTGCCTGTGAAGCTCTTGGGCTAAACACAAGGATATCTCCATAACTTAAGAACCTACAAAACTAAGCAACCCAGAAAAGCTTAGATGATTGACTTGGTGCTGAAGGACCTAAAAAGGTGTCCAAAGCCAAAATCAGAAGGGACTTCAGAGGGCTGTAATCTCCCCAAAGACTTTACCCACGTATGAAGTGATGCAAACTGGTGTTTATGACAGAAATTGGAACTGCATTTCAAAAAAGCAAGTATCAAGCAGCGATTCTTAGGACACACTTTTATATAACTCTGCTGCTACCCAGATTCCTTTCCCCACACCCAGATAGTCTTTCAACGCAACACATGTTGGTTGTTAAAAGCTGGACCAGATGATCCTTGACGTCCCTTCCGACCTGGTACTCTGGGGCTTTTATGATTCTACGTAAATTCATGGAATCATACAAATAAAAAGTAAATCCAGACCAGACATGAACAAACAAAAATTCAATCAAGTCAGTGAAACTATAGGCATTTAGTTTCATAAGAAATGTTCTTCTCTGTTAGCAGCAGTAGTAGAGAAGTAGGAAAGAGACAGGGTTGAACAGAACTGGACTTTGTTTAAACATAGATAGTAATGGTAACTTTATTTTATTTGCATGATCCTCTTCAACATTTTGTGTATTCCACTTTTATGATTCTGACTTGCAGTAAAACTGCATGTCAAAAACTGTAATAAATTTAATTAGGAATGAAGAATATGTGCTTTATCTCTTACATTTAGCACCCAAGTGTAAAAACATTTACAATCCCCTTTCCGACAAACAAGAAACATTATGACAGATATTTCAAAAGTGCAATGAAAAGGAAAACAAATTCAACTCCTATACCCAGAATCTCAGAGTTCACCTTTACCTGGCTTTTGGAAAGGTTTCTTAAAATCTTTACTAGGTTTCTCCAGTGCCTCTCTGTCTGTTAATATTAACATCCACAGATCAGTAAAGCTCTACAGCTTTGGTAATATCTACCTAGAACTTTTGAGAGTAGACCTTATGCAAGTCAGCTCAAAGGAACATTTACTGGAATAAATGTTTTTTAGCACAGTAGGGGCTGTGAAGTCAAGCTGTTAGAAACTTTCTCTTTTGCGAACTATTTCAATAGTTAAAATCATCTTGTGGACCCTAATGAACAGCCTTAGACTGAATCCTATGAAGGTGTTGGTGTCGGGGATATTGAGAGAAATACATTCTCTAAAGGAGGAAGTTTTTAATTATTAAATATTTTCCTTTCCCATTTATTTGATGCTGAAATTGCAAATTCTGCTCAACCATTATCCCTCCGGTCATGTTCCAGTAAGTTTTCTGAAAGGTGGCTCTTCAGACAGCAATATCTTCTTTTGCTTCAGGGAGGTATTCACTTGAAACTTCTTGGGAAATTCTCTTTTTCAATAATAAAGGTGAAGAGATAGGTTGCCCTGGATGATTTCTGTGTAAGTGTTCATATAAATCTAGGGATTATGCCACATATCTTTACAAAACCATACCAAAAACATTCTACTCCCTTGAGGAAGCTCTACACTCACAACATCGAGACTGAAAAATTCCAAAGCTTATCATGAATGTCTGATACCAAATGATGTCTCTCTGATATAAAAAAAAGAACATAATGCAAACAGTACAATGAAAAACTTGTAAATGAATGAAGAACCTGACATTTTTTTGACAAATTCTAACAATTGTATTATATACATGCACAGGTATGTCCAGATACATGTATATCTATTAGGATCTGTCAAAAAGGGGTGTGTATATACGTATACACATTCATAGACATATACACATACATATTGTAATTTCTTATGATTGTATTGTGTTTTAAACCTCATGTTCACTCTTTTCCTTTAGCCATTTCCTTATTGCAACTGATTACATAAACATATCATTTGGAAAAGAAAACAGTGTCTCATGATTGCTACAGACAACAGAGAAAAACACGACAAACACTGGCACAACAAACACACAAACCACAGGCGAAACACAGACACTTAATATATGGGTCGGTTTGGGGTTTTCTTTAATTATTTTTCTTTTTAGAATTGTTTTTTTCTGAATACAGCAGAATTATTAATAGAGTGGCATAAGGGAGATCACAGATAAAATAATCGGAATAATTGCAATTACTTTTAAACTCATTCATGACACTGTATTTCAAAACACTGAGGTGAGGAATCAAAAGCTGTGGTCCCTCCCTCCCCACAGCTTCTCTGGCCGTGCGACTAGGGATTCACATGGCCACTTGTGTTTTCTCCCACTCCACGCAGGTTGCCTTCACCAGAAGCACAGGGCAGTACCCTCCCTCCTGCATCTGCCCTTTGGGTGCTCTTGAGGAGCAACTGCCATGTAGATTCGCATCTCCCCAGGCAGAGGAAGGAAGGGAACCTGTCTCCTGATGTCCAGGGAGTTTTCAAGCCAGACGGATGTAGTGAAAAGGGGAAGTAGAGTCAGCAATACCTTACATGCAGCTTAACACTACAAATGTGTGGTTTAACATGTTCTGACAAGGTTTAATTTTGAAAGGGTGCCTGAAAGGTGACTAATTTTTTTAATTAGAGGCATATTTTAGATATGAAATAGGCTCCAAGCTGCTACACACTATCCAGACTGAGAAATTCTCAGCAAATTCTAAAGCAGAATTTTAAGCATTTGGGAGACTTTCAGGTTAAGAACTGGGGCATCTGCATCAGTATTTTTAGGACTTGGGTAACTTTGGACTTGGGCATCTGTCTTCTACCAAAGCTTCAACTCTTCAGTCTAACTCCTGCTGTTTAAAATTACAAAAGCCTTTGGAAAACTCACTGTTGAATAGGTCAAACCATAACAGTTGACTCTTAAGTACAGTTTAATACTACCAGAGATTTCACCCTAACGTATTTGGGTTCTATCTGGAATTGAATCTTTATGGCATTTGTCTTTAAGACGAGAAATGGTTGGAAAAAGAGGTACATGCCATACAGATCCAGAAAAAAATTTCTAGTGCACTCAACCAGAGTTTTTTTTCCAGATCTTTGAACTTTGCTCAGAGGTGGTGGCAGCGGGAAGGGGCTGGCTGTTTGCTGGGGGACTGGGGCTGTTGGATGTGGCTGGGGTTCCCAAAACCCTCATCCAGACCTTACAGATACCAAGGACACATAGCCCCAAATTTAATTAGTAAGGCCTCTGCTATCCCATCCTCTGGTGGGATAACTCATTGTTTTGCTCCAGCAATTCTGAAGTTGACCTCAAATATTTTTAAGTCAGTATGAACAGATCAAATGACATCGTTTTAGCTTCCTATGATTTCTTTGGGGAAAAAAGTCATTAAAAAGTACCAAAAAAGGGGATATCTTGAAGTTCCTTAAGGAATCCAGATTTAATCGTAGAATTAGAGGATTTATGGAAGGATGGTACCTCCACAGAAAAGTGGATAATCTGGGCTTTCCCTGGTGCTTTGCCTACTCCTGTGCCATGTAAATAGAGCACCACACTACAGCTGTATTTTCATACAAAACCAGGGGCTTAGTACCCACACTAGGCTCTTGATAGCCAGGATGTTTTACTCATGTTTTGAAAAGCAAATGCTCAGTATCTGATCCTCTGCTACACCAAACACACACAAATGTGCTATATTATTTGATAGAACGATATTTTTACTTTCACAGACTGCTGAAAACAAAAAGGTGTACTGATTGCTCCTGGAGGTGATCGTTTACTGTAGATAAGTACAGCAATAGTAATACTTGATTTTTTTTTCTACATCAGATTAAGAAAAAAAAGGTATATATAGGTGATACCAAATAAAATAAGGTCATGCCAATTTAAAATCTATTTTCTTCATGTTTCCGTTCTTGACTTCATCTTTTATTATCTTCAGTACCTTGTTATCTATACTGTATCTACCATTTGTTATAATTCTGAGGTCAAGTTCTGTCTCATGTTTTATGTATGTCCAAGAGAGTACAATGAGGGAAACAGAAGTCCCATCCTAGTCCTGTCCTACATCACCTACAAAACTGGAACTTCACAGACGATTTTGGAATTCAGATACTAATAATATTTACAAGTGGAGATTCAGTTGTTTTGATCAGATATTTTGCATTATCTATGTATGTCATGTACCTTGCTCATTTGTATTTAATCAACATGCCCTTCATCTTGCAGGGGGGAGGTAAATCTACCTGGAGAGCTATATAAGACCCATGTGAATGCAGCCAGAAAACAAAACCACCGTATAGGCACACAACCCTCACTCACCCATCCTCCTAAAGTCTAATTTATGCACATTTTACATAACAGTAATATGGGACAGAATACAGCTTTGTGATTTCAGAAACACCTCCCACAACACTGTTTTGTTAGTTTGTATTCTTTCAGTTCCAATCTCTGTTGAATTCTGTCAGCAGACATAAACCTAGTTGAACGAGGTTTGACCCAAAATGTGGAAATAATAGCCCCATAAGATGACAGATACATGGTTTAATCAATCATTGTAAACATGAAATTTCACCTTACTGCAATAACCATTTCCCCATATAATCCAACCTTTCACTAAGGCAGTAAAAAGCCTTTTCCCAGGTCTCAGGTGGTGGCGGCACTCCATGAAGAGCCTTAATTTGTGCACTGAACCACAAAATGGAGGTTCTGACCTCTTGTTACTTGCAATCCTACACTGAGTGTATAACATGGTTTGAACTGAGAATCCCATTGCAGCAATCCTTCTAGGTTCAGATTAGTTCAATACAACTGAAAGTTCATATATTGTGGCAGTCAGCTGTCAACACTCAATAACCAACTGCAAATTGACTGTGACTTTCTAACAGTAAGAAATTAAATCTTTGAAACAAAAATCAGGAAGCCTGAGAATGTCATTACGATGCATAGGCAAATTTTCACTACAAACTAAATACTGTACCATGAAGAAATTAAATACAACGTACCTAACTAATTTGTTTTCAGTTAACTGCAATGACTCATCTACCAAGATTAAATGATTTTTATTGCCAATTAATAAAGTAATGAATTGCTCTGTCAACTAACGGCAACCAGAATAAGGGGAAAACATTATCTAAAAAGGTATAGCGAGTTAATGGTTTGAGAACGCTTAAATCTTTTCAGTAGGTTTCAATGCACGTAAAACGAACTGTGAACTTACACGAGGACTGATAAAGTCATTCCCGCATTGGGAATTCACCTGCCTAAACTGTTCACCAGTTTGGATCTCAACTCCCCATAAAACCCAGGGGTTTGGGCTCTTAAGGGATGAAGAATTAGCTCTGGAAAGGGATTTCAACATTGAACCGCCACTGCAGGCTCTCAAAAGCCTCAAACCCCTTGATAAACAGACACCTGCCCTGGGTCTAGGTGTAGAGCACGAAAACCCTGGATAAAGGCATTAATTAGCAGCCTGTGAAGTGTGTCTGCCTGTCTCCCCCCTCTTATGAATATTTATACAAAGGTTTTATGGTATATAAAGGTTTTATGGGGAAAAACTTCAATAGGCTGGATTCAGAGTGTCTTCTGTGAATATTCTTTGGGCACGTAATTAGGAGGCTTTGTCCTAGAGCCATTTAGACACTTGCGCCATTGTGCGAGGGAGGAAGCATGCCTCACACATCATGCCCAGCAACGAGGAGCTATGAAGAGGGGATGGCCTGGAAGTTTACATATACAGACTGAGAAGAAGCTCTCTCACTGCCTGTTTTCTTATAAATGCTTCCAATTAAGGGTGCAGGCCCAAACACACGAAATGAACAGAGTGCTAAAACTCCCTTCTGTCAGTAAGCAAAGCGGGTTTAAACTTCTAGGTCCTGGAGAACATCTTGGGGAAAATAAAGCTGCTGAGAGGAGAGGAACATACAACTGATCCTATACCAGAAGAAATTCTGAGCCCTAATTATNTATATATATATATTTAAAAATACAGCTTTCCTACCAAGTCTAGCAAAGAAAAGCAAGTTGAATTCCTGGGGTGTAGCAGGATGAAACAATCAGCACATCATAGTGAACCAGTAAGATTTCTATAACCGTATGTAAAATGGCACGACAGGACAAAGCTTAGACAAACAATGCAGGTGCAAATCTGAAAAGCAGCTCCTGAACACAAGTGAGCAGAGGCCTTTCTTGAGAAATTCATAAAACACTCACAGCAGACAGGTCATATAATGACAGCAGATGAGCCGTTAAAGAGTGATGACTGCGATTCAATTTGAACTGACATTGAAGGGACAGCACGAGTGTCAAATTAGCACACTGACACAAACCTCTAGCAAATAAAATGCTCAAGTTTTTTTCAAAGATCCTCAAAATAAAAATATTTCCAGTTTCCATACCAGCACCACTTTTTAGAAGTCTTCAAAATATCCAGTTATTTTCCAGAAATGGAAACAGTTGGTTAAACTAAAAGGCTCGAGGATATGCCGAAATGTTGCACTTGACGGATGTTTCAGTTACTTGGCTTGGGTAGTACCACAGTCCTCCCCAGGAAGTTCAGAGAGCTATAACAAGCAAGGTAGATATGTAACGCCACCAAATGATATCCAGCTTTGATAGATGTAGCAGCAAAAATAATTGGGGGGGGATGGATGAGGGGGGAACGAGGAAGAGGGGAAAACATGGTATTTAGAAAAACTAAACTACTTTTAATTTGTTGGGTTTTCAATTAACTGTATCAGCTGAAAGAAGAGACCAGGGCATCGCTGGAAAGCTAAATCAAGTCCTTCATTCAGTGTCTAGCTGGGGTCCAAGCAGAAATTTGGAAATATGTCAGAAATGGTGAAGAAAGAACATTATTGCCCCTTAACACATACTTGCCCCCGTCAGTGAGACTTCATCTGGAAAAAATGCCTTCTGTGCTGGTCTTGCCTTCTCAAAAACAATTAAGCACAATAATATCAGCAAGAAGGAACACTGATGAAAGTGACCATGGAAAAGTTCCAAACAAAGGGAGATGGAAAAGGTTAAGAACGCTTATTTTGGGAAGAAAACAAATATAAAGAATAATGAATGTTGCTGAGACTAAGACTGGGAACTTTTGTTTTCCCTCTCTCTAGAAGAACAAGAACACCCGGGGGCATTAATGAGAAGGCTGAAAGTAAGAAAACCAGTGAAAGGATACACTTTTTTTCACATCTAGGCAATTATCACCGCAGGGAACTGCTGAGGCTATCGGCTAAATGAAGATTGAAATAGCTATAAAGATATCAAGAATATCTGGAATTACCACAATACATTTAGAAAGGCACCTGGCACAAATGAGATGTGTGAGAAAAGACTGGGGAAGTACCTCACTTCTACCGGCCACGGGATTTCACGGCTGTTCTTCTGAAGCATCTGCACTGGCCTCCGTCAGACAATACTGACTGCTGGTATGACCCAGCATGGCTCTTCCTGCTATTTGCACACCACATGTGAATGATCCATGGCATTGGAAACAGCAGTAGTACTTGTCCTAGATGAAATGCAGCTACTATTAAACATAATTTATTGTTCTGTAACAGACACTCTACTGCATTCAGCTAAGCAACAAAAGTTAATTTCGAGAAGTCGGCTGGAGCACGTGATACGACTGACTCTTCCCTTGCTTAGATTCAAGGGAATGTGTCTCTAGATGCTTTTTAGCAAGGTCTCCATTAACAGTCTGAAATTTCATCAGGGACAGCAAAACGTGACTGCAAATGGATATACCTAATAAATGGAAAAATCTCAGATCCATCAATTCCAGCTTTCTTAAAGAGCTGGGGATTACGTGATTTTTACTTTTGTGTTACAATATCCACCGTGTCCAAAGAGTAAATGGTGTCTTTAGACAGTACTGGCTTTCACTCCTCTTATAACAGACCAGGACAGAGCAGATTTTGGCCTAACCAACACTACGGAGTTGTGTATAGACCTTCTATAAATTCGTGGGCAACAGTATCTTCAAATGGCACAATTCTGTGATTCTGCAGTGTATAGCTCATTCTCAAAACCCAGCTCCTCTGCAAAGGCTTACTTAGGTGATTACTGCTATTACTAATTTTGCTTTTCCTCTGCACAGTTGCTAGATGTTCTACTTTATCTAATTGTGTTTGACCTGGAGAACCAGAAGAAAAGCCTGATTTGGACATCGACCCATATGCCTCCTAAAGGCAAGAGACATTCCTAAGCAGTAGATTCCTGCCTATTCTCTTACTTTGTGTTGCAACTGTGCAAGAAAATCCTTGCTGCTATTGTCTCCTCCCATGGAGAAAGACAATTTAAATGTCCAGTTAAAAATTGCAGCCATTACAGTACTTATCTAACCATTCTTCCTCTGTCTTGATAAGATGATGTTGTTGCTTAAACTGTGATCATCCATCAATGGCCTTTTCCCTTATTCCCTTAGAGCCATTACTGTCTTTCCCATTACAGTTTTAATGTCCAAACATCTCCTACCGGTGAACATTCACAGGGCACAGTAGCTCTTATGAAAATAATTCTGGGAATTTACAGCTTTTCAATTGGATTAGGGGCAAGCACCAGCTGTTCTTGCTGCGTTAATTCAGCGCTCTGCATTGAGAGACCTCCCTCTTCCCACTGGAAAGCTGTTGGGTAATGCCGTTTTCAGCGAAGGCCAGGAAATGTAGTTACAAAGCTCTATAAATGCAGCTTCACGTGGCAATACAGAAAATCAATTTAGCTAACACTGGTATAAAATGTTCAAGTAGCACTAGACAGATACCATAAAAAACAACTTACAGGAATTATACGCACTGAGCTTTTTATTTTCTTACATTAATTAATTGTATTTATTATTTTTAACCTTGTCATCCTCCTCCTCATCAAAAGCAAGCCATTCCTAATACAAGTCTACCCTTACGCTGTGGATATATCCCACAGCAAATTAATTACGATATGGAGCAGAAGGACCTTTTACTTTCACTATCTGAAACAGATGAAGCTGAGAGAGGTATTATTTAATCTGGCAAATTAAATCTCTGCTGAATAGCCAAATAAACACAGGTTGCCTAATGCTACTCTTCCTTGGACTCTAATTTAATTTAAACACAGGAAAAATCCCTAAATGAGGCTGCTACATACCATTCCTTCTGGTAAAGGCAAAGGGGAATATAGTCTCAATCATCTCCTTCTTATGAGGGCAGCCGTACCAGCAGAACCATTTATGTCTGAGGAAATGCAACATGCGGTGGAGGGACTAGACCCAAATTCTTGTTATGTCCTATGAAGGCTGATGTAAGACCCCGAATTGCCGTGTTTGCTCAAGCCCCTCCATGTCTCGAGGGGCTCAAGACACCTCAACACACCCCCTCAGGTGTGCTGGCTGGGAAGGCGGTGGGTGAGGACTGGTGCTGCCGAATTTCCAGTTCTAAAGAAGCACCGCATGAATTCACTCAGCTCCCAGTGGCAGACGGCAGGTAACGAGCCAGGGCAAGTATGGCATTTTCATGCTTCTAGTTGCCCAAGCAGCGGTTGTAAATATCTGCAGGATTCTTTTTTTTTCTTTATTTCAGGGATGTATCCTTTCTTCAGCTAACTGTTAAATTTTTATGCCCCTTTACAGATAAACGATGTATTTTGATGGTAGCAGGTGACCAGCATTAAGTTCCTTCAAAAAGAAATCCTTAAAAAATGATGTCCAGCTCTGATTAAGTTGACTATCTGAATTCAAAGCATGTCTTGACTGCTTTCCATGAAAACAACTGATCCTTTTCATGGGTTAATGCCATTGTAACTTCCTCTACACATTGAACAGATTACCATGGACACAAATTCAGACTCCTTCCATTCACACAAGGTCCCTAGAAATTTACATAAGTCTGCAGAGAAAACAGGCAGCCAAGCTTTCACTGGCATGAATATTGTGATGAAACTTTCCAACAACACATACTTTTGAGTCCTAAAATACAGTTTACAGTAAAAAACTGTGAATCAGTTAAACAGTAAGGAAAAAATTATTTTAGGTAACTGTTTAAAATGGTCTTTTAAAATAAGTAATCACTATCAACCTAATTTGCTGCAAAATCAAAAGAGTTTGGGAATATCGCACGTACAATAAAAATGCTACTTTGATATGCCATAATAGTGAGGGGTTTTATGTCAAAAATATTACTCTGCAAGTCACAGCAGTGCATCTGTCATACATAAAACAAAATGAAGATATAACACCTTCAATTGACCAATAAGGCATCCTCAACTCAGCTTGGCTTTGCTGACCTTTTTTAAAAATGACAGGCATTTTCGCCATAACCAGACTCTCGCAAACATAAGGAGGGTACTTCTACTCCTCTCAGACACATTCCTATAAATTTTGTTCAAAAAATTTCACTGAAATCAGTTTTGGTCCATAAGACATCACTGTAATTTTGCATTCGAGGACTTTGAATGAGGAGAGGCCAGGACAGGGTCCTCCAGATACTGGATTTACTGCAACTATGTTAATACATTATTATTAGGAATTAATTTTAAAAAAGAGCTTGGGAAATTCCAGTCTTCCGAGTTCAAATGTGCCTACTGGATATCGTGCAACTAAATGACATGAATTCTTTTAAAAATGCTTCCCTGAAAAGCAGCAATAACACTTGCTGTTAGAAAATGCATCTCGAGTAGAAAATGAGATCTTTCTGAAGAGCCTGGATCGGCCCTGCTAGGCTAACCTTTTGGTGACGGGTATGTTAAAGGATGAAGAAAGGTCAGTGTCGTACTTCAACAGTCCCCTACTCCAAAGGCGCGGAGGGATGCACAGCCTGTCCCAAATGCTTCAGCTTATATTTCTGATCTTAGTGACATCTAATCTTTAGGCTTCCACCCTTCTCAACTCACTTAGGGCTGACTGACATTGTGTCTTCCCTCCACAAAACCCTCCCTCTCCTGGCTTCCAAGCCCTTCTCAGCAGCTTCTCCTCCTTCAAAACCCTTCCTGTGACTCTGTTGTGTATGTGTTGAAGGAATTTCCAATAATAAAATATACATTTGGGTTTTTTTCCTAACAAAATCACACTGAGATTTTAAGCTGAACAACATTTTCATAGTAAAGCCCTTTCCATCTAACAAAATTCAGGGGTTTTAATGAAAGGAATTCTATTTTTTTTCTTTATCCGGAGCCTATTTTTACAGCCGATAAAGATAATTACAAATTGAACAGAATTCTCTTTTATATTTAAGGACTGAAATTTTACAGGGTTCAGAGTTAATTGCTAGTTTCTCTGACAAGCTGTGAATTATTTTTAAGTCAGACTACCATGTAACAATTCTAATTACAAAGCTCATTCTTGTCTCCCTTATGCACCCAAGCCTCTCTGCAAGAAACTGTAGCTCCGTTAAAGGAACAGGAAATTTCATCACTGATTTTGTTGAGACTATTAAACTCAGGTATGATCTGAGAGTACAAAAATCTCGTAATGTTATCTAAAATGCCCTCAATTCAAATAGCTTGGAACAGAATTTCCACAAATGTACTGGAAGACACTTTTCCCTTGCCCTATTCTCCTTTAAAGCAAAGTACGCTTTATACTTTAAATTATCTGCTCATCCAAATAAAAGGTTTAACAATTATTTCCACACAATAAAATACATTCCTTAGTAAAAGAAAAAAGAGAATTTAGTAAGAGGCATTGGTTCTTCCGAGTACATTTTTCAATGATTCGTTCTGTGTGTGAGATAATTCTAGTATGTAAAAATCCTTAATTTGATATCAATAATCATGCATGCATACATGTAATGACCTCCTTCTGGGACTTCAAAGCTAATCTTGAGGCCATACCTTAAATTTTGCTCTAAAATGAATCTGGGAAGAAATCAAGCATCCTGACACCCATTTGAAAAAGGCCAGAATCCTGAGTTTCTAGTTGTTCTTTGTCCAAAGGCATGCACAGAATAGATGAAAGTCAGGAGAAAAAAATGGAAAAAAATAAATATTTCTTCAGTTCATAAATACCTGACACTAACAACAAATATATTTCATATATCCACATAGCTTTCTGCAATTCAGCTTTCAGTACCTCATGCAATACTCTGACACATTAACTTGTTACTTGAGTTCTGCCATCAGCTTCAAGAGACTTCCATCAAAATAAGTCTCTCCATAAAAAGGAAGCTAGTTTGCTGGGAACAGCAATATATAAATTATATACTGTTTCATTTATGGGAAATGCAAATTTTCCAAGCTACGAGCATTGATTTTTTGAAATCAGATATAATTTATGATGAAGAGTACTGCCTCTTTCCAAACCACAGGCTTCTGCACGAGCGTACTAACACAAAACAAGAGGAGAAAAGGAGAAATTGAGTATTTTTTTTTCACTCTTAGAGAATGCCACATGGAAGTAAGGAGGAAGTAAGTGCTCCCTCTGGAGAAGGACCCTTGTCGGTGCACTGGCTGCTGTGTGAACGGTGCCTTTTGAAAGTTCTCATGAGGCATGTATTACAGGTAACTGAATTCCATAAGAAATGGATAACTGTATCAAAGTAGATATTAAAAAAGAAAAGTTCTAATCTTCATCCCAAAGCGAAAAGATATCTGGTCCTGGAATGTTTTGAACGTATGGATCAGCATTAATTTTCCCCCGTCTTGTACTCTGAGGCACGGCGGAGGCAAGGACCCAAGGCAGCATGACTCTCCTAGGCACTGCACAGCCAAGGTTAGAAAGAAAAAACTAAGAGAAGTCTAGCCTTCTTCTGCAAATTCCCAGTTTCACAAAAATGTATCTTGGCTTTCATTAGGGGAGTGTAGCATTATGAAGTTCTCAGAGGACCACAGCTTTTCATAAATACCCGAACCCATTCACTTCTGAGGTCAATGTGCAGAACGACCATTTTTATTTCTTTATTGGTAAAACTTACTCCTGGCCTGAAAATCAAAATTAAGTCATCACACCTTTCCAAAACAGGACACAAACATTTTATTTCTCTTTACAGAAGAAAGGAAAACAAAACTATACTGCGTGTGTGGACAGAAAGGACAAACAAAAATAGAGCTTTTGGAAAAAAAGAAAAGAAAAAAAAGTCTTCTGGAAGAAGTTCTTTGTTAATCCAGAATAGGACCCAAGGATTTACTCTACTGTCTTCTAGATTCTTTTCTTCCTTCTCGCCTTCAATTCCTATTTCTTCCTTTTCTTTTTTTGCTTTATTTTACAGCTTGAACGTTTTCATCTAGTTTTTGCTAACGTGAAGTTGTCCACTTCACCTTCCTGTCAGCCATCGTTGCATATACACTTCTTTCCAGATTTCTAATGTTTTAATTGCTCTACTTCATCTGTTTTCACACACCTTCTCATGCAAAGGCCAAGCCGGTGGGCAGCACCCATCACTTCATCTGCCTGGCCAGGCGCGTGGGTCACTGAGGAATCCACGTGGGCAATGGCTGAAAGATGCTGCCGTCGTCAAAGCAGACAGATCCTCTGTCCTAGGGTGGTCTTGGGAGCAGACCAAGAGTTTTCTAATGGCCAAATGAATTCCTCTGGACCGCTCTTAGTGGCTACCTCTACCCCAGAGTAGGCAGACACCTATTTGCGTGCGTGCACGGTGTCAGGCGAGCGCAGCGAGCTCAGCGTGATAGCAGGAAGCTTCTCAGCCCTGGTGAAAATGACAGCTAAGGGCAGGCTGTTGCCATCAAATTAACTCCCCAGGGAAAGCAAGCTGCCAGCAATGGGCTGGATGATGGATGAATTGTTCTCTGAGGCTGCATATAACACACAGATCACTGCTCGAACATTCCTTTTTTCTTGCATCAAATTGAAGCTCCCCTTTTCACCTGTACGTTTGTGCCTCAGCCCACATCCCAGATTTGATTTACCCATCATTATCTTCATAGTCCCCAGGGTGTCATTAGGATTTTATAATTTACCTTTATCTTTACGGTTGTCTTTTCTCAACATACTCCTCTTATACTGCTGATTCATAGGCTGAGCCCTGTCATCATCAGCAAAGCAAACTCCTTCATATCTAAACCACTTCTTCATTAACTGTCACGCGCTTACTTTCTCAAGGCTTGTCATTATTAATTCTGTCATAATTAGATTAAGGGTGAAGAAAGATCTTATCTATGCTGAATGCCAGGTAAGTGTAAGCTAACACTAACACAACTGGGGGTTTTTTGAGTAAATAATGGAAATTCTATGAGAATTTATTCTGCCTACTATGAAGGTATGCAATGAAAGAGAGATAGAGTGTTAATATGGAGAAATCACATTCTGTCTTCTCTGTCTAGTGTGTGTTTGCTAGTTTGATGCCAACTAATTGCTAAATCAAGCCATAACGTAAAGGCTGCATTTTCATTTATCCAGCAATGCCTGGCTTATTGCCAAAGGAATGGGCTCGCTGCTCTTACACTGGCAGTATACTAGCTTATTTATGTTAGGATTGGGTTTTATTCATTCACTGAAACTTATCTGGTCTCTTAAGAACTCCGTATTAGCACTGGAAGGAAAGGAGATGGAAGAATATAACTGTAGGGAAAAAAGGTTCTGTTGGTTTTATCGGTGTCTTAATTTCTACTTTTATCTTTATAGCGCTTGGAAGACTACACTGCTGTACGTTGAATAATAGGTGGTTCTCATTCAAGCACTGAATACTCTATTTTTGTCCATGTTTTGGATACTTTCCTATATGAAAGAAAGCAGATGCTCATGTATACTCAGAACCAATACTCATCTTCAAATTTAGTGTGCTATACGTTCATTTGCATTGGCAGTTAACTTTTTCTAATTTCTTTCTGAGCATTTGAGTCACTTAAATCCAAGAGTAGCTCTTGGATACTAGTTCTTACCCCAATATTACCTTACTCTTGCATATTTATTAGTTGTATAATCTATGTCAGAAAATCATAATGCCTAATAGATGTACATGAAAAATCTTATGGACACAGTTTAGAACTGGGCAGAAGAATTTCTTTTGATCTGGATTTGCACTAGTATGTCTTTTTTCCTGCCAATATCATGTCAGATTTTTTAATGATTTTTTTTTTTCCTAGGAAATTACAGCTTTTTTTTTTTTTTTAATTTTTTTCCTGTAAAACCAGGACATTCATCACAGCCATCATGGAATTCTGGCTTGGAGGCAAGAGAAAAACGATCTTCTCTTTAGAGCTGCAAGAAGAACACCTGTTTCTATCTCCTAGAGTGAATGCAACCCAGTCATGCGTGTTTCTTCTAGAGCCTGGAATGGATTCTTAAAATAGCACTTGTTACAGATATTGCATAAAAAAGAATCTAGAGTTGTTTTCTCCAATTAAAACAATTGTGAAATTTAGCTGAAGCTTATTTCCAAATACGTTTCCTGAAAAGTTTCCAAATAAATTTCCTGAAAAAGAACTTAAACTTACAGAACTAACATGCCATCCCAGCCTATCTGTTCCCCCTTACATGCTAAAACTCTTCCCAGCCACGGTCCTTTCAAATCCGAAGTTTTTAACTCATCTTCATATGTTCCCTCACAAAAACAGTAATTATCAAAGGTGAAAATGAGTGAAGTCCCTGTTTGATCTGTACCTCACAACTATATTCTGTCCGTAGAGGCAGCAATGTGCCGTGCGCAGGAGCAGCGAGTTTTACAGTCAGATCTCAGTTTTGCATACCGTGCAAGGAAGCACCGTTGGGTCTGGATGCATTCATTATAAATGAATTGTACTATTCCAACCAAATTACCTTTCAGCCTAAGAACACACATTTCTCTCTTGAAAACAATAAAGCTCCTTAGGGTTTTTTAGGTTACAATGGCCATTACAGTCTGAACATCACTGTCAGCACTCACTTATTAACAACTATTACTATGATTTACTTGTAATATTGCCAGAACATCCACAGAACTCTAGCTGCGTTGGGACTGCATGTTGTATAAACAGAATTTAAATGATAATCTCAGATATGGATGCTTGCCACGGGCAGCGAGTGACAACTACCCAGAATCTGCTTTGCAGGACTCCCTCCTCCCCTGTCAGACAAGAACTCTAGGAGAACGGGATTTTCTGAAGGGCAATCTGGGTCACATCCACACGTGGGGCCGAGGAAAAGACGGCAGGGAAGGGGAGTGCATCAGGCCCCCTGTGAGCAGGAGAAGAGAGGAGAGGTGGTGGGTCATCCACGGAGAGAGGCCAAGTGTGGACGTGTGGGTAAGGGGCAGCAGGTGGTGTCTCTTCCTTTCCAAAACCAACTGCTGCTCTTCTGGTTGCATCACTTCTCCTTGTAAGTGTCAACAAGTGTCTTTCCATAGGTTGTCCATTTCATATTTCCTAGAAACCTTATATACCTATGTATATTTAGAGAACACTGTGGGGACGATGCCAAGAAAGTTATATAAACAATTCTTGTTAAAAGCAAACATATAAAGACTCCTCATCTTTTACTCTGAACAATTTTTTTTCCTATTGTGATGAATAATTGATAAATGACTCTGCAATCAACTCCACCTGGTTGCATTTAAAAAAAAAACAACAAACAAACAGGAGAAATTGGTAGCATTACCCTCTTCATTTTCCTCACTATATGGAAGAGAGTTGTTAAAAACAACTGAGATTGAAAGCTTGACGTTCAGTTAGTTTATTTCATACCTCTCTGGGTTTGGTAACACGATGCCTGTAAAAGTCACAGCAAGAGTAATTTAACTCCCTTCCCCAGTCTCCTTTTCTAGTAGTTACAAATGGTGAGTTGTTGCTGACTGCATCAGCACCAAATGTAAAAAAAGTGATAAACAGAAGCTGCACAAGTGCCAAGTGTGTCTCATTTGTAAACCTTCTCCTTCCTCCCTCCATTCTTCATTCCCTCCTTCCTCTTTCTCCCTTTCCCTTTCTTTTTTTGCTCTTCTCCTCCATTTGTTCTCTTCCTCTCTCCCTATCTCTCAGTGGGTTTTCTATGAACTCTAGAATAGAGACTCTGGAAACTACCGTTAACACTTTTCCTCCCATCAGTAGGACTCACCACTTCTTTTTTTCTTATTTTCCCCCATAAGTCATCGTTTACTGAAAGAAAACAGAAATCTAGAATAGGCCTTTTACTCATTTTAACAGGTGCTTTTTTTTTTTTTAGGAAGGAGACAGTAAAAAGAAAGGTAGGTTTTTATCCACTGCTCGCTTGTGCAATTTAAAGCTTTTGTCCATATCAGTATCTGTCCTTGTGGCCACAACTTAAAAGTCAACCTTTACTTCTGAATTATGAGTAAGGGATACAGAGCGCCACCTCCCCACAGTCTGAAATGGAGATGACAATGACGTACCAGGACACCGCAGTGGGGTAACTGGCAGCAAACACTGAAGCTTGAGCGGTGACTCAAGCCCCTTTTTACCTGGCAGTATGGAGGGCCTAAGAGGGAGAAGCTGCACCAATTCCTTTGGCACCAGGGACCACCTCCACAACCTGTGTTGCAAGACCTCAGGGAACCAAGACGGCAGCTAACGGATGGCAGCCACCAGCCCTAGACCCATGCTCACATGCCCACCTTCACAGCATGAAGATGCTATAGCATAGATGATACATGAACAAGAATGACACAGGATACTAGTATTATTATTATCATCATCAGCAGCAAACATGATATGTGGACCCAAGATGTACTTACTGCTACACGTGAGGAAAACCCAACTTTTTAGAATGTCATGACTGTCCCACCACACTTCACAGCATATGAACATTAAATTACAGCAGTTGGATAAAACAGCATCAGTGGTATCCCCATCCAGTATAACTGTCCCTTTTGTGAGATGTTAGAGCTTTGTTTTATACAGCAAAGGTATCAGATTTTGCCACTTTTCTCTGTGCTGACTTTCCTTCTGGCACCATGAGGTAACAGCTCTTGTTGTAGTCCATGGTTTCTGGTACCGTTGGGCCATGCAGGGTGAAGATTTCCATTTAGGATTATGAAGAGAGAGGATCCACCATGGGATAAACGTTCCGATCAGCTGTTTTGACCCAATCTGCCAGGTGTGAATGTTCGCTCAGTGCCACCCAAGTGAAGCCACAGAGCACTAGGAAGGCCATTCTCACGCAGAAAGGGCTCTCTCGCCATCAGGAGCACATACCTGGGCTCCTCACGTGCCCATGCTCACACTGTACCATCTGTGCACCCTACTATTCACACAGCACCTTTGCTCCTGAACTGACTTCAGAAAGTATGGGGATATCGTCTCCGCTCCGCAGGCAGCAAACTGCGGCAAAGCAGGAAAAATGACCTGCATGAGTCGACACCGTCTGCCAGGTTCAGTTCCCAGGTCTCACGATTTTCAGTCAGTCTCCTACTGCATCACCAGAGCAGACTAGGTCTGCAAGGCCAGTGCATCTCCACACCTCTAAGTGTTGACCAGGGCTTACGTACCATGCAAGGGGCTGCACCCGGGGCTCCAGGCCAGCACACACCGACCTGCCCGCACACACACCTTCAGCCCCATGGAGACCCCAAAGGCCACCCGTGTAATTTCACCACGGCAGGACTCTGCCCTATAACGTACGACTTGGAGCTAACCTTTTTTTCCTCTTGGAAGAGCTGTCACAACACAAACGTGCTCTTGTTCACACAAAACGCCTTTGAGTAAAGTATTACTAACAAAAACTTCTTTACCAAAAGGGCTATCAAGCATTGGAACAGGCTGCCCAGGGAGGTGGTGGAATCATCGCCCCTGGAGGTGTTTAAAAGACAGGTAGATGTGGTGCTGAGGGACATGGTTTAGGGGTGGTTTTAGCATAGATTTATGGTTGGACTCGATGATCTTGAAGGTCTCTTCCAACCCAAGTGATTCTATGATTCTATTCTCTACCTGACAGAGGAGGAATTGGGACAGACCCGTTCAACACCGCTTTGAAAACTCACTCGCAGGAATATCTAGAAAAGGCGTGACAGATTGCTGCTTCACCAACTCAACTGCTTTTTATACTGACTAACATACGATTTTTTTCTTAGCAGCTCCTCCCATCTTCTCTCTGCTACCAGCTTCCCTTTTTGTATTTTGTTTCATTTCTAAATTCCCCAGGGCAAGTGTCATATTCCTGCTCTGTGGTCGTATGGTACCCTACGCAATGAAACCCTGGTCACCGACAAATGCACTTAGATGTCATCAATACATAAATAATAAATGATAGTAATTTCCTGATTATACAACACCTCCACATGTCAGTTTAACTTCAGATCCCGTTTTTGTTTAAATATCCAACACGTGTAGAAGCCCCGTTAGAGGATTAATCTGCCCATAGAATGAAATAAGTATAACATGTAATTTAAATGGCTACATCTCATAACTAGTTATAAATTCCTCAAATGTTTGTAAATTTCTGAGGTATATTGGTATTGCATCAATAGGTGTAGTACTAACATTTAATCCCCCAGTGGAAAGCTTATGGACAAGTAGTGAGATATATTCTTCCCCTCACTTTACTTGGATGCAACTTTATTTTGTTACTATGATATAAAGGCATTACAGTAATATTTGTTCCTACAAGAAGCAACTTGAAGAGACTTACTCAAACATCTATTAGGGAGAATTTATTAGGCAATTAATCGAAGTAAATAAAATGTTTCTGCAGATGCCTTCATTAGGTAACACATTATTTGCATGTGACAGCACTACATTAGTTTAAAAATATGCGTACATCCTTAAAACCAGAATCTTTCTGCAATGCCTTTTTATTTTCCTAAAACATTGTTATTTTCTTTCTTTTGCCCGTGAATAACTGGAAGTTATTTGAGGAAGCGTAGAAAGTTTACAAGCAAAGACTACACTGCTTTATACCAAAGAACCTCTTAAATTTTAATCACTTCATGAAAAATTGACTAAGTCTGGGAAGCAGTTTGGTGGATGTCATTGCTGAACTCGCAACCAGCACTAGTCAAGCAAAGAAGGCAGCTTCACACGTTTTGCTCGTGGAAAACACCACGGCAAAATCAAGCTTCTAAACCGCAGTTAGTTTCTTTACAAAATATTCCTACCCTTGAGCAGAAAACAATAAGCTTTCAGACACATTTCAGTATTTTTTTTTTAATCTTATCAATTGTGTTTTTTTAAATCTTACTAAAGGATCTGCATTGGAACATAGGACAGATGAGAATATTTTCATTAGATTCATTTCTAGCCCTGTATCAGAATGCAGCCTGGTAATTGCAGAGAAATTAAAAAAAAAAAGTTAAGAGGGCATGAAAGTAAAATTCTTCAATTAACTCTCATCTTCAGACTGTAAGTACATACAACTGCAGACTTCCCAGGACCTTCACAATCATTTATGCACTACAGAAATACTGAAATGGCTTCAAATTGAGTTTTGGAAGGATCAAGAGCAAATCTTCCTCTGGCCCTCTGCCACACCCGAGCAGTTTGCCACTGCTCTGTCGCCGTCTCTCTCCAGTTTAAGTCATGCATCTATTTCCTGCTCTGGAGCCATCAAAGCTTTTCCTTCTAAGACAGAACATTATAATGGCCAATTTCAAAGGTTTTTAGGAAGTTGCTTTGTAGATTTAAAATCATTAGCAACAGTCTTAGTGCTCATCTAGTGAGTTATATCTCCTCAGTGTTACACAAATGTTAATTAATTATAGGTTTGACTAAGCCTTTAAGGTTTTGGCTGTATCGGGAGCGCTGTAACGTGCTCCACCCCAGCTGAAAGCCTGGGAGATATGGGGCTTTAGGGAGGCTTAGTGACTCACCGGGGAAATGAATCTGTTGTCTCCATGCCATGGAAAGCAGCTGATTTGCTACACAAAGGAGCACATGCTGTATTTTCTTCCAGGACACTGCAGCTGGTGCTCACTCGGCTGCCATACCTGCCTGCGGCACAAAACCTCCAACAGGGGTGGTGCAAACGCACACTTTTCCTGCGCAGACTAAGGATAAAGCTACACAGTTTTCTGGTAGAGATACGATACACATTCGTGCCTAACTGGTTCTGTTTCTACAACATATAAAAATAGGGACTGGTCCAAGACTGAAAGATGCACAGGCTTCGTGGATCCGGGGTAAGCAGGTGGCTCTTCAGAGATGCCCAGAAGACCTAGATAAGCATCAGACCGACCCATCCAGGAGATGCAGCAGCATTCCTTAGCAGGTTTCAAAACTACAGGAGACAACAGAAATCCTGGTGGTTTTTCTACACTGGATAGCAGCTAGATAAAAGACAGAAATAATCAAACTGACAGGGACTGGAACCCCATGTCTCACTCCTTTCACCGAGAGACATAACCCAGCATGGTCCCACTGCTGACCCATGGCTTTAATCCAGCCAACAGAACATAATTTCTGGCCTGTCTCCTATCCCCCGTCGCAGACAGAGTGGCCCTTCCAGCAGCACAGGCTGCCTCTGGAGCCAAATGCCTTCATCCTCATTTCCATCCATCCCAGCAGAGACACGCGCTACAGCAGCCACAGAGAGACAGGGATACAGGGGGACATGGAGAGGAGCCACAGGAGAAGCAGGAGACCAGATCTTTGCTGCTTGCACATGGCAGCAGCCGCTGCTTCTGGGGCAGGGTAGGGGTGGCACAGTGAAGAAAGGAGGGTGAAAATCTAGTCTGGCCCCTGGAAATGCTGTGCTGGACCACCTCATCGTGCCCATTAGACTGGATAGTTGGGTTTTCTCTTTCAAACTTTTCCACCATTCTAATCTTCAGCCTGGGTACAGATCAGGACTGTGGCCCATCCTCAACTGCTGTGCTGTGTCATCCTGTGGATAATACTGCTCCCCACAGCTTTCCCTTTACATGGGAAAGGTTTAGGATTGCCATCTGCTGTTTCTTTGGCAAATGCATTACTTCTGGATGATTATGAGAAGTCTCCAGTATCAACACCTCATGGCTGTTTCAGGAGTAGCAAGAGCAACAGTTCTGAATTCCAAGATGTTTTTTGTCAGGTCTAGACATCTAAACAAGATGTTTTGGCTTATTAATTCCCAATATGTGGCCCAAAGAGGCTCTTCGTGGTTCGTAACTTTATACTTTCCTGTCTACACTGACCTTTATTTTACCAGTCAGGCTTGCATGTCCCAGCACTGGACATGCTGGCTGCTATGAATGCCAGTCTAGGTGCCTGTAACTCCCGTGTGCTGTACACAACAAGCATTTGAGCTCCACCACAAGGGGACTAAATGTCTCCTCTGATTTAACGATAAAGCTACTCTGAGTGGGTCAAATTTCCTGTTGCTTTCAGGTGAAAAGCAGATTTCAGGGGACCAGGGTTCCATACATTTAGAAAAACTCTTATATGTCCAAGGAATTCTTTAACTAATGAACAAAACCCCCTCAATAATTATAACTTTTCCATGAAAACTGGGATTACAGTTTCATTTAAATGCACGGTTTACAACTGTGATAGAATGTTGCAGCCTTTCAGTACTTAAAAGGGGCCTATAAGAAAGATGGGGACAAACTTTTTAGCAGGGCCTGTTGCAATAGGACGAGGGGTAATGGCTTTAAACTAAAAGAAGGAAGATTTAGACTAGATATAAGGAAGGAATTTTTTACAATGAGGGTGGTGACACACTGGCACAGGTTGCCCAGAGGGGTGGTAGATGCCCCATCCCTGGAAACATTCAAGGTGAGGTTGGATGGGGCTCTGAGCAACCTGACCTAGTTGAAGACATCCCTGCTCACTTCAAGGAAGGTTGGATTAGATGACCTTTAAAGGTCCCTTCCAACTCAAACCATTCTGTGATTCTAGGAACATGTAGATCATATTAGAAAAAGCCGATTAATTCATATGACCTTATTCACCAAAACCAAGATTACTTTGCTCAATACCCATTCTCTTCTATTTCACTCAGCTGCACGTAACCTGAATCTCTTCATTATGCATCACCACCTTATTAGCTTCACCTGATTTATCTGAACCTGTCGTCTCCCATTCAGCAGGGCAATAAGGGTATTTTTCATTGCTCTAAATTGCACTTGCAATTTGTTTTAATATGATGAATCTCTTTTCCTACTGTAAACACCTGAATAGTTGCAAAAGCTAATCAGATCATTTAAGGTGTGCATATATTTCTAATGAACAGCACGTATCTGTTCCTGTTGTCATCTTTGCCTCCATGAGTACAGCTACCACTCTGACAAATTTTTAGCAGATTTTGTGTCACAGCCTTATCACAACACAAAAAGGCTGGAATTTCCCATACAGACAGTGAAGACTATTGCCACACGGAAGCGTATTTTCTCTGCAGATTCACGTGTTAGAAACCCCACAGTGGATAGCACAAACCAGAGAAGGCTGAAAAATACTCAGATTAAAGGATAGCTTCCCATAATCTTTTCATATGGGTGCATTTTTCACTAATGGATTAAAAGAATCATTTCTAGTCTAAGTATTCCTGAATTAATTATGTTGAATGTAATACTGACTTGACCTCTGCTCAAATATATGTATGTTAAATACCGATATCTGTTTTCTCTCTCTCATCAAGAGATACCAAAACCTAATCCTTTCACTACGTGATTAGAAAACTATGCAGAAATTAAAACGCACTGAGAAAAAGAAATTAAGGAATTTACATTTTTTATCCACATAGATTTATGTGTTTCGGATTTTTTTACCACACAGATAAAGCAATACTCAAAATATGAATCCCTGTTTCTTTGTTGCAAATACACACGGGGAGAAAGTCATTGATAATACAAAATACAGGATGAAAGAGTGAAAAGGAATTGCATCAGATATGTAAGAAACATTAAGAGGACCCTTACAAAGTTGCAGGAGAAATTTTACACTAGTAGACCAACACGTAACTACTTGGGTCTTTGGAGAAATGTGCACCTGGGGAGGAGAGAGTTCACAGGGCTGTTGGTGAGGCCAAACCATTTGTATGACAATATGAGAGGAGGACATGGAAAGGATTAATGAGAAATGGGCAGATGAGCCTGAGAATATGCTCAGAATTCAGCCAGTGTAAAATCTGACACTAAAATATAATGAACTGAAGTTTCCTATGGTTGTATCATGTGAGAAAGTGAGAGCACTGCTGGTTCTCAAAGTTCTTCTGACAGGTAGCATTTTAACTAACCCCCTAGCTCCTAAAGTCATAAAACCATGGGAGATTTCAAATATGTTTCTTTAAAGGTGTTTCTTAACTATGCTTCTACAAGTGATCTTATTTAAAACAGCAAACCATCAACAGCCTCAAAATACAGTAATTAAACCTAAAATGTACATTTTTAAGTCTCTTAACTTTGTATTAGACTTTATTTCTTTCCCTGGATAGATTTATGATGTTTTACTACCCAGTGCAGTTTGAAATGCTGAGTGGTAGTGGAGGTGCTAAGTGACCACTCAGTCCCCAGCACCTCAGCCTACAAATACATCAGTCTGTCAGGAGGAATGACTGGTTTATGGCGGTTTATGTCCTTTCAGCAGTGGGCAGCTGGTGGACACAGCCAGGTTCACGCTGCCCAGTCGTCTTTAGCGCAGTTGAAATTGTAGCGTGGTACCCGCTGACAGGGACTCCTAGATCATCGATGGAATTCTCTCCTATCGCAGGAGCCACAGGATCTTGCAAAAAACATGGTACTCCACTCTTTTAAAAAAAAAAAAAAAAGTAAATAAAAGAGGTTGCTTTTTGCTCCTATTATTACCATTGAAAAGGTTTTCCAAAATCCCACTGCTGTAATAGTTAGGAACGTTCTTCTAATGTTTCAGCTTAAATTTGCACATTGCCAGTTTACACCCATTTGGTTTTGTGTCAGCACTATCCTAAAACTTAAATAGCTCTTCTGGATCTATTTCTCCTTGATGCTTATCCAGGATTTATTCACACACAGTTCCACTGATACAAGCCAGAAATAGTTCTACTGTGATCTATGTATCTACAGTGATACAGGGTTTTTTTTAACACAAACCTAAAGCGTGCTTGGGAAAAAAAAAACCAAACCCAACAACAACAAAATAAAACAAACCCAAAGAGAACCTGGTTCCTTGGGATTTTTCTGCAACATCGCAAGATATGTGAAATTCAAAACTACAGTCTAAAAAAACAAAGATTAAAGAGACAGGCACAGACCACACAGGACTCACCCTAAAGTCTCGTGTAGATGCCGGGTGGATGGGTTGCGCAGTGAGTGCATCACATGACCCGAAATGTCTCACACACCTAACAGCAGCGCTCCAGGGAGCTGGCAGAAGGCTCCTTAGCCTCCCAGAAGTCCCAGCTTGCCAAAATTGTTAATTAGCATACTTACACACACCTACCAGAATAAGAGTTACAAAAGGAAATTATAGAAACAAGTGACATGCACTTGGAACAAAATGATTTTTCCAAGTGGCTAGAAATGAATGAAACACAGTTGGTCTGTTTGGGGAAGGAGCTAGAAGACAAACCACCTGGATTAATATTAAGTCATTTATATAAAGCCAGCTGTTACTCTGATCATTAGCTATTTAGCCTAAGCAAGCAGATGTTTTTCTTTTTGGGAACTTCTGCTGAAATCATGGAGTTCAGCATATAAAGCAATTGAAGAATGAAGTCTTTTTTTAAACACTGATTTTGAAGGCTTATTTTTTCCTCAAAACACTTGCTTTAGCTTTCAAAAAGCTTTCAGTTTCTTCAGTATAAGCTGCCCCTGCAGAACACAACAAATTTTTCTTTTCCGAGGCTTTGACAGCTTTGAAAAATAGCATTATATTTGGAAAAGTGTATTTTGAAGAATTACGATACAAACCAGTCTAAATCTCAATGAAGTCACTAAATCTTGCCATTTACTTCAGGAAAAAATTGAATTTGGCCAGGATAGCTTATAAAAAAAACCAAAAAACCTGTCCTGATTAAAGAACTTGTCTTGAGTTCCAAGGAAATTTTAAACGAGTCAGGAATTCTTTGTCAAATTGTTAGGGCATTTACAGAAACATATGTCTTCATTCACTAAGATGCATTTGATTTCATTCATTTTTATGCAACATCCTTTATTTACAGCATTCTGAAGACTAATTTCGTAACACGACTTCAATACAGTCAAAGTACACCAGATGTCTGTTATTTCTCCCTTTCTGACATTATTGTTTAATGAACGCTTCACTGCTTTTACTGTTATCCTATCTCAGCAAACAGGAAAATAAGGCAGTGAAGATGAACACCTCTTCAAACGCTACTGGCTTTATATTTCAGCATTCAGGTAATGCGGTATTTAGCAGAAATCTTTTGGCAATGAGGATGACAACTCAAAGCAAAAGTCCTAACAGATATGCTGGTCCTGGAAACTCTTAATGAAATCTCTTGCTAGTCGTACTATCTTCACACAGAAATGTTAATTGCTGAATGCCATTTGCACAGTAGGATCTCTAATATTTCAACATTACACTGAATTTTCCAGGGAACTACAGTCTCTAAGTTTAGTGAAACATAAAAGGTTGTAGGGAAAAATTACGTTACCTTGTGCGTCTAACTGGGCACTAGAAAAATCTAGATAAGTAAATATTGCTTTTTATAGGCCAAGTAGCCAAGCCGCGTCTAGCCTGTTTTTTAGCTACTGAATCTGAAAGCGTGGTGTAAATGATGGATTCAGGAGACCTGGCTTTGACAAAAGCCTAGATGCAAGATGGCATTTAGCTGAATCACCCACCGGTTAGGCATTAGCAGCAGGCTCCGGAGCCTTGAAGGTCAGGCTCCTACACGGTCTTTAGGTGAGCTAGGCAGCTCAGCACAATAACAAGCCACTGGCTTGCCCAAATAGCCTCCACCTGCCCAGGACCACTGATGTAAATGCTGAGTTGGTGGAAGCACATTTGAGCTCTCCCCACCTTTGGAAGGTTGGGTTCTTCAGAAGTGCAACCTAGAATCCCCTTCTGAGAGTAAGTATCTGCAACTTTCATATAAACAAGCAAAATCTGCTCTTTTTAGAGCACAACCAGAGAAAAGGTGGTGGTGATTTACATGTTGTATCCAGCATGTGGATAATGAAATACTGAGGAGCAGGCATAAAAATTCATACTTCTTCTCTTCCTGTACTATCCTACCAATTCAGAGTCCTGCCTCCAAAATCCTGGAGCAGATACTTAAGGAACAGTAAGAAATGTGATATGGTTGAAAATTTCCTTGCAAACTCTCCCAGGCTCTATTTCTAGCTCCAAAAAATCTTGAAATGGATGTGGTTTCCATCTGCTTAGCAATTCTCAGTAGGCTTCTCTTGTCAAGAGTTTAACTAGTATCCGCTCAAAAGGCTTCGCTCTTCAGAGCAACTTACAACATAGTTTCCCAGGTCTATCACCTGTTGGAAGGAACCTCAAGGATCAGCTGGTTCAACCTTTCTGGGCAAAAGCACGGTCTAGACAAGATGGCCCAGCACCCTGCCCAGCTGAATCTGAGAAGTTTCCAATGATGGGGGATCCACACTTCCCTGGGGAGATTATTCCAATGGCTGATTGCTCTCATCGTGAAAAATTTTTCCCTTGTGTCCAGCCAGAATGTACCCCAAAGTAACATGTACCCATTACCCCTTGTCTTTTCCGTGGGACTCCTTGTAAAAAGAGAGTCTCCATCTTCTTTGTAGTCACCCTTTAACTACTGGAATGTGGTGACAAGGTCTCCCCTAAGCCTTCTTTCCTCAACGCTGAACAATCCCAGTTCTCCCAGCCTTTCCTCATATGTCAGACTTCACAGCCAGTTCTCTGATCATCTTGGTGGACCTTCTCTGGACCCTCTCCAGCCTGTCCACATCTCTTTTGCATAGTGGGGACCAAAACTGAACACAGTATTCCAGGTGTGGCCTGACAAGCACTGAGTGGAGTGGGATCATGACTTCTTCATCTCTGCTGGTGATGCCCTTGTTGATGCATCCCAGCACCCTGTTGGCTTGCTTTGCTGCAGCAGCACACTGTTCCCTCAAATTGAGCTAGTTGTCCACCAGGAGCCCCAGGTCCCTTTCCACAGAGCTGCTCCCCAGCCGGGTAAATCCCAGCCTGTGCTGTGCTCCTGGATTATGTCTTCCCAGGTGCAAGACCTTACACTTGTCCTTGTTGAACTTCATAAGTACCCTTTTATGTATTTTTAAATCTGAGTCCTACTGACTTCATTTGCTGTCCCCTTGCTCTTACAGTGGAATGGTCAGTGAAGAATCTATTCCCATCACTGGTGTTACAATCCTCTATATAACTAACTCTTAAGTTGACTTTGTTCTCAACAGGGAGTCCTAGCATATTTAATCATTCCTCAAAACAGATACCCATTATCTTCCCTGTTTCCATTCTCTTACTCTATTCCAAGTCTGCTGTGCCCTTTCTGAGATGAGGGGAACATAAGCATACACTATCATTAAGAAGTAGGTTAGCTATGACTTTATGCTGTGGCATAATTGATGTTATTGTTCCTTTCCCTATTCCTTCCCTGCAATTCCTAGCCTTTGACATTATGATTATTATTATTATTGTTATCTGTTATCCATTATTATGCTTCACTTTAAATGAGTATGAAGAGTCCTCTCATTTGACGAAACCTCATGTTTGGGTACAGGAGATTTAGGCTCAAATCCCTTTAGCTCAGAACAGGTCCTCCCTCTTCTGTCTTTCCTTGGTAAAACACTTCAATTACTGGGCCACCACACGAGAAGGTGGCACAGCCACCACCTTGTCCTTTGCCTTAAACAGAAGCAGCAGCAGCAGTCAGACCGAGATACCTGATCCTTTCAGCATCTATTTAGGGAAGCCTCACTGACTTAGGGATCAGGGAAGTCACCTGAAAGAGCATTTGGATTTGGATCCAAATTAAACTTAGGCAGGAAAGTGGCACTGAGATGCACGTAATAGGGTCAGGGAAGGCACTTGCAGAAGAGGAATTGTGCCTGCCTGGAAGCCCCAAAAGGCAGTAGCTGAGCCAGGGACCCTTTTAATTAAAAATGTTGGGTTCGGGCACCTAAGTTCCAAGGGCGTCCTACTTTCAGTGCTGAGCTTTCCTTATCAGATGTAGCATAGTATTTTTGTCATTCACAGGACTTCTACCGGAATAAAGATTTCTGAAATGAGCTAACTCGACCAGTACCTCCTGGAGCCTTTGATTAGTAAAGAAAAGTACTGATTTCTAGGCTGAAATATAGCTACTTCTGGTGGATCAAAGAATACCCAAGTCCAAGTACAGGCAAGAAGTAGAAGGCAACAAGAGCTGCTGAGAGGCATACCTCATCTAGAATAATCTGTGTCACTTTTACACGGTGACAGTTTTTCTTAAAAAATCTATTATTTCCCCTCAACCGGACAGCGCCACAACATAGGCCAGCGATGCAAAATCAGTAAAATAAACCTTCGCCTCCTTTCTAAATTCCCCAGTTATTTCCACCTGAAGCCTCAAGACGGAGTTGCCTGACATCAGTAATTTGTATTTCACAAGCAACCTGCACCATACCTTCCTACAAAAGTACTCTGCTGCCAACACTTCCTCAACAACCTGCTGGAGCCAAGTTTCATTTGCAGTCCCAGCCTCTTTGAAACATTTGCTATCTTTCATTTAGCGGATTTTGTTTATTTCATACTGTAAGTCCTTTTCTTCCTGTTGATTTATCTTTCTAATGCAGAAGCCTTGACATGTATTCAAAAAGGTAACTTTTGTCTTTATGGGAAAAGCAGCTTATTGAATAGCCAGAGGATGTCTCATACAGGAAAGCCACATAAATGGTGCACGAAGCTGTGAGAATCGAGCTGTTAAATGGGAGCGGGGGGCTCCGGAACTACCGCAGACTTCCAGGCCCTACAGGGAATACTGAGAAGCACAGCATGTTTGAAGAGGAATTGAAATTGTCAGCGAAAAAGCAGAATCTGTTCACCCTTAAATTCCTAATTAGAGAACTCATAGCGGGCAGCAACTACTCAAACGATGAGCACAGAAAATGAAGGAAATCGCCTTCCTCAAGAAATGGGCAAATGCCTACACTCATAAATTAACATCCTGATTTATAATCCGGATTATAATGAGAATAGCTTCAAATTACCGCTGTAATTTTATATGTATTATCTAGTTTCTCTCCAGGAATTCAGATAGAAGAGGTGAAGTAATGTCAAATACATCTTAGAAAACTTTCCTTACACATTGTATTGGATAAACATCACAAAGTACAGCTTTAACTATTTTAGAGAGGCTCCACTGCTGAATAAATATTAGGTTACACTGACATTACCTTTTCAAATGTCATTAATTTCTGCACAGCTTTTCATACCTGCCAGTATTTGAACGTAAAATAAATCCACACTATATATTTAGATTTTGGCATAGATCAGCCTCTACGGTACAAAAATGCAGAACATATAGATGGTTATAGTATAGATGGTTAAAACAGATGATTAAACAGTCCTAAAATTCTTATTTTGGTTTTAGCTCTTATGTTCTAGATATGGACGGACTAAATTTCTCCACAGGAACTTTGTCTCATCATCCATAGGAGCATGTCATCTTAAGTGTAAAATACGCTAAAACATTAAAAAAGCAATATATAGTAATATTACTGTGATGTAATTGAGTCTGAAGTATGCCAAATATCTGCCCTACAAAGATAATGGCAATATCAGAAGTTAGTGCAAAACAGAAGGCTCTGATCCTACAGTCCTTTAACAGTCTAAGGGCTTACTGAACCTAAACGTACGGAGATGAGAATTAACATATTGGATTTAGAAAGCTAAGCCAGTGCTGTGCTTCGGATTCTCATTATTATTATTATTAGTTGGGTCCACCCAATAAAGAGCATGGAGAAGTTGCTTTTCTTGTTGGTACTGAGATGTATGCTGCCTGCTAGCTTGGAAATACAGTCCTGATGTCAGTTGTATAATAAAAATTAGAACATTTAGGGAAAGGTTACTACTTTTGTGTGAATAGAGTCATGGTACTGGGTTGCCAGAAACAAACTAAAAATGAGAGAGATCTTTTCTAGATAGCGAAAAATTAAAGTGAGACACAACTAATTAAACAATTCATAGTTTAATTAGCTGCATTTTGAAAGGCTAAACACTGTTTGAGTTCAGTGATAGTAGTAAGGTGTAGATGCTAACTTTGGAGAAAGTTTTTACATTATTTGGGGGAATTACCCATACGTTCTGCTAGTGAGAGCAGGGAATAATTTTTAAGTCTTGCCTAAATATTTACACCTCTTTGATTAAAATTTAGCCACAATTATAATATAGTTTGTTAAAACATGTTCCTTTCTCTATTAACATTTTCTTGCCTACACAGATTCATAAATAGTCTACTTACTGAAAAGACTGCAGATACTTTTTCTGTAAGTACAATGAGCTACAAAAAGGGCACACCCCGCTGGCTTCCAGGAGGCTATATGGAACAAACACATCAGTAAGGTGGGGCAGAATTTCAAAGGATATCTTCAGCTTGAGAGATACGCTGAAGAACTGTAATTGCACATTCATCTATTTCTCATTTAAAATAAAAATGTAAAAAAGCAAGTGAACTGTCCACAGAGTGTCCTTTAATTTTAGGAACCGAGAGAACTTGATAGGAAATCTCCGTTCTAAGTACACAGTTGTGCCCACAAATAACCACACTGGACCTCTCCTGTGCCCTTACTTGTGACTGAATAGCATCTCACTCCACAAGTAGTTGCATTGAACTTCGCTAAATGGCACTCACTGAGAATGCTCAGATAATACCCTGCTGCGTAAATAATTACATCAGTACTTGGCTTCAGTAACGCTGTGGAGGAAGGTGCTATTCATATCTCAGCAGGGATATAAGAATCAAGCCCCTAAGCATTTCTTCAATAACTCAGGGAAAAAAAACCTGCCACTGTCTTGTCATTCCCAAAAGAACTTTTTGCATCCCTCTGCCCTAATAGGTTTTTTTCCTTCAGTGAGGTTGATTTGGCCACCTTGTCTTTTCTGAACACAAACGAGACTGAGATTTTCCTGCTGCAGCTCCCAGAGGCAACAGCAAACCTCCCAAACAGATTCATTAGACAGGACCTCCTGTAGAGCTCTGTACGTAACCAGCTGAGAACTCCACACCATTTTTTGAAACTACAAGCAAATGAGGCTGGGATCAACATGTTGCCTGGCTTCCAACTAGCAAGCGTCATCTCCGGAATGTAGACTGCCAAACTCTGCAGCAACGTCCTATTCACAGAGCCCTGGGTCCGGTTTTATGCCGTTTCTTCCCTACCAGAAATATCCAACGGGAAGAGCCAGCCTGTCCGATCCAGTCCTCATCTCTCACCAAGCCCTAGGAACTGTACACTGGTAGTATGCCATCATTAATTTTAATTATTTTTTTTAATGAGAAAACAAAAGGAAATTAAGTCAAAATTCTAACAAACTATTTACTCCTATGAACTAACACTACCAGATGAGAGCATGTTCAGTTACGGAGAGATACTCAAAGATGAGCGTATTCAAATGAAATCTGATGAAATCTGTCAAATAACCTGTACAGGGCATTAACTCTTGGGAACTATTATGTCTTGAACGCACTGAGCAGTCTAGCTCGTGAGTCTTCAGAATGACCCACCATTGAGATTAAATCATGCATCACATCTAGAAAGGGTGTCCCTTTCAGGTCAGATTTGAAAACAATAGTCTATCAGTCTAGAGGGGAAAAAAAAAAGTTGCCGCACTTATACCTCATGTGTGAGTAGAAAACCTTGTTTTCCCATCCTGACAGATCTTCTAAATTCATGAATGTAACATACGCATGCAAACCATCTATTTGAATATTACATTATACAAAACCACCTAATTTCTAAAAAGACACGGGATGGAATTATTAAAATATTATTTAAAAACCCATAGGTTTAATTAGAAAAGTTACATTTATGCCTTGCTTTGCCTGCAATGTGGTAGGATCATGGAAGTTAAGTCTTCAAAACAGAATTGTGTCATATGACATTATGATCCCATCACGGTATACTCGATCTATACTCGCACATTTTCACATACCTCCACACACATACACAAGCACCTGCTAATTTTGTCCTTTAAACAGTCTTGGGTGTACATCTGATTGTAGGAAACAGGTTGGCAATGTTACGAAAACTTATCAAAAGTTTTATGACAGGCCACACCAGTATAAGGGAATTATATTAGCATAAGTACCTCGCATTTAGAAATAGGTTAGTTTAAAAGTGACATTAAGATGCCATTAATGTCCTATAAAGACGATAGAATTCAATTAAAGGTCAGTAACATTCATCACATTTACAGCTGAATTCTTCCACTATACTTTGAGAAAGGAGGTAAAAATATTTGTCACACGGCAAAATTTTTGAAAAGTCGCTTCCTCGAACTAGCAGAACTTGGGACGAAATTGCTTTCACTCCGAGTAACCTAACACGGATCTTTGTTTATAGAGCTTCATGGTTTCAGAAGCAGCACCACCTATTGGGTGAAAAATGTAGGTTAGTGCCTATTCTATCAGGAGAGACCTATTGTAAAACTGGTTTTGTACATAATGGGCCGAAGCTCCCAAGTTCCTCATACTTAAACAGAAGCAAACAACTAGTATTTTCTAGCGATCGATTTGATGGAAGCTTCTCCATTTAAACTGATTGTTCAATATAACGCGCAACCCATCACTCCAGCTCCCAATATTTATTTGGCAAAGTATTTCAGACAGCGCTTCTCAGGGCACCAACCGACGCGCGCTGCCTGTAGTAACAGTACCCAGTAACAGAGCGCGGCGTGACTTTTCGGATGCGCCCCAGTCGCACCGCTCCGAACGAGCTGAAAATTAACCTGGGTTATGTAAGTAGCCCCACTAAAATCTATACACGAATCCATATTCCGTGCCTGGAGCCCCGCGGGAACGAACGGCTTGTGTTTGGCTTGCCCAGGCGCCAGTGACACCCCGGGTCAGGGCAATCGCTGCCATTGCCCATTCCCGGAGAACGTGTCTGGGTTTTTTTGGGGGGGCTGGAACTTTGCACCCCTCCCCGGTCCTCTTCCAACCGGCTCGTGCCAGAGCCTAAAGTAAAAATTCATACCCCACGCCCACGGGGAAGCTGGATGTCCGTACCGCTCAGCAAGGATGTTCTCCCTCCTTCCCTTCCCTGCCTCCCTCTCTCCCTCCTCCCGTGGGCGCACACCCCCCCCACCC
>VZSF01003242.1:152684-347145 GCA_013398295.1 Chionis minor | reverse complement strand
CCCCGCCGTGCGCAGGGAAAGTGCATTTCGGCGGGGAGGGGATGCGGGGGTCGGGGAGGGCAGCGAGGCGAGGGGCCGGCCGGGGCGAGCGCGCGTAGCCCGCGGGGCCCCCTCCACCCCCGGCCGCCTCGGGGCCGGCTGCCCGCCGGGATCTCGGAGCCCGGTTTTTGGGAGCGCTCGCGGGAGAGGGCGGGAAGCCCGGCGGGGCGCCCGGCGGGGCTGGCAGCGCCGGCGGCCCCCCGAGGCGGGAAGCGGCGAGGGGACGCGCTCCCTGCGAGCCGGAGGGGGGAGCGGGGGAAGGGGCTGGAGCAGCAGGACGGCATTATCCGCCTTGGAAGTGGGTCAGGGCGCCGGCACTGGCACCGTTTCTTCGGGGAGAGAAAACAAGACACACAAAAAAAACCACACTAAAAAAATACCAAGAAAACCCCAAACCACTCAAACAAGAAGTGAAAAATTAAGGGAAGCAAACCCCAGGTCCCACGTGGGACAGAAACGCGGGCCGGGCGCCTGGGGGACCCGTTGGGGCCAGGGAGACACCCCGATGCAGAGGGAGCGGGCACCCCGCCTGCCAGGCTGCCCCTGGTCCCCCCACCCCCCTCCAGCCTTCCTGCTCGGAGCCGAGCCCTCCTGGGTGTCCTGGTGCGGGAAAGGTGGGTGGCCGGCTAGGAACAGCCTTGCGACCACTCTTGGCTTTGGGAGCATGGAGTGCCGCGCGCGATCCTCCGCTTCGTCCCCGCTGCGCCCAAGTGGAGTCCGGGAGCTGTGTGAATGGCTTCTGTGCCTGCCATCCTGTTCCCATCGGAGTGAAACTCGGCACGGATGTGATGCGACTCTTAATGGCGGGCAACTTCAGTGTGAAAACACTTGGTGCTTTATCAGTAGCCTGCTGTAGCAGGCCGCTCGGTCCTCGGGCGCTCCCGCCGCTCCTGCCAGCTTGTCCTTCAAGGAAAATGGAGACAAAAACTCCCGTGTCAGTTTTTCATTTCCATATCCGCCTGCTCTACCTGGCTTTTGGGGTGTTATGAGCCATCTTGACATGAAGCAAATTGGAAGTTTCTGAGTGAACAACAGTTAGAGGAGAAATTGCCCAGACGCTGGAGCAGTTGCTGGTGTTTGGGAAGCGACCTGCAGACCTGTCCTCTCCTGCAAGGTCAGCATCTTTCAGGGTGCTACAGAGTTCACATGTAATAGAGGCTGGTTCGTTAGGAGAAGGATTAACTTTGAATGACAGTTCTTGTTAAATGGACCACTGCTGTCATGGGAAGAAACAAGTTCCATGTCCCACACTCTGTCAATAAAACCCAATTTTAGGATTGTCCTAAGGGAAGATGTTGTTAAAGATTTTAGTCAGTGGATTTACATGTTATTGAAAGAACCTAGATGCCAGGAAACAACTGTAGTGATTTCCAAACCCATACACGTGCAAACATGCACAAACACACCGATACACATATGCAAGACAAAATACTAATAACAGTGGATAATATATTCGAGGCAAACTCCAGCTGCAACACCCTTTTGCGATTGGCTTACTTTCTCAGGAGGAATAAGAATAAGAATTACGTGTGCATAACAGTATGTGTAGGTATTATTATAACACAGTACTCTACAATTTCCAAAATATAGTAATGAATCGTATGTGTTATTTTGTTAAAGGCCACAGGTGGGAAAGAAGGAATATATTGTGTCACTCCAGAGATGATTTTCCATTGCCATACTTACTACACAGGCATTTTATTACAGGCAAATGCAGGGTGATCTGTCTATGGACATGGAATGCTGCTAATGCTGGCAGTAATGCATGGCTCCCGGGATACACCTCTGCTTGGCTCTCCTCTGGAGCTGGTGGTGGACATAACTCAATTGTGTTGCTTGTGAGTGCACGTGAGCTTGCAGCAGCTTCCCCCTCCATCCTGGTGGGGACCAACTGTTGAGCAGTTTGGGATGTTTTCACCTCCAGCTTTTCAGCTGTGGTCAAAGCTTTGTGACCATCTGACAAGGCTAAAGGCTCACCACAAAGAGCTGCTAACGTGGCTACCTACTCGGGTAGGTGCTGGAAAAGCTTTAGCTAGTTCAGCGTGCTCCCTTTCTTACACGGTTTCTCTGAAAATCCCCTTTTATACTACGAACAAGTTACCCATCATGAACACACCCACACTGAAAGGGCAGGCACAGTGTTCACAGATGGCACAACCGTTTCTCAGTTTTTCCACAGCAAATTACTACACAGAGAGAATCTGTTCCTGACGTGGTCTTTATGCCAATAGTTAACTTTCAGCACTGCATCGGATACATGCCCCTGTACTCAGCACTGGTGAGGCCAAAACTTGAGTACTGTGTTCAGTTTTGGGCACCGCAGTATCGGAGAGACATTGAGGTGCTGGAGCGTGTCCAGAGAAGGGCAACGAAGCTGGTGAGGGGTCTGGAGAACAAGTCTTATGAGGAGCGGCTGAGGGAGTTGGGATTGTTTAGCCTGGAGAAGAGAAGGTTGAGGGGAGACCTTATCACTCTCTACAACTACCTGAAAGGAGGTTATAGCCAGGTGGGGGTCAATCTCTTCTCCCAAGTAACAGGAGGAAACAGCCTCAAGTTATGGCAAGGGAGGTTTAGGCTGGATGTTAGGAAGAACTTCTTTACAGAAAAGGTTGTCAAGCATTGGAACATGCTGCCCAGGGAAGCGGTGGAATCACCATCCCTGGAGGTATTTAAAAGACAGGTAGGCGTGGTGCTGAGGGACATGGTTTAGGGGTGGTTTAGCAGTGTTAAGTTGATGGTTGGACTCGATGATCTCAAAGGTCTCTTCCAACCTAAGTGATTCTGTGATTCTGCAATTCCCTTCCAGGAGGTAATACACTGTAATATTTTACACGGTGAATGATAACATTTAGGGCAGATCACCAGGGAATGCGTTGGACTCTTCCTCATTTAACACCTTTACATCACGAATTTAGTCTCCTTCAAACATGACCACAAATGTCTGCACTGAGTAACTCGTGCAGTTTTACAGCCTGTAATACAGAGATAAGAAGGGTGGATTAGAAGGTTCATCTCTGGCCATTCAGTGTATATGCACACCTGGTCAGAAGAATAATAAAATTATAATATCCTGATGGGACAGTACTTTACAGCTGCTTTGAACAGGTGTTAATGGTTTAGAAAAGACACCAGGCCAGAGGCCAATTCCTACAATACCCCTCTTGTTTTTGTGCTGAAGAATGGTTGGTGAAGAAGCACTCTAGTCTAGGAAATATTTGGCTGTGACACTGTTCATCTTCAACCTTTATCTGGCATGTCATGATGTTTTAGCTTGCGCTGTGTCAAGCCAAATTCAGTAAAATTAATTTGGAAAAAAGGAAATCTGTCAAGCGAATCGATTCACTAGCTCTAACAACGTTTTCTATTACTGCTCCTGCTTTCTCCTAGATGAAGTATAAATAACCCATAACATGATACAATAGCAAGCAGACATGAAAAGGACTTGTAGTTAACAGTCCACATTTCTATTTAAAACTTGTTTTTCTTATTGATGACTTAGCAACGAAAATATGACTTATTTTCATCGCTAGACTTTTAGTAAATACTTTGTGGATTTACATAAAGCTTCTCTTTCATTACATAATATTTCTACTTGTCCTTTTATGGAACATTAGCAAGTCTAGATGAGAAGCCGGTCCCTCTTTAGTTTTTGTGTTAATGTTTTCCTCTTTTGATAAGCTTTTTCCTTTCTTTTTTTTATTTTATTTTAAATTTCTTAAATTTTCAGCCTTCTTTTACTCTTCTCATCTGATATCGAATATTTTCTTCAAATCTGCTTTTCAAATCTGCTCTTTTTATCCATTGTTACATTTTTTTCAGTCTGAATGAACCTCTCCTCAGTGTTGATACTGTATTTTCCTTTTTATTGTGACAATCTTGTTATTTTCCAGGGTGAGTCATTCCGTGTCTTGTTCAGCTTTTTTTTCTAGCTTGTTTTGAGTGCTTATGTTTTCTTCAGAATAATGTCAATTTCTCATTGCATTTATCTTCTGCTTCTCTTGTGGTAAATGTTTTTATTTTCAGTGCTTCAGTTTCTTTGATATTTGTCAAATCCTTTTTTGACTTTACATGTAGCTTTTATTTTCTTTCCTTTCCTGTATGATGGCTCTACCACCAGCGTGTCTCGATACGTACGGTACAGTATATTAGCAAAGAATCTGGTGGACTTCCATCTTCAGTTTCTAAGATATTGGAGAGATTGATATGTAAATTTGAAATATTAAAAAGGTATGGGAAAAAGATATGTTGTCCTGGCAATAGTTATAACTACAATCATTAGGAATATCATTCAAACACATACTACAGCACCAAAACCCAAATTCATGAAGTTTCATGCTGAAGTAAAGTGTGTCAGATCTGCCTGGTTAGAGTACTGGTTTTTTCAGAGAACTTTTTTAGCATGAGTATTTACTGTTAAATGGAGGAGTATTAACATCGAATCTCAAACTTTTTTTTTTTTTTTTTTTTTTTTTGGTAATAATAAGGTACAAAATGAAAGTAAACCCAGTATTTTTGTCTACCTTGATTTTGTTTGGCACATTACAGTTTCAAGCTCATGAAAAACTTATTAAAAAATGAATAAAGACTATTTTTGCCATATTTTAAGGGACTTCCATTTTTTGCACTCTGTATGTAGTGGTGGTGTTTTCATTTTTGGAATCGGTGTGAGGCATTACTTTCCCAATTTGGTTACCTCCAAGAACACAGACAAGAAAAACGGTGACATTGAACCTCTGATTTGGCCCTTTGCTAAACAGAAGATGTAACTCAACTGCTTTTCAAAGCTAAACCCAAGGACGACTGATGGTGTGTATTTTCCTCTCGGATCAAAATTTGGCAGTTTGATAGCAGCCAGGTGCCATCAGGCCCTGGGAACAGCTAGGAGAGAGACAGTCTACTCACATAATCTGGTTTTATTATTTTAATTCTTGGTAAGAACCATTTGAAAAAAGCTGGGCTGCTAGCTGCGCTGGAGACAGCATGGTCTTTTTAAGGAGCTATCTGTATGCCCTAGCTATGGAAGAGGCTTCAACACCACCTCTTCTGGCAGAGCAGATGATCTGGTGAAAGATTTGTGGGCTAGAAATCTTAGATACCTTTTTCTCCCAGCTTTGTCAGCTGATCTTGAAATAAAAATCGCATCTCTACAAACCCTCCCTCTTCTGTCCCTAGCTGATTCCTTCAGTGTCAAAACGGCTGCCTCTTGTTAAATCTGCTGAAGAACGAGCTTCTCACCCCACTGCTTAGGGAGCAGAGTGGTTATAGAGTGTGAGATATAAGCAATGAGGGGCTGAAATGCAAACTTGGAACAGGTTGTTTTTACATATATGTACGTGAGCACGGAGTCAAATTTCTCTTTTCTTTCATAGTCGTTTGTGGCTGGCCAGTCACAGTTTGCCTCTGCAATGTTGTACTCAGTGCTACGACTGGACACACTACTACTACCGAGCCCTTGTGCCAAACAAGTGTTTCCAACGTTTTCCGTGAAGGTTGGCGCTCTTTTTCCTCATGAAACCTAGCTGTGAAGAAAGACGCTCCACTGGCTGACTTTCTGACTGTGCTGTCGGCTCGGTGTGAGGCACGGCTGTGTTGTAAAACGCTCCGACTCCACTTGCAAATCCCTTCCTATGTTCTAGCCAAACGGATACGCCCCGAGGGGCATTTGTTTATTTTCCCTCCTGCCATGCAGCAGCAGAGAAAATGAAAATAATATTTCATACTCCTGTTTAGCATTCCTATTCATTTCTGCTGGGGTTATTAAACGCAAAATGGGGAACACAAAGCACAGCTACGACCACACTAGCATGTCCTCTCACTGCATGGTTACCTGTTAGCAACACAGTGGTTTCCCACAGAGACAGATCAGTCTAACTCCTGAAATGACAAATGAAGAGCAGGCAGGAGCGAATTATTTAATATCGGATTCATCCCCTGTCCCCAAACACAGGGTAGCATGACCTCCTGGGAGCTCTAATTTTTGCTCGTCTTTCTGTGGAGGGCAGGTGGATTTAGGGCTGTCTGAATGCCAGGGATGGCAGCAGCCTGGTGTAAAACCTATCCGGGCACAGAGTTTGGCCCTCCACTTTGAGACACGTAGGCAGCACGCTGTCTTTCGTGTCACCCGTGCAGTGAACTGTGTCCACAAGTAACAATTTCACTGGTCTCCTTCCCCTCCAGTTCTCACTGGTCTCCTTCCCCTCCAGCTCTCGCTGGTCTCCTTCCCCTCTGGCTCTCGCTGCCAGTAAAGCTCTCCTTACGGAGTGTAAAGAAGCAGCTTCTATCCTAATGAAGAAGGTTCTTTCAATCCAGTAGCTGCAGAATGAGGCACTCTTTTCAGTCACATTGGCGATTAAAAAGCTCTTTTTCTGCTGCCCTTTTTTTTAAAGATAGTGTACATCCTGACAGGAAGTTTGGACAAGTAAAGCCAAAATGTATACTTAACAAAAAGAGCAAGCCAAAATGGAAAACTCCAGTGCATGCTTAAACTACATAGTAGAGGCATGCATAGAAGCAAACATTTGATCATGCAGAGTAAACAGACAGTTCCTATGTATGAGGCAGGCTTTAACAATAGGTTGTTTAATAAAATAAAAAAATCCCCCCTGCAACTAGCCATTAAACTGTGATCTACCGGGTCGATTCCAGCCAAAAGCAAGTTGTTTTGACTCGTTTGCAGATCTAATCAAAGAGTATTTCCTACATTGACAACACATTTACCACTTTTTCCTCTTTCATTTGCGAATCTGGTGGCCTTCTTATTACAGCAAGCGCTGACCTACAAGCACAATAGATACGAAGTCCCTGGAACAATTTATCATAATCATCATGCTTGGGTAAACTCTGTTGATGATGCTGCACAGAGGAGTTTTCAAATAATGCATATTGAATGGTAGGAACAGTTTACCGCTGGCAAATGGGGCATAGATTTTTTTTTTTCTTAAATGCGTATTTATCATTTTTTTCTGCATTTTTTTGCTTATAGAAAATTGTACCACTTTTAGAGGATATGTTTCAATTTTAAGTGGAACTAAAAGCAACTTAGATTATGGAAATGACCTGGTATTTAACTGCTATTGTTCTCATTGCTTTTAAATATGTAAGTATTTTTGAAATCTACGCTTCACCTGGAGATAAAAGTAAGCAGCAACAAAGCAACAAGAGCATGTTGATATGCTATAACCCATCTCAAAAACAGCCATTATTTGCCAGTATTCGAGGTATTAGCAGAATAAACTATTCAGAGCTTATCCTTCGTTTCACAGTACCATCAATGTTGCTGGTACATTGATAGGAAAATAAACAGAGGCAGAGATATTGGCTTCTAGCACATAGAAACAAAAGGCCCAGGTTTCTCAAGTAAGGAAAGGAAAAACTAAGTAAAACAATATTCCTCCTTGACATCTAAAAATATTTAAGGCAGTCATCCATTGTAACGGCTTCTAAGATCTCAGAACATCTATTGCTAGAAGGAGTAACTTAAATCTGAATAAAATTTAATCAGAAAACATCAACATATCTTGGTTTGCTATTAAATCTTCAGAACTGCCTGTCAACTGTGGCAACTGAAAGATACAAAATTTAATATACACAATGAAAAATGTGATACATGTAGCGAAAAGAATCCTAGGTCCTAGTGGAAAATGACAAGATCTGATATTACTGTTACCACTGAGGAGTGAGATTTGGGGTTATCATAGATAGTTCTATGAAAATATTAGCTCAGTACTTGGTAGATGTCAAAAAAAAAAGCAAAAACATTCTTAATGATTATTAGTAAGCGAATAGAGAACAAAACAGAGAACATTACTTATGCCACTATATACATCTTCTCTCTTGCCACTTCTAACTTAGAATACAAAATTGTTCTCTTTCTTTTTTTCTCACTACACACATGCAAATCCCAAAATTTCGTTCCTGTCTTCTTTCCTCCAAAATAATCTAGTGAATTTGGGGAAGAATGAGTGAAGGCAACAAGGGTGATCAACAATGTGGTGGTATGGCTTCTATGTTTAAGGAACAAGGAGGAATATATTTGAGGAATTGGGGGCGGGGGGTGGGGGAAGAACCTGGTATTTCTCAGCCTGGAAAACAGACAACCTGCAATTGAGATCTGTAGAACCAAACCAGACCATGAGAGGGTAGATGGGGAATGGCTGTTCACTTGTCCAACAGAAGAAACTGCTGCCAGCAAATGAAGCTAGCATGAGCCAAGTTCAAAAAAGACTCCAAACACAAAGTTCTTCCTGCAGTGAGAGTCATCCATGTGGAGATCCTTGGCAATGGTATTCTGGACTCAGTGAATTTATGAGAGTTCAAGGGCAGACCAACAAGAGTTTGGAAGAAAGACTCGTTGAAGGTTACTAAATTGACATGTGCAATCGATCTCAGGAAATCTCCTGAATTCAAAATAGTTAGAGGTTGCAGATTACTTGGAGAAAGTATCACACACCAGTTCTCTTTCCTAGGCATCTGCCAACTGTTGGAGAGGGAGTTCTTGCTTTTTCTGAGCCAAATGACACTTTGGATTACATTGTTATAGGTGCCTTTAGCACAGACCGCTGAGACCTTTAGAGGTCTTGTGAATTTACGGGTATGGTCTTGGTGATGACATAAGCTATAGCACATTTAAATATGGCAGGAAAAAAGATATCAATGGTGTTTGCCATCAGAACATTACAATATTCTGTTTGCAAGTAATGAGTGTGCCGTTAGGGTATGTTTTTATCAAATGTCATTTGCTTATTTTAAAATACAACTGGAAAAAACCTAAAGGAACTAACCTTTAGGAGAAAGCAAAATCCTTAAGTAAGTTTTATGGTTAACGTAAGGATTAGGGACCAATTAAGCAAAAGCTAAGAAGCCAAGGGTAAGGTATGCAGGGAGATGACTGGGCCCTGCCTCGAGGTTCAGCTAATTGAACATCACATGAGGCATTATGTTGTGGGATGGAACAAATAGCAGAGTGAGAAGCTGTCAAAAGTTACAAATAGTTCTGTGAGGGCTGGCAGTGTTTCACAGCTCGTTAAGGGGGAGCTACATGAGAGGTGGCCAAACTTCACAAACAATTGGAGGGCAATAGTGGGGGTCTTTAGGGGAGAAGAACTTGCAATGCCAGCAGTACCTAGGTAACCGTATCAGTACAACCACGTAAGGTCAAGATTACCTAGGTAACTGTACCAAAAATACCAAAGTTGGATACAGATGCAGGAAAACTGGGACCAATGGGGAAAAATCACTAAGGGTGGATTGGTTATCTGGAGGAATACCAGAGTAGAGAAAGGGAGGGATTAAGGAGGATGGGGGAACCTGCATGAGAAAGTGTTGATGAGGAGCATAAAGAGGTTTGGTCATGTGTGAGCAGGCAGCTGGTCGGTCTAAGCTGCCCAGCTGATCATCGTAGTCTGTCCTGTTTTATTAAACCCTGTTCATAACTACTTTTCTGTGTGAGTTTTCTATGCTGTGTCTGTATGTGTTTATAGGACCACCAGTGAACTTCAAGCCACCTGAATGGTCAAGTACTTCCATAGGCCTGGGTGCTTTATCTCGGGGGACTGGGATCTGGGATCAGCCCCTAGATAACTCAGGCATCCAGGGCCAGCTACAGGAGACATCCTTATGTGTATGTGTTTTTGGGATCACTACGCAATTCCTACACTAATCGAACAAACAGGATTGGACCCTCTGCCTTGCTCACAGTTATGTGAATGCTGTTTGTATGTGTGTGGGTGCTGGTAAAAGCGCTGCTGCCTGTGTTCACCCGCGTCGTGAGCTGTGTTGGTGCATGTGAGTGTCTTTGGAAAACATTCTCAGCTTTGCGCGGCTGGACCAGAGGAAAGGCAACCGCAGCAGCCATGTCTATTGGGCTGGTACCGAAGCTCAGTGGGTTCAGTTTCACTCAAAACCTGGGAAATTGCTCCCTGCTAGCTCACCCAATTCCCATCTCGTGTAGCTGTGAAACACACTTAGGAAGTAAGATGATTCCCCAGAAAAAAATCTGTTAGATTAATTTTTACTGAAAAACTATGTCATAAGGGCACTTTCAATGAGCTCTGTTCAGAATGACTCAAATGCTACTGGCCTGTGTAGGGAAGCATAGATTCAGAATAAATGTGAACAATAATACATTTATCCAACCTTTTAAACTGCTTTGTGGAAATATTTGCTATAGCCTAAAGAAGGGAAGACTGAAAAATAGTCTTCACAGATACTGCAAGTTGCTGCAAGGAACAAGGGAGAGCATGGGGGAGCTCTTCTCTGTTTTCCGTTGTGGATTGGACAGTACACAAGTGGCTTAAACTGTAAAAGGAAAGATTCTAGTTAGGCACTGGGGCAAAATATCTAATGGCATGGAAGCAGAAAAACAAATTCTTTAGATCATTTATTGAGAACAGTTTAGAGCAACATCTGCCAGGAATGTTTAAGGTCTTGCGTATGGACTCCTGAGGTCTCTTCCAGTGCTATTTTCTATGAGTAAGTATTTTTACTTAAATCAGCCTGACTGAAACAGTTTGTGTTATGAATCAGCAGCAATGTGTGAAGACCCATCTGATTGCTTGATTGTCACTTCTATTGTGATCTTTCACTGTTTTAAAATCCTGTATAATATAATTTGGGCAAATATCAGGATGAGAGTCAATCCTCAGTGTCAGGATACATGATTTCACTCTATGAGAATCTGCCTTTTTTTGTGGCAGACCTTGAAAAGCCCAAGCCGAATTCCTGATTTAGGTTGTCTCCAGGGGGAGTGTATAGTTTGCAAATAAAGACACTTAAATGTAAGGGCCTCCAAGATGACTATGCTCCCATTATAGCTTATGGAGAACTGGTCAGTGTTTTCTGACCAAATATCAGTGTCTGCTTTGCAGGGTGTGTTGAACAGCTCTCTAAATTCCATTGTGTGTCTCAATTTGGATATTTACTGACTACTGTAAGAACTTAGACACCTCGCATACATGAAAACATTTAAGTGCTCGATTCAGGTTCCAAAACATAGGCATTTAGCGCTATTTGAGAGCCTGAGAACCTCCATGACCTGCACACTCGGCTTTTTTATCTGCCTTGGGACTTAGATGAGACCTACAGCCCCAAGGAGTTGCATGAAACCCATAAGGCATCTCAGGTGTCACCAGGTGTCTATACATGGGTACATGCACTCAGTCATCATCTTCAAACTGAATGTTCTGCCTGGTTCATCACCTTGAGGGAACTGCAATGAGCTAAATCCACAAAGGGGCATTGGTTCATGGGTGTTGAGTTTCATTCCATACTGCCTTCAGGTGCCTGGCTGTTGGAGTAAGAGTCATAGTCCTGAGGTAAGTGCTACATCCCTCATCAGTTAGGGATGGGCAGACGTTCCCTCCTTCTCCAGATGGGCATCCTCCCCAGGACTGAATCTGGTGCCCACGTGTGAACAGGATCGCAGTCCTTCCATGTACCTAGAATCATGGATGCTTCCCTGGTGGACATGAGGAGATATCTTTCTTCCTGTTGTGGTTCTTGGCAGAACATGCTTTAGGTGCTTGCGAGATGGCTGGAAGAGAATGCGGGTAGGCTGATGTTGTCAGAAATCATCAGGAAGATGAAGGGAAAGACAGGCTGTTTGCACAGTGTGGTTTGGGGAGGGATTGTATAGGTGCTATATATGGAGAAGGTGGGCTACCCTGTATGAGAGTGGGAAAATCCATCAGTGAAATGGCAGAACTGTGCTGCTGGGGAGAAAGGGAAGATGTGATACTTGTATGGAGGAAAAGAGAGAAATGGGCTGTTCTTGGGCTTGTGGAGGGGAAGCATAAAGTGGGCTACTTATGCGGGGGAAGAAAAGAAATTGACTACTTATAGCAGAGGTGAACGAAGCTGTAGCAAGTCCTAAAAACAGATGTGTCAGCCATGGCTGCCAAGGCTTAGCTGTCTCAGTCCAAATCATCTCTCAAGGTACAGACAATTGGCTTGCTTTGCAAACACAGCTGAAGAGGGAAATGACCGCTTTTTTTGTACTAGGTGAAGCTTTCACACAAGCAATAGGACACTCAGGTCCTCTGCCCACCTCATTCCCAAAGTTCACTGCTTCTTTTTGCTCCCCAGAGTTTGCCTGAAGGTCCCGGGACCCATTAAGTTGTGTAAGTGCTTCTGTGGGTTCTGCTTCTTTGGTTTTCTGCTCTACAGGTTTCGGTCTGCTCAGGAAAGATAACAGCACTTCTGTATTCATACGGGGATTTTGGAGATAAGAACTCTGCAGAGAGCTCAGTAACAGGAGTCTTTCAGACAAACACAGCCTGTGCAGCACCTAGTGCAGTTTGTGGCACTCCAAGCTCTATTTAGATTAAAGGCTTTGTGAAAAGGAAGATTATTATCGAGATCCTATACCTATATCTAGCATAATTATATATGAAAGTATGAATAACCTTGTTGAAACATCTCATATTTAGCTAAATTATTATTAATAGGAGACAGGGAGGCTTAATAAGAGGGATTAGCACACATGAGCGGCTACATTAATGAACTGTTAGCATAAATGAAATACTTTGAGCTTTCATCATTTGGAACAAATAAGCTCGTTCATCTCCTGAGTGATTTGTGAATGTACCAAAAATACCCTCCTACCTTTGATGTGCAAGATAGCTACTTTAACAGGGCAGGGAGGAGAGAAGGGTGGAGGACTGTGCGTACGTGTGTGTGTGTGTAGAGTACAGCAAGCTCCCACACTATTATTTTATTGATTTTTTTAAATTTTGGGACCCCGAATTAGCTTTCAGGCTGCAGGAACAGTCAAGTATATGGAAAAAAAATATTAAAATGAAAAGATGAGGACAAAATTGTGCAGTTCTTCCCCTATGACCAAATGTGTCCAGAGCTGCTTCTGCACTTCAGTTCACCCTGAGCAGTGCTGAGCTGGACAGTCCCTCTGGCCAAGGGCTCCTTCATCCACCAGCTGTCCTGAGGTTGGCAGCAGCCTTAGAAGACTTGCTGTGTGTAAAGGTGTGACAAATTCCATAACCAGAAGAGGCAGGACTCTGAAAAAGAGGTCCCTTTTCCATACTTTCTAGACTACATGCTGGAAGCTTCCAATTAACTCAAAGATTGAAATAAAACCTGTGGTTTGCTATGTCAACTGCTCAAATCCACTGAAAATGCACAATTTGCTCCCCCATATCAGAAAACAGGCTCACGCCGCCAATATTTTTTATTAGGATGAAGGTAAGTATCACCACCAATTTATGATACTGGCAAGCATGTTTGTCATTAAATTAATGATTTTTTTGTAGCTCAGATCTTGTGGTGCTGGATTAAGTCCAATTGTCACAGGCAACAAACATGCAGTAGCTATAAAACATCTTGGCTTTTTCCTGAAAGAACAGTTTCATAGTTTCTTGGTATATGTGGTAAGTAAAGGACCAAATTGGAAGCATTTTGCATTCAGTTTCTTTGTACTCAGGGCATTGAATAACAGACAGTTTTCTTCTCCCAGCTACTTTGCCCTCCCCAGATTTCTGAAGCATACATGACTGCTGTTAACTGGCTGTGAAACACTACAGAAGCATAAACCGTGATGCTTTAAAATGTCACACTAATATATTCACCTGTCCTTTGTAAGATGTGTACTATGGGTCAGTTCAAAGCCTAAAACATAATTTCTTTCATACCTGAACCACTGAACTGTGTCTGTCCTACTATGGGACTTGCTATAAATGATTCTGCGAGGCACATAGATTACTCTTTCTCAGGACAGCTGGATTTTATGAACTGTACTGTGTAAAATTAAAAAGACCGAGTTCAAATGCCATTGTCTCTCATACATCTCTCCCCCAGATGCTACATGACTGTGGCTAAAACCAAGCAATCCTTCTGACATGGACTGTAGCTTTATAGTACTGCCTCTAGGTCAAGCCTGGGATAAGAAAACCTCTGAAAACAGAGATGGCCTTTCTTTTCCTAATATTTCGTACATTATCCTATATACCATCATTTAACCACCTCCTTATGAGGAATATTCTCACGAGGTTCAGGTATGACAATGACATGGGCAGGATCTGTGCAAATAAGATGCTTCCTGTCCAGTTTCAGGGTATATCTGTAAAAATGCACCAAAAAGACTTCCAGGCATGGGATCAACAGTGCTGTAGCACTACATCTTCCCACTCCAACTCTGTCTTCATTTCTATTTAGATAAGAATATTGAGTCTACAGAGCAAGGTGCCTCATTCCTGTTTTTGAGACAGTTCAGGCTTGGATTATATGGAGTAGAGACTTATATGGAGTAGAGAATTATATGGAGTAGAGAATCTTATGGGATGCACAATGAGGATAAAATCCTGGCCTCTGCTGGATTCTGTGGCACAACTCCCCTATATACAAGGGTTCGTGGTTCAATCTAATCCTCTGTACTTTGTAAAATGTATTTGTCTTCTACAGCTACATTTTCTTCAAAACTTAGAGACTCTTGTTCAGCTTTGAAATTGTTAGTAGAATAGGTACTGCCGTTGTGCTTTTAAATGCTGTCACTTCCTTCTGCCTTTGGAGAGTTCAGGTGCAAAACAAATGTTTTTGAAAGCCATATTGCAGAGGCAGAGAAACAATATCTCCAGAACAATCAGAGAGGAAGATTTATATACATAGTGAGACATGATGTTGTTCTTTAACAGCAGCAAGTGAGAAAGCATAGGAAAAACACTGGTGGAATAATTAAAATGTGTAGCATCAAACATGTAAGATATAAGATATATTACCTAGCCCATTCCCACCCTGAAATTTGCATGGTTCTTTTCTCCAGTATCTCTTAAATACCGTAGACAAACAATTCTATGAAGTTTTTTTTTGATCTAGAGCCATGTCTGTATTAATGTATCTTTAGATACAATTGGATTCGATCTAAAACCAACTAGAACTGTACACTGATCTTCCAAAACAATTATGGAAATCCTCAAAGGACAAAATAGTCTTGAATTGTGTTCCTCTACTAAAACACGAGATTACTGAAAGAGATGAGGGCCCTGAAAGTTTACTCTGAAATGTTTAACTATCCCAGTACACACATTCAGCCTCTGGTGTGTAATTTGTCTGGCATACATAACAGCTTCAAGAATATACAGAAAAGAGCTCTTGAATCGGCACCTTCCCTTTCACTGTCTGAGCAGCTTTAAAAAACATATCTGCATCGTCTAATTCTGAAATCCTCATAAATTTAGGACATAGCTAATTCTCACTAAGTGACGGAAAGCCCTCTGTAATTTATTTTTATGTCAAGAAACAGATTTTGTTCCTAGTGCAAACTTACTGAAGGCAGCATTTTTCCAAGAATATTCAGTTGTTGGTAAGACTCGTGTTGTTTCTCTATACATAAACAGGAAATATTTTGGAATACTTGTGAAATCTGTGCACCTCTCAGAAACTGAATCCCAGTCCTAATGAGTCTCAGAAAGATTGGCTCGGCATTCAAGGAAGAAAATGCATCAGATGGTGATTCTTTTCTTTTAATCTTATACCAGAAGTTATATTCTCTAAGTTGAACAGGATTTCACCCCTGTGTACACAAATACATAGAAAAAAAACATGCAGGTGCTTTATTCGATTTTCTTTTAGCTGGATAGTCTGAATAGAATTAGTGTTAGTGAGGTGCTTCAGCTGAAAGTCGACAAATGTGTATTTTTTGAGCCTGCTATCTCACTAAAGGCCAAACTGTGCAAGTCTTTCTCATGCTAATGAGTAGTTGAAGTCAATGGGACTTGACATGTAAGTGCTCAACAACTTCAGTAAAGGCTTCATAATCTGGCCATAAATGCTTTTGCTTTGATAGATCTCTGTCTCGCTGTTTCTCTGTCTTTTGAAAACAGGTTATCTCTAAAAATTTTGGTGGTGATATATCATGAGAAGAGAGTTCAGTAAACTTTCTGCCACTTTTTGAAAACCCGTTATTAGTACATATCCGTTACTGTTTGTTCCCAACTTCATTATAGTTTTATGCTGATTTGCAAGCTCCATCTGACAGTACTGAGCACCATAATATCAAGATATCTACAGCATCCATCAGCATGACTGACACAGATTAGACAATTGTACTTTTTATCAATGAGGTTCCTGTCTCTGAAGATACTCTCAGTGCAGCGCAAAGCCAAATAAAATGCAAATAATACAGTGTAGTCTACTAAAACACTAAAAAAAGATTGCTTTAATATATTTTGGGTGTGTTTTTAAGAAAGAGACTAAGTCTTTCATCTCCTTAAGAATGAGGATAAAGGTTTTAGTGGTGAAGGAGGGTTCTTGAGAGGATACAGGATCATTCTGGCCCTGGACATATACGTTCCTCCTGCAGTGATATCTTACCTATGGTCTACATGAGAAGATAATGAAATAAAAAAGAAAATTCACACCATTAGATATCATGACACTTATTCACTAGACGAGACTCTTCCCTTTGGGTACAGGGAACCCAGCCCTACTCTGCTTACTGAAGGGCAGCTCAGTCTAACCCACGGGATTAAGACAGTGAAAAATGAAAGCAATTTCACTGACAGAGCCTGCTGCTAATACCCGTGCATCTCTCCTTACCACACGGCTCGTGGGCTCGTGTTCAGCTATCAGTGCTGCACCCGGGCACTGGGAGCCTACAAAGGATGTGTTTTAGAAATCAAATTGTCAGTGAAAAGGCAATCTTTAATTTTATGGGCTACAAATGCACCTGTATTGTATACTCTGCACTGAAGGATTAATGCAGGGACTGAATGGTATTCATGGTATCAGGGAGAAATTTTTTCACTGCGGTGAGATTCAATCTAACCTGCAAGTGAACTCCGAATTCTTGGCCTCTCTATTTTCCTCCTCCCTTTGTGCACATGAAAACCAGAAGAACAGCTGTGGTCGATCTTGGCCTGGGGTCATTGTAGTGCTGACACTGTTGGTGCTCTACCACACTCTTCATAATATGGAGCAGAAGAAGGGGCTCCCATCCATGCAGTAGACCAGCTCCAGGTACAGTATTCCATATTCACTTCGTCTTTTCTTGTCCCCCCTTCAACGCAAAGCAAGGTACAGTTATCACCCCTATCTCCAGCCTGCTGAAGGACGTATGATCAAGCCCTGGGGACACAGAGCACGTACAGCAAATATTTGAGCGTTTTGCACTGCTCTGTCAGAGATGGCCAGGTCGAAGCAAGAGATGAGCAGGTTTGCAGTCGATGCTCAGCAAAGTTTCCAAGCTAATGTCCCTCCTGTGCTACACATCGGCCGCAGGCTCTACCTGCCGGGCAACGAGTCGTCACACAGCAATGAGATTTAAGGACTGGAATAAAGTGAGTGTCTGGTCTCTGTCTCCCCAGTGGCTGAGCTCTCCTGCTTCCAAAGCAATTCACTGTCCAGCCCTATCCCAATCATCCACACGTGGTGCTGCATATGTACAGACATTGATATGTCAGCTACAAAAGAAGTATGTGCTTAATAGGCTGAGTTGAAGATTTGGGTGAAAAGCCTTTATAGAAAGGAGAAAAAGGGCTGTGGGCCATGATGACTTCTTTTAAAACAAACACTTCTTTTTGCCAGTTTATTCCCAAAAGACAAAATTATGATGATTTTTTTTTTCTCAGATTAAACCAGAAATTACCTCTGTCAAGTCTGTAACAGGTGCTTTTTGTGTATTTGTTGCTACAGTTTTAAAACTCACAAACTTCACTGAATTTATTAAAGTTTAGCCTTACTGGTTCACCAGTTAGGGCAAGACATCCACAGCTGAAACTCCACCTGCCCAGCACAGCATACTGCCATTCTGTGTTCCATCGTGTATCCCAAGAAGTCCAATTGTCCTTATACTTTCCCCTGGGAAATCTCAGAAAACTGCCGTTGAACTGCAAGGCAACATATCTGTATTCTGTATTTGCATTTCTAATAAGAATCTGATTAATTGCTTTAATAAAATGTTAATTTACACTGAAGTAACTTCAGGATACTGCTACTGAAATCAGTGGATTTACTCCACATAAACACCAGCTGAGCTGGCTGCACAGTTTTATTTAAAGAGGGTCACATATCAAAAAAGCCAGAGTAAATTACATGCACTTATAGAAGTCCAACATCATTCTCAAGAACCTTGTAGGCTGTGCAAGCAGTTGATATGAAAATAATGAACCTATGGAAAAAAGAAAGGCTATTTTTATCTAGAAATACAGCATAAATCTAAGGGGCTGCAAATCAGTAGTACTTCAGAAGTTAGACAAGAAAATAAATATCTAGTTCCTATTCATCTTCTCAGGATGCAGCGAGTGCAGGATAGCAGTCTCTTTTAAAACTTTTTATTGAAGCAGTAGACAGCCAGTAGCAAAGCACTTGCCTTCGTTGTGGGAAGCCAAACCCACATCTCTGTTGAGTCCACTCTGTATCTTAGACCTGACTTCCACTTCTCTTAGAAAGACCCATCCACTGGGCTACTCCCCTGGGCCAAAGCTGAGATGAGACCTCTTAGCTGTAGTGGCAAAACTGAAGGTTTCTCTTCCAAGGATGAAGTGCTAGACCACTTCTCTGCAGGAAACGGCACAGTAAGTGTGCTTCCTGCTCCTGCAGGGAGGATGATTGAGTCCAGGAGGTGTCAACTGCTACTTCTTCCCCTCAAGGTGAAAGCCACTGTGCCTTGGCCCAGTATAATCTGGCTACTTCCCGAGAAGCAGAAGCAAACTTGGTTTCTTAGAGAAAGGAAAAGGAAGCAGCAGAGCTCTGTTCATTTGCTGCCCTTTGTAATTATCTGTTGCAGAAAACTGTTTATACTTTGTTTTCCTGAGCTGACGCCAAGGTGAGATGTTCTCTGTTTTAACCAGAAACTCCATCTTGAAACTTGGAAATCTTTCCAAAGTGTATCCATAACAAGACAGGGTATTGATAGACTGATAACCTTTGATGAAAAAGAAATGGCAGGAAAAAACTCCTAAGCAGCACTGATACTTATCTTTATAAGAAAACAAAACCCCAAACAACAAAAAAAGCTCTTCTATCCTATAGGCATTTGTGAAAGTTTGATTACTGTGTGTCAAGAGCTTTGAAGGTCTGAAAGAGGACAAACTGAATGTCCTGAGCATTGAAGAATACCTCTAATTATTGGATATTTGACTCCTCCCAGAGCAAGGGTCAATGGGAACTTTTTATACTTGGTAGCTCAGTAAAAAACGTCAGAGTCAAAGGTAGAGCCAAATACTGAAATATTTTGATCAGAAGATCACATAAAGTTTGCCTCATCCGATCATCGGTTACATTTCATTTGCAACATTATTTCACAACTCTGACAAAATGCTGCATACATTCGGTGTTTGTAGAAACGGGAGTAATTGCAAAAACTTTCTGTGAGCCAGTATTGCAGTAGTAAAGGTCCAAGATTGTGCCCCCAGAATGTGAACTTTGATGGCATACCATATTTATTTATTAATTTAGTAACTGAACATTTGCATAAAGCTCAGGTAGAGCTATTCCTATGAATAATCTTGCACAATAACATCAGACATCTCTACTAATCCTACAGAACATCAAAAGCAATGCTGGCTGCTATTCAACGCTGGGTTCAGTGCCATGACAACAGATGGAATTCATGGCTGAGGGGTAAAAAAAAAGACTTCCATCCCCCTGTCACTTTTTGTAAGAATCCCTAAAGAGAAAATTATGCAAACTAGTAGAAAATGAATGCAGAGCAGGAATGCCTGTGAACGTGTGCTATCTGCATTTACACAAAACAGCTTATTTGTGAAACAGAATGTAAATGGTAAAAGTAGATATGGAAATCTTATTTAAATTCTTGCAAAGGGCGAAGAGGAGGAGGAGAGAGAATGGGCTGGATTTCTTTTCCTCTGAGTTCAGGGGGAGCAGACTGAAATTCATAATATTATGGTCACAGGCAGATGACATGAGAATGATTTTTTCATGTTGTTAAAATGAATGTTCCTATGTTTTCTGAAGATATTGTTCTGAGACATTTTAATCTAAATATGTATGTTTTGCAGTAAAATTTTGTTTGTCAACATTGTGTTATCTTTAGATTGAATAATTTTGGACATTACTGTCCTATAGTATAAGAAAACTATATATGAAAACCTAAAAGTTAAAATTACTCATTTGTTTACATCATCTGTTAACAAGAAAATTGTTGAGATGAATGGGAATTATCAGTGTAAAGGAAAAGAGGTCTTGTACTAATTTTTGTTGTTGGGGTTTTTTCTCTAGTCAACAGCCCACAGAGTTAAGGTGATGAGTCAGATGTTCTATGATTCTATGATTCCATGTGTCTACTATGCAACTGCTAAAGACCACTGTTGCTTCAATGGACGAGGCAGTCAGGTTTACCAAATTTAGAAGACAAAATAACCATACTTTCTGATCACAAAAAGGTCAAGTAAGAACAGCCTCAGTCTTGCAGATAGAAATGAGAATTCTGGGAGCTGAGATGAAAGTGATAACAGAAAATGGAGTCTTAAGGGCTAGATCCAGCAATACACTGGTCAAAAGATAATCTTTTCCATTTGCTAAGATGTTTGCGTGATCAGATAATACATATGGAGCTGGATATAGAATAGAAATGGCAACTCTTTAAAAGTGCTCTCTGGTTACCTGTCCCTGTGTCTAATAGAAGCACACTGTTCCATAAATAGATTTTCAGAATTGTCTTCACATTTCCGTCAGCAATAAAAATGTGGCTTTGCATGATGCTGTCCATCAGAACCATCTGTAGTACAGAACAGAAGCATGAGCGATTTTTTTCTGCAAGATGGTAGTCAGAACTAACCATATGGTTCTGCACTCATTTTATTTTGGAACGCTTATTTAGTACCCTGGTTATCGGGTACTGCAGGAAAAAAAGGAATATTTTAACATTTCCTGGCCTAGCTACAAGGGCTGTAAGCAAACTTGCAGTGGTCTGCCATTGCAAGAATACATAAGGAGCAAAAAAACCTAGCTGAATATCTTATGCCTGTATCCTTGACGTTTGAAGAAGTTTGGCTCAAGGCCTTCTTGTTTTGTGGTCTTGACTGCGTATCACTGAGAATTTTCTTTTATTTCTTTTTCTACGTAAAGTGAAAAGAAAGGTCCAGCCTTTGATAATAGCTGCAAAATTGTTTCCTATTTTATTTCTCTACTTATTCTCTGATTTATTTGCAGCAGTTATGACTCTGGAATACCACTGTAAAATTTCTTTCTGAGATACCTGGTGTTTATGTCTGGTTCTTTGGTCTCACCCATGGCAAGGAACAATAACAGACATGAAAGACTTCTCTGCCCAAGCAGTGTGATCAGATGCTCCGCTGTGCACAGCTGCATTCAAGAGCATTCAGTTGCAGATGTTAGATTTGAGGGGCATTTTGAAATGCAGTCAAGAGTATGAACTATGTGTTGGCCTTGTTTTAAATTCCCAGTTCGTATACTATAAAAGCATTTATTTGGCTGTTAGTAAGGGCTACTCCTCCTCCCGAGGTTTTACATAAAATTTAGTGTGTGACTAAATCATTCTTGTTAAAACTGACCATCAGCCAAGCGGAGACAGAAATTAATCATGATAGAGTAATAGGCAAACTTATATTTTTAAGGCTGAGGAGGAATTTAATATGGTTATTAAAAAAACCACAACAATTTACTAACAAAGTTAACATTCTCATACAATGGAAAAATTCCTAATTCCATGGTACAAAATGGGACATCCAATTTAGAAAGGGTCAGTGAGTTTCAGAGGTCCCTTTCCTCCTTTCTGGAGGGAATACGTTCTTTGGAAACCTACCTTTTGAGGAGAGGGTGGAAGGCAGCAAGACCTATTGAGACGACAATGAGATCAAAAAAGAAGGAGTGATTATTCAAATCCCTCAGAAGAAATAAAAGCCTGAAGTAAGAAGAACTGAACCCAAAAAGGAGCAGGCAGGGTGGGGAGCGAGCAAAGGGGAATGAGAAGCAGAAACTGAATGCAGAGGGCAAGGCCTGAATGGGAAGCAGTGAAAGAATTGGGAGTTGAAAAGGGAAGGAGGAGGGGAAGGTAGGGCTGAGGAAGAGAAGAAAGCAGTGAGAGACACATCGTGGTGAATGAAGCAAAGATGGAAAGTTTATTCTTCTCAGCCTGTAGCAGCTCTTTTGAATACTTTATATGATGGGTCTATGATGCTGAAATGCAGCTTAATTGTATTGCTTTTCCTGGGGTCAGATTGATCAAAGTTTTCATTTTTGCTTCTGTTAAGAGTGGACCACACTGGTGAGTGGCAGGTACTGTAAAGTTTCAGAAGGCCATGAGACAGCACATCTAGTCCTCTGCTTGGTTGCTTAGATACACTAATGAATTGCATTAGGAATTTCTCACCTCATATTTGCACTCCCCTATGTTTCAAGTATTGCATTTCAGATAATAACATGAGCGGACCCCAGGCACGCACAAATAAGTTCGTGTGTGTGTGTGTGTGTGTGTGTGTGTGTGTGAAGAAAACCACTTGCAGCATGGCTACGACTGCAACAAGCATTTTATTAAATAGATTGATATCTTCATAATTTTTCTAAAATCTTCCTTTTGCAACCTCTGTTCTTTCGTCTGAATACCCTGTAAGTCACTAGCCCAATTCTTGACACACTGTTTGCTGGAATAGTCTTCAAAACTAAATTAGAACAGGTTTCAAACCCACTGAAGGGTATACCTGATGATGGGTGGCTAAAAAAGGAGTTGGTTATTAGTCCAGCAAAAAGAATTGATGCCTTGAATGTTCCAGCTATACCTTTATGTCAGAGCAGGCAGCATGTAGCAGGACATGTTGTGATAACTCCCCAAAGTGAGCTAAGATGTTGGCCTGAAACTGCAATCTACGAATGAATTTTACTAGCAGTGTCACAGAAGTGGCAAAACATGTAAGTTTTCGTGTGTTGAGTAACTCAATATGGTTAGAGAAACACAAGGACTCAAGGGGTGCGAGTTACTCAGACAATATTGTCTTAAACTCAAAAAAGAGGATAGATAATATAAAGATGTGCACTGATGGGTGAATATCAAGCTTTTTTTTAACAGTTGGCCCTTAACAGAAATAAATGGATTTATTGGGTAACAAGATAAAGTCAGGTTATCAGTGAAGTGGAGACATATTAGTGATTTTCTTTATAAGCAGTTCCCAATTAAGGCAAAATACTATCCATGTACTTTTGTCCCAATTAATTTAACCTTCAAACTCTTAAAAAGTTTCAGTGCACATATTAACTAAAGAAAAGCTAAATTTATCCTATCTGAATTCTCTTCCACTTTTTGAGCCTAATAGTCCAGCTGCAAGTGCAGTTTCCCTTTTAGTATTGGCAGGTAATGAGATGGGAATCTGTGTCATCTCAAAACTTGGGCTGTATCTTGTAAGGGTCCAACAGTCAACACACAAAAGACTCGTGGAGAGTTAGATCCTTTCGCATCATTTTTCCATATTGCATAATTTGGATCAAGTTGAATCTCTTTTTGGCTGCCTAAAGATCTGTGAGAGTAGGACTTCCACCTTCATGGGTCTGAGACATAAATTGAGTCTAACCTGTATTGAGACAAAGAAGAAGTTGAAGCTGTTGCCAAAGAGGAAGAAAGGAAGAGGAAGAGGAAGAGAGAAGAAGGAGCTGGGAATTTTTTCCAATGAAGTTCGTCTAAGAAAAGATACAAGAAAGATGATGGATCATCTGGCTATGAAAAACTTCTTTTACAAACACTTAAATGTTAATATATTATTACCTCCAACAAATTTAAGAAAATACAAGAACGGAAACTTTTTGTTCTCTGGAAGAATAAGATAATTTGAGCATCCTGGTGAAATCTCTGATAGGAAGGAAGTTAATAAACAACGGTTATTAAAAAAGAAAAGCTGAATTACTGTAGGAAGAGCTGGAGAAATACAATCTCCCACTGAAAAAGTAACTCACAAAGTCAGCTTAGCAAAAGATGATTTTAAATCAGGATAAAAAATGTTTTGCCATAGGTAAGAATATTTTCTCATGTGTTCTGTAAGTTTGGGATTTTTTTCCCTCCGAAGTTAATTAATCTGCTTAAAGATATGTTGCACAATCAAACTCTACAAAGAAATATTGTGAAGCTTGTGCAAGGTTTCTGCCTATTTAGATTCCTGAAAATAATAGTAGATGGCTACACCTGTTATAGCAAAGTGCAGATATCAGTGTTCTGCAAAGGAAAGCGTGATTCAAAGTGCATCAAAGATTAGTGTCTGCAAATTTCCTCCTCCCTCTTAAAGGAAGGGACCTATTTAGTAATAACATTTTCAAAGAAATTAATGTGCTTCTATTCATTCCCCTTGTCTCCCCGTACAAATGCTGTACTCAATGTCCCTCTGTTTCTGTGTTTTCATGAACCTAGAAATGGAGAAACCTGACAAGGAGTCTAAACTGAGCGTTAACTTCTCTTTCTTAATAGCTTGCTTTGACATATGCTTAGATGAAGCCATAGCTCTCAGCAGAAATAAAAAAGAACGTTGTCCAGACATTTCAAAAAGTGGTTGGGTTTTTTTTCCCTTTTTCCAGCAGGATGTCTTTATTGTTTGTTTCCTATTGATAGCAGGCATTAATAGATGAGTAACTAATACTTGCCTCCAAAGAAAAATTCTCCTAAGTAGAGTTCCCCATGGCAAAATCATTGCATGCCAAAGACTCCACTGACATTGTGCATATCAGGTATAAGACTGCTGAATGGTCCCCTCTACAGTGGCAGCAGCCACCCGTGAGAGTATGTATTAATTGGATCTCACAAATCCCTGGAGGCTTGGTGAGCCCTACACAAAGAGATACCTTCTGGCTAAAAGATGTACACAAAGTACTTTAATATACTACTTGGTTGGCTTAACATTTGGGCTCTTTCCTCAGCCAGGGAGCAGTTTAAGTGATCCATCTTAGAGAAATTCACTAAAGGTATTATGACTCAGAGCTTCCACACCCCATCACATTACTATATTTAACATTTGACCAAGCACTGGCTGAGCGGCAGTAATTGCCGACGTACACGCCCTGGGATAACAGGAAAAAGCAGCTTGAGTTGGATTAGGCCACCGCGAAAGAGATGCAAGCTAAGTTAAAACACCTAATTCTTGCCCCAGGATCAGAGCATGCATCCTGCCTAATACCGCTGTTTGACTGACGAGTGAAGACCTGTGCAGCTGAGGTAACCTGTACGTACATCCAAACCCCCAAAGTAACTGTTGTTCCTCAGCCCATTCTTGGCTCTTGGAAGGAGTCCTTTGCGACTTCAAAGGATGCAAGGCTGATCTTCTACTCTGGCCACCAAGGGGTAGGTGTGGGACTCTAAAGATATGGTCCCTGTTCAGCCTGCTCATCCTGCACTGCTCCCATAGCAAAGAAGGAGGACATTGTTGTCTACAGCAGGCCTGGACTAAAAGCAAAGCACACTAACCAGGGATGTCACTCTCCAACTTAGCCAGCCAATGATACATCTAACTTTTGGAAACTTTCTAATGTTGTGCAACAATTTCTATTATTTGATTGCATATACCTATCTGCTTACTGAGACTTGCTTCTGAAAAGTCTTTGATAAATCCAGTTTGCCTACTTAAAAGGATACACATAATTGTCAGCATTCAGAAATGAGGGCTAAAGTTCTGGCCGGAGCTGCTAGAGATTTGACTGAAAACATATGGTTAAGGACTTAAGAGGAGGAAAATACGTATTCAACCAGTGGAAATTTGCAACCCTGAAAGGAAGACATCTGAAGACAATCACAGTTTGGGAGATGAAAAAGCTGAAGCAAAATTTAGACAATCATAAAGAGAGAATGGGTTGACGAGAAAGAAGAGCTCCTGAGGAATGAAGAGCTATTTCCTCCCTGTTATATAAAGTAGCCAGGCGTATATAACAAAATATGACGATTTTATTTTTTTAAAATAATATACTTTGGGTAGGGTCACAATGTGAATAAGGTATGTTGCAAGTTTTATAGTCTGTCTTTCCTGTGTGACTTCCATAAAATCCATATTCAGCAAGTCTTGCTTTCCACCAAACAATGGAACATTCAGCTTATATGTGAGGGGTGAGGGCATTCCAGTGAAAAGAGAGGGCACAGAATGGGAAAGAGAAGCAACATTGGCACAAAAGAGGCAAAGAATGCCAATTCAGAAGGCGGGTGTGAAAGTAAAATCTGCTTCCATGCCTGCTACAGCATATATTACACAACTGGCACTTACTTGGCAAATCACCCGCTCAGGCACTGACCTTGGCAGCATCACAGGGATAACCTCTGTGTGAGGAAGGACTGTTCTTCAACAATATCTCCAAAATGTTTGGCACTGAAGTACTTTTTTAAGAAAGCAAGCATTTCTTCCACCTCGTATTTCAGTTGAAAACCAGCATTTTCTTTTGGCTGCAAAGGAGACGTCCGGTCCATGACTTTTGGTATATTCTTCATACGGTGTTCCAGATTATTTGATATTGCATATAAATGCCATTGCACAACCATCCCCTATTGTGGATGTTCCCATGTTAGAGAGCAATGGGTGTATTCAGAGACTTGCTCAACTTAAATGATCTCCTTGTTAATTATTTGAGGAATTATGACAGAGTGCTTGGGGCTGCATTGCCCTGGTAGACAGCCTACTGAAGTAAAAATGGAAAGCATTCCAAATACTGGTGAAACCGAGATGTGTCCCTTCCACTGACATGCTATCTTGCATACAGTAATGAAAGAAAGATTGGGGAAGTTAGTAAGATGAATAGTCTTTTATTTCTTTAACAAAGTAAATCTACTCACTTTAATGGTTTGCTGGAGGTTATAAACTTACATTATGTACTCACATCATGTAGAAACTAATTCTACAAACGTACGAGTGAATGCTACTAGTTTGTGTGACCAAAGTTAGAAACATGTTCAAGGCATTGCAGTATACAGATTTTGGACAGTTACCTTAAAGAGGGATGGGATCACATGAATCCTAGAAGGAGATTGGATAAGTGTTTCTAAGCACACTCCAAGTACGAAGATCAGTCTTCTGGATAAGAACCTAGGGCTCTCAAAGAAACTTGGAGTTAATTTTGAATATGATTGGAATTACAATTGCTAGAAAGAAACAAAAGTACTAGTCTACCAATTTGCAAAGAAACATGGAAGTGAATAGAGGCAGACATGTTTATTACAATGCAGATGAAATTAATTCCTATAGACTTGATATTGGTTTACATTTGGTTTCTAAAGAATAACTGAAACTTGTCAGTGAAGTCAAATAGTAGGATGTCTCCTTGCACAACAAATTTGGTCTTTGAATCAGGAGACTGAAAGCCGCGTACAAATATGTAGGTATGGTAAGCAATTTACACTCCATTCAGTGCCTCCCACACAAAGCCTGTCCAGGTGGAAGATGGATGTTACTTTTAAATAATGGAGGCGTAAATATTATTAAGAGTTTTAAAGGATGTAGTCATTCTGAGAATTAAATTTGTTAGGAAAGATTGCACTAATGAACTAGCAGATCTTTGTAAGTAAACATTTTAGGAAGTCTTCTAAATAGTGTTTTACCCATATGCATCCCCATACGTACTCCCAGATGGCACAGAAATGGCGTCACATGTTGATCTCTCTCCTTTTCTCTTTTACTTTCACTGCCACTCATTTTGATGAATGGAAGCCAAATGACAAACTATTACAAAGGCCTGCAGCCCAGATGAAAAAGCAAGACTCATTTCAGGTCCCAACTTGACCCTTTTAATGATGGTGGGAATGGACAGGAGCAGGCCTGAGCAGAAGGGATCTGAAGCTGACTTTCACCACCTTCCTGACCTGGAAGGGACAGATATTTAGTCTGGATGGAAGCATTACCTTGGTTCTTGCTGTGTCACCATGGTCCGAGGCTGCAATACACCCTTGTGTTGGGTGCTGGCACTCATAGCCTGGCTGTGCCAGCCTTGAATGTCCATCACGACCAGACTGGGTACAGATTTCCTGGAGGACTTCACACAACATTGATTTGATTCCTCTGTCTTCAAAAAGAACATCTCTCTTCTGAATCATGTAGGCAAAAGGATTCTTTAGAGGATGGGCAACAGGTTGCAGAAAATGGTCAAAATGCCAAAATGAAGGATATCTCAAACTCTGGAGTTTTTCCAGGTGAAGATTTTCTTTGTAGCTGTTGGAGAGGTATTTAGCATCTCTTCCTCGGTTTGTCCACCTTGGAACCAAGAACATTTCTCCTACCAAAGTTCACAGGGAGATACAGGATCTTGGCATTTCATAGAATCATAGAATCATAGAATGGTTAGAGTTGGAAGGGACCTTAAAGATCATCAAGTTCCAACCCCCCTGCCATGGGCAGGGACACCTCTCACTAGAGCAGGTTCCTCAAAGCCCCATCCAGCCTGGCCTTAAACACTTCCAGGGATGGGGCCTCCACAACTTCTCTGGGCAACCTGTTCCAGTGCCTCACCACCCTCACAGTAAAGAACTTCTTCCTAATATCTAATCTAAATCTCCCCTCTTCCAATTTAAAACCATTACCCCTTGTCCTATCATTAGACTTCCTGACAAAGAGTCCCTCTCCAGCTCTCCTGCAGGCTCCCTTCAGATACTGAAAGGCTGCTATCAGGTCTCCCCGGAGCCTTCTCTTCTCCATTTAAGTGATCTGTCCTTACTCTACCAGGTAATGTCATGGACTCAATAGCAGGGAGCTGCAAATTGCCCTTTCCCGCCCAACATATAGTCAACCCTGCTTACATTTCAAATCTAGAAATGTAGGGGTCTCTGTAGAGAGTAATGCTCCTGCATGCTAGCGCAAACACGACTTGCTGGATAAAAGGGCTTTCTCTCTCACAGCTATATTGCTGCGGCTTGTAACTCTTGCACAAAGATCTTTGTCGTGGTTTGGGCTGGGCTGGCCACTAAACAAACGGCAGATGCTCTCTTTAAAGCAGAAGGTTTCTCCCTCTGCCCAAAATAACTGCATTCAGCTTTTTGGATTACAGCTGAGATGATTGCTTCACAACCTAACAGCCACAGCAAACAAAATATGATGACATGAAATTCAACAAAGATTTCTGATGAACAGACAGCAGCAAGTAACTGTAGATCTGTGAACACAACTGTTTAATCCTGCTATTTAAAGTTCTTGGACTCCTTTATTTATAGTCATTTCTATGTCTTGTCACTGTGGCATCTGAGTGGCTCACAAGACTCCCATGAGCAAAGCAAAGAATTATCCCAGTTGGAGGGGGAAGGAGAAGAGGAGGCTGAGAGAAGTGGCAGTCACGCAGAGCATTTGCAGAACAGCCAAGATGACAATCCATCCTTCCTCCCCTTTATGAGTTCTCCATCCTTCCTTCCTTTTACTAGACTGTTGGCCAAATAAATATGTGCCTTCTATCCAAAGGTCTTTCTCCTGGTTTTATCATCATGATCGAGCTAATTGGGAGCAGGAGGGTAAATGAGGCATAGCTGATGTACATGGCATGATGCCCAGCTGACGCTACTATTAAGCTGATGCCGGAAAAGTTAGGAAGCCATAGCCTGGCACTGAATAATAGGCCTATTGCAACTCAAGTGTGGGGCAGAGAGAGATTTTCCTGCAGCTGGCACCTTGTCTACAAGTGGTGTACAAGAGAAAGTAATGAATGACTTGACTCTTTATGTTTTGTACATTCATTTTATTGCAGTTCGTCAGGCACCCATGAGTCTGACTGATGACTCCATGTAAAAAGCAACAGTCATTTCCCTTAAGAGAAATGACTGACAGATGAAGAATAAGCTGCAATTATAATCTCCCTTTTCATGGGTTAGGTTGGGAATTTAATGGACTGTGCTCATTAACTGATTTAAGATCCAATTCCCTGTTTTTATATCTGATGTGAATATCTTTAACTTAAACATTGCTTGTGATGCAGGATAACAGCTAACAGCTAACATCATAAATAAGGAACACTGGAGACAAACTAAACTTTCATTTCAAAATGAATATGCTCCATCAAGATAAGGTACCTGGCACCTCGCTCAGCAGATTTTCCATTAAAAGCCCACATTTGCCCAAAGGGGAGCATCTGTTAAGATCACTGCTGCCACATGGAAGCCTTTCCCCATATGTACTCCATACAAAATGAAATGAGGACATACATTTTTTCATCACGAATGAAATGCGTGTGTTAAGCAAAAAAAGAAAAACAGCTATGTAAAAGACAAACTGCCTGGCAAATATGGGGGAAACTTGCCTTTTTCCCGATTTATAGCCTGTCTTTCTGCAAACCTGTTAATCTGCTCTGGCGACCTGACTTTGGAGGGACAAGGTTGAGCTGCTTGGATGAGACAGTCAGATCACCAAAGATTTTTATGAAACTTCAGAGCTATTAGTTGATATCTTACTGCTTGGTTGGAGATGGTGATGATTTACAGGAAACTTGTGGATAATTAAAGGCTGCACAGAGTGGCTGCCATTAAAAAGCAATTATTTACCATTGATTAGCATATTATGGTGAGGCTAATTAAGCAGAGGAACAACTTATTCAGGGTTTTGATGGATTTACCATTGCTGGGAATTTTCTTTAAGGTTGGCTGCTTTTCTAAAAGGTACGTGCACATTCAAACAGGAAATCATAGCTAAAATATTCCTAGCCTCCTTTTGTAAGGGGCTGTATTTTAATTAGCACAGCTTTTCCTTAATTTTTTTTTTTTGCTTCTGTGGTGTTAGAAATGTTATAGGGTTTTGTATACTCATAACAGAAGCTATCGCAACATTTATTTGGGTGAGGCAGCCTCTGGTAAAGGGTTATTCTTTAATGCTGATCTGCATGTGTCTCCCTTTCTCCCTCATCACAAGTAGCTGCACCCAGGAAAGACTGAAGAGTGGAGGCTGAGACATGACTCGTGGCTCCTTTGCTCTGCTGTTGGGTTGTGTGTCACATCTGAAATACCTTCTCATTGTAGAGCTGTATATAGGGAACTTCCAGATTAGGTATAGAACTGGTTCTTCAAGATTATTTTCCCACCGTAAGAGCACTGGAGTCATCTTGGGAAGGGTGGAGGGGCAGGGGATAGAGACATGGCAGAGCCAGTTGAGAAGCTCTTGTGGGTCAACAGAGTCATAACCAGGAAAATAACCTTGTGACCCCGCACCACTCTGCTGCAGTGTCTAGCAAGAGAGATCAATCCACATTCAGAACTCTAGGAAGAATTACAGCTGGATGGGTACTTCTCATGACATCGTATTTTTCTATTCCAGGGCTTTTTTAGGGGTCCCCTGTCCCTCAGTCCCTTCCAGCAGCTCCTGCTGCTGCGGATTTGCAGCTGCTCTTTCTGTGTGGGCTCCGCTGCCATATGGCACCGTAATTCTCCCTTACTCACCACAGCTCTGCCCACTCTCCTAGTATCCATGGCATTATTAAATCGTACATCACTTTGTTCTCTGAAGAGAACGTTGTGTGTTTTGGCTATTAATCATGAATCTAGTGTTTTTATTCCACAGACCTGGAGGCTTAATTGAAGTGATGCCAATTCTTTCGTCCTCAACCGTCACTCCTTCTCTGCAGTATATGGGAAATTTTCCTCTTTCCACTTATCCTTACCTGGTCTGCAAAACTCTGATCAGTGGGCAAAAAAGTGTTCCCAAATGTGCCATCTGCGGACAACACAGTTTTCAACAAATATATATTAGGAAAATATCAGAGATGATTTGTTCAGTTGGGCTGGGAATGTTCACTCAACACGGCGTTCCCTGAAATCAAACATCCGTGCTGTTGGTCATCTGGGCTCATCTTTCACAGTCTATCAGTGCATTTGCTCTGGTGATTGAAGCCTGTGGTGTCACGGTGCTGTGGGTAGGCAGGTTGATTTCTCTGTCTCTGACTGGGCTTTGGAGCTTTTCCCTAGTACCACAGCACCCAGAGCAGAAATCCAGAGAGTGAAAAGAAGGGGAGTTTAACTGATTTTTTCACCTCAGTCTGCTACTTTTATGTTATGTTCCCTCTCCATGTTTGTTGCATGTATATAGGTCGTATAACTATGAGCTGTAATGACCTCCCATGTCTTCTGCAAAGACCCTCAATGAGTGACACAGCTGGATCAGGCACATGGGCACGTGCTTTTGCCTGCCAACCTGGAATATAGCAAAGGCTGTGGCAAGCTATGCTGTTCTCGACCTGTCATATCCTTACGCTCTTTTCTAGAAGAAAGGAGAAGATATTGTGTATCTCTAATGCTACCCATCACAAAAATGAAGCTCATTATTATACTATACTATATGTCTTGGGCTCATTTGGTCACCTACTGTAAAGTACTCGCTAGGCAGTGAAAACCCTATTAAGCCAAGAGCAATCTGACTGAAGACCGTAGGATTGAACAGTTACCCTTCCATACCCAGAGCTGCAAGATGTCAACTGATAGCATCTTTGCTTTCTGCTTTGTTGCAATGTGAAGTGCCTCACACAGAAAGCCAGGATGGCGTATAAATAATAAATATTGCTTAGTAACAGCTGGAGTTCCTCAGGGTGCCTGTGTTCCCCTCAGTGAAATGCTTCCCTGTATAATTTACTAGGTGTCTCTCATTAAAGCGGATACAGTATATACAATTACGGCTAACAAAACGATACCTCTGAACAAAAAGGGTCACTGCGTTGCCTGGAAACTGTTAGTCCATCTAAAACTGAGTGCCTGCTATTGCAGACCTGTGTTAATTTGTGTTGCTTGTGAGCAGGAGCGGCTATGGGAACTCAGCCCAAGAACAAGACACTTGTTTGTCGGCAGGAGGAACCCTGCTGTGGCTGTGTTGGCCTCCTCGCCCTGCATCTGGGGTCACCTGCACAGGGTAAATGGCATTTTACAGCACACCACAATGCTACAAGGTGGGGGCAAATCCTGAAGTCTCTGTACGTGGAAGCCAAGGGACAGCACATGTGCTCCTGATCCTGTAAAATAGTTGTAGACATAACATGGCTGTCGGAAGCCTGTTCTGAATGCTCATCCCTTCAACAGGGGCGTAGCAGCAGCTTCAGGCTTGAGAGCAAAAGGCAGAGGGTTAGCTTGAGGATAACTTTTGTGCATTTATTAATATGCTTGTTTCTTCGGTTCAGTGGTGGAGGAGCATTATGGACTTTTTCCTGTGATATAATGTCACAATTAGTTGTGAGAGCCACTGAGCCTATTATAAGGGACATTTCGTGCAATCATGTTTGCGGAAAAATTTTTCATGCTTGCAAGAACAAGAATATATACCCAATTATTTTTAGAGTGGCAATTTTCTCCATGTGGGTTTAATTACAAAATGAAAAAAGAGAAAGTGGGTTTTTTTCGTTTTACTTTCTTTTTACAAAGTTAAGTTTTGGGAAACAAATTGCATAAATGTTGATGCCTTGGTAGCCTTTAAAATGATAATGATAATAACAATAAAATCTTGTTCTTAAAAAGGCCAGGAAGGCATTTGATGTAAATAGACTCAGCTCCATGGAAGCTCATGGATTTCTGCCAATTGATACCAATTTAGAATCTGTCCTGACCTTTCATTCAGGGATATAAAGTGCCCTGATGGCAACTAAAAATTTTAAAAATGGCAGAGTTCTTTTAAGGCACATTTTAAGGAATAATTGAACCTTGAAAAGAGGAAGACGCAATAACGGGAAGTCTATGGTAAGTGGTTTTTTTGGAGGTGATGGTGGGGTAACACAGTGAGTCATATTTTGTTGAAGGCCATGACTCTATTCCTCAGAGTTATATTGAATTGAACCTCAGTATGTGAGAAGAGCCGGTTGATTTTCATGGAATTGCTGACAGACCAAGATGCTTATTCAATGACAGTTAAGTTGGCAGAATTGGGTCTTGTGGTAAATGGAAATAAAACTTTTTCGTGAAAGACAGATGATGGAACAGGATGGCATGTGTCCAGCCTAGCTACCTGCGTATCCCCTTGGGCGCTGATCTCCCTGGGCAGATCACTGAAGGAAGGCTTGAAAAATCCTCCTCAACACTCACGTTCACGTGCTGAGGAGACAGGTAACCATTTCCCACCCTGACCTGCAATCGGCAGTCGTGCCCTCTTTGCATCATACGCTGCCGGTCAGTGCTCAGTCTTGGGAACACGGAACCCGGAATCCCAACCTTCTTTACCTGATAGGGATTTGATTTCATTCAGGCCGTATTGAAGGGTGGGCAGCCCCCCAGCCCTGTGGTGTCCTGGATAACAGCGTACCTGGCTCCCTTGAAGCTGCGCTGTGCAAAGGCCAGTGCAGTTTGCAGAAGGCAAGTGTTGCCGATGTTCTGCTCTGTGTAAAGGGACACCACCATTCTGCTTTCAGGCGTTCCTCTTCTGCTCCCTCCTACTGGTGGCAGGCACCCAAAGTGGAAGCATGTCTGTGTCTGAATTGCATGCCTAAATTGGGTTCATAGTCAGCATTAAAAAGGGGATGGGAATACGCTTTGTATCCAAATGTCATATTCAATATTCCTCATATTGCAGTATTTGAGAGGAGTTTTGAAGGGGAAAGAGCTTCACATTGTTCCTCTGTGTGAGCTACCTTCACACAGCACCACAGGTGGATCTTTGATCTTTCTCCCACCTGCTTTGTTTTTCTTTCCCACAGTAAAACACCTTCATTCTCTCACTTACTACTTCTGCCTCTGCCTTCATCTGGGAACTTCTGCCCATATCTTCTCTCCTTCATAATACAACGCTTCTTGTTTGTCCCACTCTGCCCCAGCAACTGTGGACTGCAGCCCTCAAGAGGAGTTTTTATAGCCCTGCCTTGGGTACCTCGCTGTTCATGGGGTAACTCTTGCCTGACGACCCAGCTCTGTGCTTTGCAAGTTGATTTGGCAATAATAGCCAGAGCCACTGTGAAGTTTCTCCTATGGATGCACGCTTCCATGTCTGTTTGATGTCTCTTCATTTACCAGTAGTCCTGCTGAGGCTATGCAGCTGGAGTGGGGTAGTCATCGGTAAGCCTTGTTTTGCTAATCATTCTCGTGTCACACAGAATAAGGAGGCAAGAACACCCCTGGTACCGGTCTACTGATCAACTATTTTCTGATTCCTGGCATGATATATGACTTAACAAGGACAGTGTCTAAATCAAATACTGTAATGCACCAAAGTACCTTCTTCTTAGTTCTCAAGTTACAAATGCAAAACCCTGCAAAGCTGTGTTTGATGGGAAGAGCGAAAGAAAAACAGTAGGATAAAGTATGGAAAAAGTCTATTTTAGCAGCTATGACATGAACTACAGAGTGCATAATTTCAGGATTGATTAGAAGATTCTGTATTTTGAGAGATAAATGACTGAATGATGGCTGTGTGTGGTTTGGAGTTACAAATGAATGGAAAGCTCTGGAGTTTGGTGTCAGAGGTGTGTTTGCAATAAGAGTGGGATGAGGTTGACTACAGAAAAACAAGCGAGGTAAGTTGTTAAAGGGGAATAAATCTTGTCGTACCTAGGCAGATAGACTGCATCATGTGAGGAGCATTAGTTGAGAAACATACAGAGGAATATAAAGAGTCTGCATTACTCATCAGTAGATACTGCATTACCTTATCTGAATATTTAAGTATAGTAAATAACGTGATACATTAAATACTAGGGGAAAATAAAATCACTGCAGTGAAGATAAGATATTGGAACAGAGCAGTATATTTATTACAAACCAAGCAAGTTAGAGTTTAAAAAAAAAAAGGAACAAAGAATTAGTGTAATGCTTCATAAGCAAGCATTGATTTAAGTGGCTCCATCTTAACTCTGCTCCAGAATTCAAAAAAACCCAAAAAACGAAAAACAAAAAAGAAGAGAATCAGGTATTTGCATATGTAGACGTGAATGTAATTTAACAAAACAAGCTGAATCATGAAATTAATTACACAGCAAGTGCAAGTAAAGTGGTTGTAACGCTGTCATCAAAATGTGACTGTGATAAACTTATTCATATTACATTCTGTTGCTAATTCAATTTCCATGCACAAGCCCAAAATGCTAGGTTTAGTTCTGTCACTACAGATATAACAAAACCAGTATAAAGGAAGACGTGTTTTGTAGCTCTTTCAACAGTGGGATATTAAAAAGCTATGTATTCCTTCCTAATAAATGTTATACTTACAATTAAAAAAAAAAAAGCACAATTTTATTGCCAGTCTTTATGCCCATGAATGATAAATACTGCATTAAAAAACATTGAAGCATCCACAGTGAAATTGTACATGAAAACTCATGCTGAAAATGAAAGAGAAATAAACTTGAAGAAAATCTTAGTGACATCTAGGAAATCTATGCAAAAAGAACACTTACTCCCTGCCTGACTCTCTGCTTCTCATCTTTGTCACAGGAGTATTACTACACCTGCACTTCACAGACACAATTGTGGTACTAATTAAAATGTTAGTTACTTCTTAAAGTGAGTCTTTATATTTGCTCTTCAATTCTGTGCACTATTTGAACTGTCTCTGCCAATCTTGGATTTTTGTTACCGGGTGGTAAAAGCTCTGGAAAATGTCTATGCTATAGTGATCTAATTAGTTTTAGAATGGGTATTTGGGGGATATATCCACCAAATATGGGGGGATCTGTTGTCCAGATTACATAAAATTTCATAAGAATACTCAGTTTTTGCCAAAAAGTAACAATTTTAAGCTCATTTTACTTCTTTTCTGTTTCAAAGCTGAGGGTCGGGGTCAACAGTTGGATATGCAGAACTAGGCAAGCTCCTTGGAGGGAGCGGGAGAGCAGTACATCACTGCTCCCTAGTAAATAAGCCATGTGCTCATTTTTACCCACAGTTGTTAGGTGAGGTAAGTGTGGAAGAAAGGACTGCAGACTAAGTGTGAACACATGGGAAATAGCTGATGTTGGTAAGTCCTTTCCCTGAGATAACATGTCTAATGGTATGCTGGTCATGCCTTTACATCCATCACAGAAACCCATCTGCACTCTTGATGTTGGAGAGGGTGTAGAAACTACTGAATACCATCATAAAATTGCTGTTGATGACTTGACTTGCCAATTTCCTCTATTGACTTTTGATTTGCGTTCTACAGGATTTACAGTCGGCTAAATAAAAGCTCTGGTTCCTCGGCAATGATGTGTGTGGATAGGTCTCTGTGAGGAAAAGACGTACATACTTTTGATGCCAATATAAAGCTTCTGACACTATAGTAGCAACAGGAGTTTTATGTCAAGTGTAATGTGTAATCTGGTTTGCAAGAAGAAGAGGCAACTTTAAAATGTTTCATTAGGACTTGAACTTAATATCATAGCCTAAACCACTTAGTAACTTAATACAATAAATGGACAAGTTCAGAAGAAACCATTTTTGATAGAAGAAAACATTGAGGCTTCGGTTATTTTTTTTTTGTTTGATGTTCGGCAATAGAAGCCATTCCAGGGAAGTAAACGTGACAGAAGTGATATATTGGAAGTAATTTTTAAAGAAGCCCTGCTAATGCAAAACTGTAGTCATCTGTGTCCTGCAGCTCCCTTGTACACGGCTCTCAGAGGGGCCTCCTGTCAGACTGTGTTCATTCCCCTGGGGGACTGAGTGGTCACCAAGGCTGGAGTCTCTTCCAAATCTTTGGAGACCAAAGATTATGCCCGGACACATGGGGTCCGGGGTCCTTAGAGCTCATGGCAGCCTCATCTTACCAAACCACTCACCAGCTGGCTCTCAAAGGTCCCCCAGCGATACAGTCCCACCCATAGGTGACTTTCTGGTTTATTAATGGCCATGATGTTGCTGGTGGCGGTGGTGGAGGGTTTCTGTCATTTGCTATGTGGTCCCCAGTCTGAATGGTGAAAGTGGCCTTCTAGGAACAAAATTTTAGGGATCCCTGTCCTTCATCAATGTTGGCCCTAAAAGAAAACAGGGAGACAACAAAACAAGAAGACAATTTGCCCAATGATTATGTCAAACATTTTATTATTTTTGTGGTTCTTTCAAAAGGATGACATTGGTGTTATCACATATCCCAACCTGTGAAATGAGGAGGAACAGTGTTATATACTCCTGGCTCTAACTCCTGATGTCTTTGTGTCTTTCTGACCTAGATTTTTGTTACTTTATAATGTGCCTTCTTCCTCGCGTCTGTCTTGACAGACACGTTGTCCCAAGCCTCACCCAAGCTATGCCTTCAAATGATGGTTGATTTAGCTACCCTGATAATGAAAGGTGTTCCTCCTACATTCCCTGAAACCAAAGTACAAGGAGTTGTTCACCGTTGCTCTCAGCCTTGAGAGGCTGTATTCCAGGGAAAAGGGATGGATAACTCAAGTCAGTGAGCACTCTCACTGATTTACAAAAATGCCTAGAATGTTAGACCTAAAAGAAAATTCTTGGGGTGCCAATCACATTTTGGAATGTTTTCTTTGTGTCCTGGTTATATTTACTGCACTGTCCCAATAGGATGTAAAGAGCATGGTGGCTATTTGGTATTTTTATTTCAAGTAAGTGATTGGAAGTCTAGATTCAAAACATCTTCTGCTGCTGATAATAGAAAAGAAAGCTGGCAGAGATATTCTCTGTGAGCACTGCCAGAAAAAAACCCAGAATTTTACATAGGTAGAGTAAGGTAAGACTTATTCTGCAGTAGGAAGTTTTCTGTTCATTTTTGAGAAGGTGTTATACTAGAGACTTCTGAAATTACATTGCCAAAAAATGTTCCTCTTTTACTACCTATCTTAAATTTCTTTTATAGCTTTACAGTGAAAAGGTACTTTCCTATCTTTTTATTGTGACTCAGTTATATCAGAAATTCTGAATTTTGCCGAGAGAGTTTTAACTGTTTTAAATAATTTTACGATGTAAGAGTCATTCTTCTGGGTAAAATAGGGATATATTTCTGTCCAGAAAAAAGAATTTTTCAGTCTAACAACAGGAAAATACCAGGCAGGGAAGGACATTATCACTTAACCAACCAGTAAGCAATAAGATCATGATTTTGGGCACATCCTTATGAAAACTGACATCAAGCTTAGCCTTTGGCTAAAGTGGGAGTAAATGCAGTCCAGAGTTACTATGCCTTGAGAATGGAAGAAAATGTAAACTGAAGCCCTGTGTACCTGCTCCGTTTCAGGAGTCATCCAAAAAGACAAGAAATAAGCACCATGGATTGAAAAAAATTTACTTTTTTCCATTCCTTTAGAGCAAATGACTAAAGAAAGCACCAAAATGCTTAATTGCCCGTCTCTTTTGTGCACACATTCACTTTAGAAAATGTGCTTTGTTTATAGGTGGAGCAGAATATATGAAACAGCATAGAAGTATTTATTTTAATTCCTCCAGCTATTCAATTTCTCTTTGGATAAGTTAGGCTGCTGCATACTCATCACCTTAGCATGTGCACCGCTCACCCAGTTACATGTTTTCCAATAATATCTGGGGTTTTTTTGCTTCTTCTCGGTACAGAAGAAACTCAAAATGAACTGAAAGAAGCACTACGAAAAAAGGACTTTTTAATATACACCTTGTCTCACAGCTAGTGCAAAGGAAGTTAAATAAATAGAAGTGAAGTGGAGATCAGTTTTTCTTCAAACTAGAGCTTTGAAAACACATTTTTAGATATTTAAAATGTAATACCTAAGGAATTTGTTAATCAAGCTTAATTTGTGTGTATAAAATTCACCAGTTAAATGTGCACTTCATCAATCCATCCTGCTTAAAGGAGGACTGCAACCAGAGAGAAAGATCTCAGGAATAGGTAAATTGGTGGACTAATATAAATAGAACAAAAATAGTTCAAGATTCTTTATCTGACTTATTTGAGCTTTTAAAAAGGATGAGAGTTAGTCATGGCTGTTTCAGGATTCACTTTAATACATATTTGATGAGATTTGAAAGAACTCAGACTTAGAAATTCTCTTTTATTTAGGCTTTTCTAAATACTAAAGTGGAATCAACCTTGGATTTAAAGGAATATTAGCTCTCTCCTCACATATTCTGTCTAGGCTTGTGAGAGCTGCCCATTGTACCCAAATACAACAGTTTCTTTAGCAGTGCTGAATCTTAGACACTAAAGACAGCCTCTCCTCAATGGGGTTTACTACAAGGGGAAAAAGAAATTTTCAGTGCGTCAGAGAAGGGACAATCTAATCCTCTTTGCTGGTACATCTGCTCTGGCAGTTTTGCTCTACAAATCAAAAGGCATCCCATTAATTAAAGTTCCTTTTTCTTTCATTTTTATTCAGCTCAAGAAATGTGACCAGTATTCAAAAAAAAAAAAAAGGGGGGGGGGGGGGGGGGTGTTTCAGCCCATTTTAGTCACAAATATCCACCACCAGAAGTGTTCACACTTTGTCTGGTTTCTGCTTTATTCTCTTTCTTTTTCTTTCTCCTTCCTTTCTTTCTTTCCCTCTCTCTCTCTCACTTTCTATCTCTTTCCTTCTCTCTCTCTCCCCCTCTTTCTTTCTCTTTTTATGGAGAACCTTCTCTTTTGGCAAAGTGCAACACATTCAGAGAGTCTTACAAAACAAAGCTTTCAGTTCTTGGTCAGCAACAAACTCATCTTTGTTCATGCAGCTCTATTAAGGAAAGAAGGCCAATTTTATGCAGGTTTCTATGGTCTGCAGCACAAAGGCATCTATCTGCATGCAAGCTATCTGGCAGGCACACAGCAGACTATGAGATCATCTATTTTAGCAATCGCCAGCTGCAATGAGGAACTGTAAAAAATTATAAACTGGTTTATATAGTGCTTTTATTTTTCCAAACAGGCGGCACTACAGGTTTATGCATTGTTTTGTGGACAGATAACAAGTGCAGCTAATGAGGTGCCTTCACATCTAGATCTCAGGATCTGGTCTGCATTTTCCCCCACGAGTCTAGGTCTGTTTTCATTGGATACTAATGTCATCTATCTTAAGCAGGAAGTGATGCTCGACTGCTTTATCCCTGGGGTTTTAACTGTTGTCTAAGGAATTCTGGCCCTTTATTTGATGGACTTCTACTGTGCTTTTGCAACCATCCACTATTATTCCACAGTGGGTGGCCAGCTATTTAACACTTGCCAGTTGCATCATACACTGCCCATAAAGACCACGTACTGTAATTTCACAGCGTGAAGAAAATGAGAATATTTCAGAATTCCTCCTGATAGAAGAGGAAGATGTTTTTAGAAGGGAACTTGAATAGAATTAGAAATGCTTTTATATATATACAAAAAAAAAAAAAAATCAGCACATTATTCGTTTAATTCAGTAGAGTACTATGGCATAACATAGGGCAAATGCAGTTCTTACCTGTTTGTCTGTTGGGCTGTCCTAGGCAGGATACATAACCTGATCTAAAACACATGGAAAGATCCCCTTTGAATCCAGTTGGGTTTGAACTGGATCTGTGATGCAGACTGACTTTTGCCAGTGAAGGGGCTGGGCTGCGTTTAGGTGCGGAGTTCAGTTCAATGCGATTCCTTGTGTACTAGAATATGTCGAGAAGTGAGTGTCTGAGCAGAGAAACAGTCAATCGGAAAATGCTTTCCTGAGAGACAGTATTCCCGTTACGCACAGTGTCCACCTTATGAACAGGCGAGCAAGATGCCACATAGTCAGGTATAGTGGGAAACTGCGTTATGTCAACCCTTGCGTAAAAAACACCTTCAGCTTGTTTTTACTGTGCAGTGACTTCCAGGAAGCCGATGCCTCCTCAAAGGAAGGACTCTCCAGACCGCTGCACCGTGTAGTTAAATTATCACTTCCCTAAATTTGAAGGTAAAGCATACTTTTGGTGTGTCAGAAACATTATCCTGGGTTTATCGGTGCAATTCTAAAATGTCAAACCACCTATTTAGAATTTATTTTCTGAAAACGTAATTTCCCAGAATATACCATCTCTTACATGAAAACATCATTCCCTGTAATTTCTGGATATCATGGATCTTTTTAAATGAAAATTACCTAAAAAGCATAAAAGAGAGTGGAAGGCAACAGGATGGTAGTCATGCTTCATAGGGTATGTGAGATATATTTACCTGATGAGTAAAAACAACACAAGATGCTCCCTTTCAAGCCTGTTTGATGGAGAACTTTAATACACAGGAATATAAAAGATTCATGAGCTTTTGTTATCCAACACCAGCAGTTTGGAAACAATTAAATTCTGTAAATAGAGAATATGGTGTACTTTTCATTAAAGTGGGGTATCCAGTTGCAGCTAGTGCCACAGGAAAACTCACCGTGTTCATGAAAACGAAATCTTTACATCCAGCATATTCTGACCTAACTACTGTGATCCCACAATCAAACCAGTGATTCTTCCGTACATGCCTTCTGGATCACAGCATCCATGCTTAGGTAAAGAGCCATACATTCAGAACAAATGAATGCATCACATTGCAGCAGAGGAGCTGAAATACTACAAAGGGTGACATTTACTGCTGTAAGCAGGTGACAGCCTTCTTTCTGCCTCTCCAGGTGAAATCCAGGCTTTGCCTTAGGATACATTCTTGTAGATGCCCTAAGCATTAGAAATGTATTATTATTTTGTTTTATTAGTAATATTGTATTATTAGCTTGTATTAATGTTACTGTTTACTAGCCTCAGCCCACGGTAGCAGATGTTGCATAAATGCTTGTGAGAACTCTATGTGTATTCGAGAAGATGATTTCTCACATTGCTTTTAGCATTTCTCCTAAAAGCCAAAAAATAAGCCTTGTTTTGTTCCCAAATATGAAAGAAAATTCATGCCTTCAGTAACACCTTTGTGAGTGGGTGAGAAGTGAACTATATTTCAAAAGAATTATTTAGCCACCCACACATAGTTTTATATGGATGATTAACCTGTTACTGTGTCTTTTCTTAAAGTCTTGTTCACGATTTGTAGTTTTAACACATACACATGGGTGTGCGTGCACACAAATGCACACACAAAGGAGGCACATACTCAAAAAATTGGGTAACGTGATATAGGTAGAAGAAATAAAGAAACAGTATCAACAGGCTGTCAGTAAAACCATATTCTTTGGAAGAATATTAAAATACATGACTGTGTGAGAATGTGCAGAATAATATTTCAGAGCATTGAAAATCTGTAGCTATTTCTAAGGAAAAGGAAGCAAGCCTCTGTGTGTATTTGGCTAGCAAATGCATTCAGGTATCTATTCAACGAGCCACTGTAGGATTGTTGGAGGAACTTCTGGGTGAAATTCTGTCTAGGGTATGAGTCAAAAACCTCTCATTATCTGGATTTACATATTCATAAGTTCCAAGGTCCTATTGATTTAATTTACTAATGCTGGAGTTACTGCCACTTAATCACCTACCACGTGTCAGGTGGGCCTTCATAACAGGCTGCGTGCACACTACACGGGAAGTAAGAAAAATGTGACTGTACTTAACCTGCAAAGGAAGAGCCATCTAAGCCTCATTTGCAGAGCTTAGCAGGGTAAGCGTAGCAGTTATTGCTGCTCATCTTATGTGAAGTAACTCATTATGCCATAGTAATCATGAGGCTGCGGCTTCAATGGGATTTATGTTCCTAAGTGCTTATGTCATTTTTGAAAATCAGACTTCAACAGCTTAAGTAATTTAGGCCCTTTTGAAGATTTTACCTTAAGCAACAACAATAATGCCTTCCAGCTTTACAGGAATTAATCTATCCTGGGCTTTTGCATTGTGCTGAAGGATGCATTTTGCAATTGGAACTGTACACCGTGAAGACCTCATGATAGTAACCCCTATCCTTCCTTGCAATGTAGCATCTGGGAATGGAGCCAGAATTCTTCAGATAGGAGGAAGGCTTCATTTCTTGGGGAGTTCTTGCATGATATGTTCAATTCCATGGGAATAGCTAGGCAGGAAACTAGGCACAAAAATCTTTGATATTTCTAATCCAGTGTTTCTGACTGGACCCCAGAAGTCAGTCCAGAGTGGTCTTTTCTACCTGATCACAGGTGCTTTGGCACGTGCATCATAAGTTATGTTCCAATAAATGCAAACTTTGAAATCACTGGTCATAAGCAAACTCCCATAAAGCTACTGTAAGAATGGAGAAAGCCAAGATCTGACTTACCAATAAAGGGAAAGGCATCTCCAAGCTGATTGTGTGATTAGGCCTCTGCTGAGGTCTGAAACAATCTGTTGTGTTAGTCTTTAACAATCTGTTATCCCTTAGGTAATAGGCATTGCTGTATCATGGTGATGCTTGGAGAGCAAAAGACATGAAGGTAATGTCTCCAAATGAAGCCTTAATTTACACAAACACTTTGTCCTTTGTTTTAATATATCAAACAATCTGTTCATATGTGGTGTGTAATGTAGTACAACATAATTTGCCATTGCTTATTTAACACCAAGTATTCTGTGCTCTTTGGAAAAATATGTAGAACACAGAATTATATATTGCCCTTCAAGCACCATGCAGTTCACACTGCCTGCCCAGGGCAATGCATGCACCTATTTGGAGTTCTTTTTAAAAATAATAGCCACTATCTTTTTCCTCACTTAGGATTTACATAAATCTTGCGAATTTAAGGAAGCCAGTATGTCTGAAGTCACGAAGAGACCACATCTAACAAACAAACAACACGGAACTAATGTGTCATACCCAAGTAGAAGAACCAGCAAAAATATTTGCTGTCAGATCTGTACTTGACTGAAAGTCCAGGATCTCAGTAGACTAGAAGAGCAGTAAGTTCTCTGTTACTTGACAGAGCCGAGTGTCTCCAACAGTTATGGGGAGAAATATGATCCAATCCTGCTTTTGAGTGGCATTGTGGAAGGCTTTTCTGGGCTGCCTTGCTTGTGGGGTAAGTTTTCATGCTCATATTCCATGAGTCAAAAGATGCCTTTGGACATCTGATTTTTTTAAAACCAGGATGGTGATTCTTCAGCTGGTTTTGGCTCAAATGAGTTTCATGATGCATTCACAGTAAAACTTTCTCTTTCCTCTAGCCACAATACTGTGTTTTGCAATGGTCACATTGCTGATGAACTGTTATTTTGCCAAAAATTTCTTCTTCCTTGCTGTCAGGCAACAGAGGACATATTTACACAGCAGCTTGACAGCACTACGGAGAGAGTGGGAGGCTTTGATGTGCATTTGGAGAATTAAAACTAAAAAGACCTTTTTGATCCTATTAAAGGCTGTTTTCTAAAGTTTTGATTACTATCAGTAAAGCTAGATACAGGCATTAAAACTTTAATTTCAATGAATAGGGTATGATACTTCTATTTTTATTTTCTTGCAGTGAAGGCATTACATTAAAGCAGATCACATTTGCCACCACTTACCAAAAAGGTAACAGAGTTTATGAAGTGTTCATATGTTACAGTGAGAGACTTAGCCTTCATTTATTTAACTGATCATAAAAAAAGCCAAGGCACAAAATAGGTATTTACATAAATATATACATACACATATATGTACACAACAAGGAGAGATCAGTAGATGCCAGTCTTTAATCTAGCAGGCCAGGGCAGTGTCTGGAAGTTAAACCAAATAATTAGGTAGAGGGTATGTATTTTTAATGTTTGGGTTAGCTGGAACAAAACTACTAGGTGTCTGACTCAAATTTCAAGCCTTGCAGGTATGGAAATGCGAATTTAGTTACTATAGTGGTATCTGTGATCTACTGTCTCTCTTGGCTCTAAAATAATGGATTATATATCACCTATGATATTATATATTATATATTGCTTTGCCTATCCTTAAATTTCTCACTTACCTTATTCAACAGGTGGAATAGCAGTTATCTATTAGAAGTTGATGACCTGGGGGAAGGATTAGTGGGTAATGTTCTGTAGCCTGTTAGGCAGCAAGTCATGCCGTCATATATTTCCATAGGTCCCATGACTTCTGAATTACAGAATGTGGGATTCATCCCATCTAACTTCAGACGTCTGTGCTGTTGTGTCTATGCCTGAACTAACTCTCTGTGGCTCCGTGGCTCCACTTATGACAATATAAAAAAGTAGATATTTTTAGGGTGTAAGTCAGTCATCTGTAAAACCTATTCTAGAATGAGAATCTAAACAAACAAATACATAAAAAATCACAAATGCAAAACATAATGCATTAAAATTTGCAGGAGCAAATGTTCTCACTGGGAATTCCTGACATTTAGTATTTTTCACTTGTAATTTGTGGCAAAAACTACTAATGAAACATCCGAATTTCTTTAATCTTGAACAATTTGACATTCAGGAATGCACAACTTTAAAAGTCATTACCACAGGACTTGAAATTGTTCCACTGAAAATAGAGGCATCTCATTGACTTCAGTGGATTTAGGAATGCGTCACAACATCTGATTTTTGAAACACAGTTTGCACATGCAGCTGCAATCAACTTAAGTAAAAGTTAACAGTGACATGCACCTCTGAAATCTGGTTGTTATGCTGGGATGCAGTTATCTCACTGACACAGAATCTGATATATGAATGAGTAGAATACATTGTTCCTGCTCTTGTACTTCACATCACTTAATAACCAATACCTGCTACACGTTAAGATCTTCAATAAAAGAGCAAGCAGTTTCTGATTCAAGCTTCCTACCGTGATGAGACTTCAAAAATGAGTCAGGGTCAGTAGCATTCTGCATTTATGATCAGATAAGACTTTTGTGTTTGACATCAAATAGCAAGTAAACCAGATTTGAAAAGGTTAAGCAATGACAAGCATTTTGATCTTTGTGTATATGTGTGCATATTGACTACCTTTAAAATGGAAATGAGTCAAAAATTCAAGACACTTTCTAACATCAGCAGAAGCACAGGCACATGGGCACATCAGTATGGATCTGGCAGCAGGGTAAGACTCAAGGCAGTCTTGAATAAAATGCTGAAGAGTCATAGAATCATAGAACCATAGAATGGTTTGGGTTGAAATAAACCTTAAAGATCATCTAGTTCCATCCCTCCTGCCCTGGGCAGGGACAGCTCCCACGAAACCAGATTACTCAAAGCCCCATCCAACCTGGCCTTGAACACTCCCAGGGATGGAGCCTCAACAGCTTCCCTGGACAACCTGTTCCTGTGCCTCACCACCCTCACAGTAATAATTCATGGAATTCAGCACCCAGCTGGTTGCAAACTTTGTGGCATTACAACTTCTTCTGAATTTGGTTAGAACAAATGAAGTTCCTTAAATTGAAGAATTATTAGATCATTGAGAGCAGAGGACTTGCCATTGCAGTGGGGAGGCAAAAAAGCCAGACAGGAAGCAGAGCATCTGGAGTTGGCGGTGCATGTCTTGGAAAAGTATAGTGGAAATACTGGGAGCTTTGAGGGCAGATGCAGCAGTGGACAACAGGGAGCAAGAAATACTCTCTGAAGGCAATGGAAAAATCCTAATCGATTAGGAAGGGGTGGAAGATGTGTTCCAGGTTGAAAAGAAATGTCGTAAACAACTCTTTGGAGACCTGAAGGCAGACCATGGATCCCAGCTCAGGTCTATGTTAGTATAAAAAATTAAAAATAAATCTGCCTTAAATTATTGGAGATATAATTCTGCAGAGGGTGACCAGTGGATGTATAACTAAAGCTCTGGACTTGTGGCTTCTGACGCGACTAGAACTTCTTGATGGGTTATAAACTTACACCTTGCAGTGGCTGGTTTTTAATTGTAATGTAATTAGTCTCAGCATATATAGATGCATAGTAGTTTCTACTATGTTACATCACAGTCAATTCATTGTTTTAATAGTTATTTTACTGTCAGATAAAGAGTATGCAACTTAAGCATACGGTAAAATAAAAAAAGTGTTAGTAGAACAATTTATTCAGAAGCAGTTCTTTAAAACATATCAGAGCCCAGCGTGTACAGAACAGTTGTAATACTGACACCATCTATGTGAATGCATTGAGAGCTTGGCAGATTGCTGTTGACTGATCTGGGATTTTTTCTAAATCAAACTATGTGATCAATATACTGGCATCAAAGAGTCATATACTGAGTCAGAGTTGTTCTCCCAAGGAAGCAAAAAGTTCAAAGCAAACATGGGCTTGTTTGATTGCCAAGTAAAACACCATCTTGCAAGTAGTGGTGATCATGAAGATATGTGTCATTTCATTCATTGATTGTGTAACCTGAATTCCAAATTTATCTGGGTTTTTGCTCTGAAAAGAAAGTGAGAATTTTTTTTTTGTTTCAGGGAAAGAATGGGGGAACTGACTGCCCCATGTATACACTGAGAACAAGGACAACAATGCCTGTCAGAAGAAACATGGGTCACTAGTGAAAACTGAAAGGCTGAGAGCCACGATGCTGATGGGAAAAGATGAACAATTATTTTAACATTTCATAATGACTCTTACAGCACGCCCTTATTATAAAATTTGTAGATGTTAACCACATCACCTTCAGCTCCCATTTACAGTAACTGGAAGTGATTGTCCAGGACTCCAAGCTACCTACCTTCTGTGCTTCCTTCAAAGGCTGAAAGAATACAGTCACCCAAATAGACTGCTCAAAGCCCAAGACTGTCAGGTCTGGTTCCAAGCAGTATCAACAAACCCACAAACGAGTTGAAAGGCATTTAGCATGTCATGTTTCACCTCACAAACTACTATTACTTACTACTGGTTTATCACGAACATGATATTTCTATTGTCTCTTCCTGAGTGGGTAGAAGCACGTGAGAAGAAACTACATTGTGTTCCATCTACAGATGGCAAAGGAGCAGAAGTACAGCTCAGTACAGAGATGCACTCAGAGTCCATTCATTCAGTTGCAGTTTGGAAATGGAAGATCTTAGAACCAATGCACAAACACTTGAAAGTTTTAAATAAACTATCTAGAAGATGCAGAGGGCACGAAATGTGATTCAGTACAGTCTTGGAACTGAAATAGTGTTGAGGTCAATTTTCCACCCAGTAATTTGGAATAAATGCTGCCTCCTCTTCTGGTTTTCTTTAAAGGCTTGTAAGATACCTTATATATAGTAAGTAAGGTAATTAAACTTATTTTGCTGCTTTTGGGCAGAAAACAGGGTCCTAAATGCTCAAACAGCACAGACTAATTTTGAGTTCAATGTCAAGACAATGGTTTGTAATCATTTTGATGAAGAGTAATAGATTAGGAAACATTCCTGTAAAAATAAGCAGATGGATTTTATAAATTAATACGTCTTTCCACATCTAACTTCTGGACAGTTTAAGATTTGCTCCCAATTGGTCTAAAATAACTACAGGCCTTTTGTAAGTTGAGCTGGAGCAATTCTAGAAATGACAAAGGGATAAGGTGATTTCACTCTGCATTGGCTTTCTTTCTCAACGCTAAGCCTTTGAATACACTCGCCATGCATTGTACTGCCTTGTCAATAGTGGACAGCAGAGAAGCATAGAATCATAGAGTGGTTTAGATTGGAAGGAACCTTAAAGATCATCTAATTCCACCCCCCCTGCTGTGGGCAAGAACACCTCCCACTAAACCAGATTACTCAAAGCCTCATCCAATCTGGCCTTGAACAGTTCCAGGGATGGGGAATCCACATCCTCTTCCAGTGTCTCACCACCCTCAGAGCGAAAAATTTCTTCCTGCGATCTATTCTAAATCTCCCCTCTTCCAGTTTGAAGCCATTACGCTTTGTCCTATCACTACATGCCTTTGTAAAATATCCCTCTCCAGCTTTCTTGTAGACCCCCTTCAGATACTGGAAGGCTGCTGCAAGGTCTGCCTGGAGCCTTCTCTTCTGCAGGCTGAACAACCCCAACTTTCTCAGCCTGTCCTCATAGGAGAGGTGCTCTAACCTTCTGCTCATCTTCATGGCCCTCCTCTGGACCCGCTGCAACAGGTCCATGTCCTTCTTATGTTGGGGCCTCCAGAGCTGGACACGGTACTCCAGGTGTGGTCTCACGAGAAACAAGTAGAGCATAATGGAACTATCTTTACATCTTCGTGGTTTGACAGGCTTTTGTACATTATTTTGTAGTTTGTTCTTTCCATTATTTTCCTTGGTTCTTAAATCCTGTTAAGCCTTTTGCAGAAGTTTTATAGTCTATTCCAAGCATGGTCTGGTTTTCCACTATATTTCTCTCTGTTTCTTTTATGCTTGTTCACAGCTGAACTCTCTTTTCTTCTGCACTCCTTAGGCACCACCAGTTTAATTGTCTAAGAGAAGAGTGACTATGCAGTTGTTAATATAGAAGCAGTTGAAAGCAATTAAATAGGGCTGCTGAATACAAATCAAACATTTGACAGCCTTCTGTCAGTGTGACTGTGAAGTGAAATGGAGACAATTGCAGGTGCCAAGCCTCAGGTGTTCTCAAAATTTATGCCCGCCAGAGATGAGCTGCTGCACCCTGCATGAGGTGAAGATTTCACCTTGCTTCAGCATTCAGACCCAGGCAGGACAAATCACACAGGCATGTCTGTGGCTGGGCCCTTTCCTAGAGGGCCGAATGTAGGGCTTTGGCCACCAAAGGTGGCAGAAGGTTTTTTGCCACCTTTTATTATTGACTAATCAAGCTGGGAAACTATTTCGGCAATAAAATCCTAATTGTGCTGACTCTTTTCTATTTCCTTTCACTGCAAACTCTATATGAGACGACTGTAGAGATCATACTGATCAAACAACAGCAACAGAGTTGTCCAAATTACAAGAGCTATAAAGAGCTTTTAAATTCAAGATAGGTCTCTTCTGGGTTCCTTGCATAGAGCTTATAATCTAGGAAGGTGAGAGCTCAGCTTGAACCCCTCAAGATTTAAGCCATTTCATTTTCAAATAAGTAAGGCCATTGTTTGGGCAAATATAGCTATTTTTCCTCATAAAGATTTTATTTCATCAAAATAGCCTGTCTCTATAAACTGCTTAGGATCACTCCAGTCTTAAGAACAATTATTTATTATCTTACACTAAGTTTAAAGAAGACAAAGTCCTAAATTGCCTTTGGAAAAAAATACCCAAACCAAACCCCATTTTTTTTCTAGTAAATGTGAGTCCTGCTTATTTAAATATACCTGACTTTCATGAGGACTACATGGTTTAACTGTAATTTATAATCTTTGTGATATTTTTCTCTCCACAGTGAGTGCCTCTACCTGCTGTGTCTTTCCTATGGCTGTGGGAATGAAAGGAGGAAAACAAAATGCATAACTAGTTCACAAGATTTCTGACTTAATTTAGAAGAGGCTCTGTCTCTGTCTGCCCTTCTTTTCCCTGAGAATAGATGCGTTACTCTACAGGGAGAGATTTTGACTGATATTGATATTACAGTAAGACTAAAAATCCATTGGGGAAGTCAAATGAGACTCAGAGGAACTTCAGAGTACTTATAAGAGCAGTTATGAAGGAAATATATTCTTTAAATTTCTTTTAATCTTCCTTTCAATTGCTCCATTTGCACACCAGTGTCTCAACTTTTATACTTCTGGGAAATTTTAGACAGAAGGAAGATGTTTTTCATGAGAAGGGATTTAGGCACACATCTAGGTTTTAAATGAGTTTAGTAAAAAGATCTCCCGTGATGCTAATGATTGCTGGAAGGTTTTGCTCTTTGGTCTTTATAATTGGAATCTGAGATAACATCTAAGTACTTTGTTTTGAGTGCTTCCATTTAATTGATTCTTCATTACCATCTTCTAAAATTACTGAAAACATCAATAATGGGTTGATCTTTCTGGGGCTTAAATTTATCAGCTTTCCAAGTCATATTCAGAGACTCAGAGAGAAGACCTAAATGAAGCACTAGCTCTTCATTTATTTCTGTGCAAAAAACACAGGATTTTTTTATGTCTTCTCAGTAATAATAATTGAAGGAGTCTGTTTTTTTTGTATCCCATGGGGTTTTTAGTGGAGTGCAACAGTCACACAAATTTAAAAAATCATCCAGTTTTTAGAAAGAATAATTCTTCAAGATTCATCCAAACGGCTGTAGCTGAATTTGAGTAGACTTCTGAGTACTTGAATATTACTTTCCCCCATGAAATTTCACCAGACTTCGTCTGACTTCCCATTTCTCAAGGAAGTCTGAGATATGAAATGGGATGAGAAACCAAATACTTCAAAATTCTAGGAAAATGAAAAATTTGGATCAGTCTTCTTGAGATGTTTCGTCTTCAGACATACAAAAAAGGTCTGTTTGGATAAGATTTAAATGCTCACTTCCAGTGCAATGTCTACTTTCAATAAAACACATTTATTTTTAACTTTATGATAGAATACACATTAAAATTTAGTATAAGATAATAATTGAGATGATGACATGAAAATAAATTTGTTGCCTTTGATCAAGAAAAAGTATATTTCAGACCTGTTGAAGTGAGTATTAGATCGTATTGGAATTGTGTTAAAAGTAAAGGGAAAAATTAACTGTTTGTGCTACATTGTGGTTAGCTTCCATCAGAGCTACTCTGTTCTTTTTATTGAGATTACTTGCATGTATCTTCTACTTGCAAGAAGAGAGCGATGGTTGCAGAGTGACGTTCACATTTGTGTGAAATATTTTACAGAAGTCAAAGTCAGCATTTTTTGGAAGGAATATTTTTCCCTGTACAGTCATTTTTGAGCCCTCAGAAGCCACATCAAAAATATTGCTAACTGAAGTGGGGTGATAATTATAATCATTATATCAGTAAAAAAAACGCACGAGGCAAAATTTTAGAATTGCTCTCTGCGCAGGTGTGGTTCAAGTAAACCAAACAGATCTCCAAACTTTAAAACAACAAAGTTGCAACTGGAGAAAATTGCAACCGCAATTAGCCTATATAATTACACATTGCTTGCATGTGATGAGTCAGGCTGATCCCTGGATCTGGCAATGGAAAGATGTTTTACCTCCAGGTAAAATTACCTGGGCATAGCTACCTCAAACATAGGCATTTACATTACAGACATCTGAAGTGAGGTGTGAGGAATCCCATCCGTGGGAGGTTTTGCATTTCTTGCTCCTCTTCCTTCTCTTGAAGAAGAGCTGGCAAAGCCTTGGTCCTATTCCCAGCCATGGAGGTGCTTGCCCAGAACCCAGCTGGCTGTCAGTGCCATTGCCTTGCTGCCTCTTAAGTCTTTATGCATTTCCCTAGTAGATTTTAGTAAAAATGAATAGAATAACTGAGAACGTGTGTGATCCCTGCATATCATGGGTCTGTTAGTTTTCCCCAAAGTTTCTAACACAATTTCAGCATCTGTTATAGCAACTAATTCCTTTACAGATTTTAAGCCACAACTAAACCTCTTGATTTGAAAGATTGACCAGAACTGCACTTGTCAGGTCCCAAATGCTTACAAACTCATTTTCACAGCGCTGCGAGAAGTGGATGTGACAAACAGTGGGGACAATACTGGACAAGGGAGAATAAGTCCTCCAGCAGCAAGATCACGTATTTCCTTTTTTCAGGTGTCTGGTTTGAAAGTAAGTAGCTATGTAAATGCATGCATGTATTTGTGTAGACATTGTATATATTGTTCATACATGCACACACACATATATATAATTATGTGTAAAAATTGTGTCACTCACCCTTCTTGCAGAAGAAGGGGACCTGAAGAAGGAATCTAAATGCAGAAAAAAATTGTTTTTAGCAAACAAAACTGCTGTTGGAAAGGAACTGATAGCCAAGGCCATGCTTAGAGGAGGATGAAAAAGAAAATATCATGTACTTGCTCTTGCATGAATCCTCAGCCTGTCAGATTGTGGTTTTCATGCTAGTTTTATTCTTCTATGGTAGGACAGCAAAAAGGCTCCAAGTATGTTCTGTCTGATCTGCTCTTTTCGTTAGTAGGAGAAACATTTTAACACTGTTCTCCTCTGTGTCAATCTTCCCATAGGTCGGGCAGGCAGGGAACAGCATTGTCAGTGTCCCCCTCTTTTTTATGGGCTGTAATTTCAGAACAGAATGCTGACAGAAGTTCCCGAGTGTTCCTTGAGGAAACTTCATCAGCCTAAACCAGCTCACCAAATGCTGACTTGAGCTGAATTGCAGCATAGACAAAGAAATGAATCTGTCCTAGCAAGGGGAAGATGTTACATCTGTCCTGTAAATCATGAATATGGTGTGGGAGAGGATGTTCTGTAGAGCCTTGCTGATGCTGAAAAACTAGTACATGACGTGCCGTGATGGTGGTAATGGGATTAGATGATCCAGTGATCCCTTCAGGTGTTATGCTCCCATGTTTCACTCATGCTCCACCTCTCCTTAATTCATGACAAGGGGAAACTCAAGAACTGCTGCAGAAAATGGAAGAGGAGGCACAAATTGGCAATGGATGAGACTGAATTAGAGAATCATTTAAGTTGGAAAAGACCTTTAAGATCATTGAGTCCAAAAGCAGCATTGAGAGAGCAGCTAAAGTCTGATGTCTCTGTAGCTTCATGTGACCTCTCCTCTGACATTGGTGGTGGCTGGGCAGAGGGTTCACACTACCGTCTGCGTTCCCTACCACTCTTCAGCAAAATACATGGATTTAAAGTGAGTTACAACCTCATGTCCTAACGTGAACAGAACTTTGTCACACACTTGAATTTAGGTATGTGTTTAAGGAGTCAGTTGCTTAGCAATGAACCTGGGCCTCTGTTTACATTTTTTGGTGATCAAAGGACTCTATGAGACAGAAGCTAGCACAGCAGCAGCTGTTTCATGCATTTAACAACTCTTCTGACTGTTATGCCATGAGGAAGACTTAGGCAGAGGCAAAAACAAGATTTCAGAAGAAGAATCACTCTTCTTTGCTGTCACATCCAGCACTGACCCATGACTTACAGGAGCGCTCCTGTCCTCAAAACATCTTTTTCCTCTAAAGTTGATGCTTGTCTTTGAGTGTTATGCAGTTATGTTCTCTGTCTCTTATTTATAATTCATTGTCCAGTTCTTCTCCCAACTCCTTTCTCCTCTCCAGTTTGCCTGGCTCATAGGTATTTTTTCACTAGAATTTTTAACTTCCGCTGTCACCCTTACCTTGCTTCCCTGGAGGTCAGAACTTCTGGCTGCTTCAGTGAAGAGGGCCTCTCCCCTGCCAGGGGAGTCCTTTCCAGGAGACACAGACCGAGGCTGGGGGAGTCTGACAGCAATTAGTCTGGACTGCAAGTGTCTTTCAGTCTGTAAACCCGGAGTCCAAGCTGAGCTGTAGGTGCTGCCCCTGTTCTCGGCATGCCTTGACCATCATCAGTTACCTCCACACTCTGGGGGACAGGATGAGGCTGAGCCTGCCCTACAGTGAGCACCCCAAATCCCCTGTAGCTGTCTTGGTAATCCGTGCTCAAGACTCTGTATTTCATCGATGATTTGTGTGGTTTCATTTACCCTTTTAATCTTGTCACTCTTTTCCCCACTGCAATTTTCATGTATTAGTTTCAGTTCTACATTTTTCAGATGTAAGCCCTTTGAGGAGGGAGTGGGACCGGAGTTTACAGATAACTGGATTTGCAGATAGCAAGATGAACCACTTAGCTTACGAAGATTTCACTTGTAGAATAAAGTCTTTCTATTTTGGGAAAAGGAATCCTGCAAATTAATTATACTTTTCTCCAACAACAACATCAGTCTGTTTGCAACAAGCCACAGATTTTCATGATAAAAGTCTTTACCTTTCTACCTTGCATCTTTACCTGTGAAAAATGCTTGCCATCATATTAAAGGAGCTCAAGGTACAACTGCTTAGATATGTAGAGCTGATTTTTTGTCAAGATTATTATGTGTCAGGGAAAATTTTCTCACTAGAGTTGTAGTTAGAACTGGTATAAAAGATCTCATTTCCCCCACCCCTCTGATGTCTTTTCAACTGTCATTTTAGAACTCACAGATATTTTTATCAGAAATAATGTACTATTTCTCTCAGTCTCTTGAAACTGCTTCTTTTAGTGATGCTGCCATTCATTTATGCATTTGTTTTATGTGCATTGGTTTTCCAGTGAAGGCTACCAGACTGACAACTTAGAAGATGAAGAAATATATTAAACACCTTGGGAAGATACAGTTTTTTCTCCTTACACAACGTCCGGTGAGTGTGGCTCAGGCCTTACTTGCAAGGGTGAGTAAAAGCATTAGTGAGAGGTCTCGCTTTGGCCTTCTTTCAAAAACCACATGTGAGGGAGCTGAATGGACCCTTTGCAATGACAGAACCTCCTTGTGCAGCAACTAGACTGGGATCATTATATACGGGCACTACCAAATGGCCATGAGACAGTAGCAGCAGCTGGTTATAATGTGATAGTTTTGAATGAGTGGCTTTGATATAAATACAAGTCTTTTTACCTCTGCAAGAAACTCCAGTTAAATGTTGGCACCCAGCCTTTTGCTCAGTCAGAAGTCTCACAGACAGCTCTTTCCATTTGCTCTAAAATCATCTGATTGTATTTACTATAACTCTAATAAACTGTTTTAGATTTTGCATCATCCAGAAACAACGGGTAGATTCTAACATTATAGCTCGACTAAATTAGCTAGTAACTCAGATCTAAGCCTGTATGGCTGAATTTTACTCCGGTCAGAGTAAAGCTGTCTTGAAAAAAAGGCCATAGATTCATAGGGTTAAGTCACAACTCTCAGATTAAGACACTTACACCTGGGTGTCCACTTATAAACCTCAACTAGGTGGTGAAGCTCCCAGAAGAGTCAGTGTAGATTCAGTCAACAGCTCATAGAGACTAGAGTGATTTCAAGCTGACCTATATTTAGTCTCTTGAGATGCTTTCTATTTTCCACTGTCTGTGTCATCTAGATCTCTAGGATGGGATTCGGTTGCCTAAACACATTTGGCTGTTTATTTTGGGTGTTGTGGAGTGCTCAGCACCAAACTACCATAAGTCCTGATTCCTATCTGCTAGCCCTGTGCAGGCATCTCAGAGACCCAAGGGTGTCTCAAACTGCAGTAGGTGCCTATCTTTAGGCTAACGAGGAGACCCGACTATAGCGGGAGCTCAGACATTAGCTCACAAGTAGACACGTACATGTAGGCATTTACCACTTAGAGGAGTCTGTGTGAAAAAGAGCCTAATCGAGGGGTGACCTGATGGCGTGGCCCTATGGTACAGAGGCTCTGTGAGGAGTGGGAGGGCAGGTCCTGCGCCCTTGTTGCTGCGCCACATGCTACTACTGCCTGTGCTGCATTCACTTAGCAGTTTTGGGACAAAATGTGCAAGCAATGTTAGGAATAGAGACTAATTTCCAAGACTCCTTTCCTCCTAAATGCTGCCCTAACTTCACCAGAGTCAGGCTACCCCTACCTGCAATTCACTTTCTGCTCCTGTGAGTTATCCACATAGTGGTCCACTGCAACAGCTGGTGTAGACGGTGGTCAGCCCAGGTTAGGCTGTAGCCAGGCTGTTTAAAAGCATTATATATATATATACTTTGAAAAGCTATTTTGACAGAAGACATGGAGGCCAATACCGAATATGTAGTAATCGTGGGCTGCAAATGCATGCAGACTCTCATATTGAGGGAAGCAAAGTTCCGTATTTGTCCTGGTGCTGTGAAGACTTTTATCACGGAGCACAGACTCAGGCTTCTTACACTCTAAGTCAAGTGATGTGACAGAACCGACGGAAATCTGTAGTTTCACAATAGGCCAGTATGACTCACCTGAATTAGTCTCTTTTCTGCAACGAAGCCAGTTCCCGCGATATTGCATCACTTTCAAACTTTGGGAACATTTAGGCATGCATGGAGACTGCAGCATTGTTTGTTCCACTCCCTCATGATTGCACATAAAAAGAGGCGTGTGTCCACACGGCAAAGCCGCCACTTCAGGGATTGACCCTTTTGCTGGGATTCTAACACATGTGCATCAGTGAGATCCCCACATTTTAAATGCCTGGGGAAGAAATTAGTAAATAGTTGGAAAGAAGAGGCAAAATCTGTACTTCAGCTGGGACTGAGAATGGGAAGGGATATGTTGTCAATTGAGTAGCAACTGGGTCCGGGATCAGGAAGCAGAGCTGGACCTAAGCACAGGACAGCTGTGGGGACCCTCTCCACTGAGGATCAGGGACTTCCAGGCCTGAGCCTGAAGAGACAGAAAGGAGAGATAAGAGCTACCCACAGAGCTGGCAGACCAGATGGCAAGGACTGCCTCCTTCCCCACTCAGGAACAAGAATTTCCTTGTCAGAATCCGATGAGGATCCTCTGAAGAGGAAAGGAGGCCCAGTTTGCCAAGAGCAGTGGCACAGTTCTCAGAAAAGAGGCAGCAGCAGGGGTCAGGATTCTCCAAAAGCAGGTCTTAACAAAGGGCTCTGGATCTGGCTGTGATTTTCATGTCCTGAATTGGGCTTCCTCTAGCACACCATAAATAGGAGGAAACATTTTTACTCTTGTCTTTAGCTACAATTCATGCACAACCGAAATAAGGAAAAGAAAAGTGTAAAGAAACTGAAAGAATATAAAGTTGTTTGGGCAACTTGTTGAAGCATTATGGCAGTCACTATCCCTCTTAAAAAGTCCTGGGAACTGTTGATACAAGTGGCAGCCAAGATTGCTAAAGAAATTTGATGTTTTTTTCCTGTTCTTCAGTTTACTGATTTTGCTCAAGTGACAAAATAAATTTTCCTCATTTGCTAATACCATCAATTACTGTCTTATTGTTCATCTCCTGGTTTGTTTGGTTTTTTTAAGAGGTTAACTACTGGGGTGGTGGCAGGATGGGAATGGTCCCCAGCTCCTCAACGGCTGCAGGTTTGTGCAGTGGGGAAACTCAGGGATCCTTCTGCATCCAGTTATAAGGTCTGAGAGCTTGACCTAAGTCATCCTTGGGTCTCATCTGGCCCATATGCCTGGATTTCCTCCACACAATAATCAGCTGTACACAGCCAAGGATCACCCCAAGACAAAGCCAGTGTGGATCTAGACCTTGGAGATCAGAGGCACCCCAAGGGCTCCTCAGTTCAGGAATCATCAGTGTTGGCTTGGAGTTTATAGAAAGCCCTCCATCACTTCTTCTTCAGCGTGTGTGGTGGGGACCCCCAAGAGGGCAGAAAGATTTTGGAAAATTCAGAAGAGTTGCTATACTTACTGCAGACACTGAAGGGGGCGGGGGGGGCACCAATGCAGGAGTAAGTTGCTGAAATTATTGGTTTTTTTAGTTGACCCATTTTTCAAGAAAGAAATACAAATGACTTCTAGGGTTCCTTGTCATTAAGGACATACACAAGTGCTTTGCTGATTCAGGACCCTGTGGTTATGAAAGCTACATTGCTCCATTTACATGAGGGCAGAATTAAGTCCAATAAGTTGAAATTAGGGGAAAAAATTGTAAAGGTTTTTCACAATGGATATTGTGCCTGCATTCAAATTAGAATGGTGAAAAACCTCACGAGAGGAGAGGTTTTAGGTCTACCAAAATAATTTGTGGACTTTTGGATCGAATTCCAAATTTATTTGGAGTTTTTTTAAGAAAAAATTTAGTGATTACTCCTTGCAGGAGTCAAATCCTGTTTCATTTAAGAAAAAAAACAGCTACAAAATCATTTTCATAAATACAAAAAGTGCTTGAAAAACAAATATTTTTGCTGCTGCTTTTTATGTTGGCAAAAGGAAAAGAAATCAATTCAGGGTTGACCTGAAACAAATTAGAAAGTATTATTTTGGTTCAGCCACCAAACTGAAAAATCAATTATTTGCACATGTCTAATTAGGATTATAAGAAAAAAACTTAAAGGAGTATGAACTATTTTTCACAGCTCAGNCCCCCCCGGTTTTTTTTTTTTTTTTTTTTTTTTTTTTTTTTTTTTTTTGCTGCAGTTGCTCACAGGCACTGCTATAACCCTTTCTGTTACAGTTAGTTATGCAGGCTCCAGTGCACCTTTTTCAATTATTAGCAATACACAGTATCCAAGCTGTCTCTCCTTTGCGCCCCTTTATTAAACACAGAAGGGATCTAAGTAGCTCCTTTGCACTGCGCAGACAGGAGGTAATTTTGCATGCACGGCTGCCTACTTTCAGTAGGTATGTGCTTGCCCTGTGCATGATAACCCCTCTGTGAGCGTATATTTTGTGAGTAAAATTTAGGTTCTGATGTTTCAGTAACACATGCTTAACTCACAAGTTCATGACATAACCTGGGCTGCTGCTGTATTAAAAATACCAGCTTAATATTTTGTCAACTACATTGTCAGGGTACTCAGGTTACTGGAGCCATTTCCCAATGCCAGTGTTCTTGGGCAGTCTTTTTGCTTAATTAGGACCTTTTGGAAGACCTGCACCTTGGGCGCTATTATTTTAAGCTAAGCCTTTTCACTTGTTATCCTTCCCCTTTCAAGCTGGAATTACCATCACTTCGGTCCTATGTCCTGCACTTGAATCTCTCCTACAGAAGAGCACAGGTTTCTTTCTACACAGTTGCTTTCCATCTCTTCCAAATAAAGTTGGTTTGCTTGTTTTGACAGTTCTAAGTATCTCTGAAAGGCTTTACTTAAAAGTCCTTTCAATGCACTCTGCAGTTTTCTGCAGCCTGATTTCCACCTTTGTCCCCATGATTTAGAATGGCGGTAGTGTTTATTTTACTGCATGATGTGCACTTCTTCATATGCTACTTTCTATTTTAAATGCTTTGCCTAAATTGGGCAAAAGGATTGAAAAGAGAAGAGCACATGAGTACAAACACAAGATATTGGATAATCTCTTCAGAAGATTCTCCTTTTGATAGGATTGGTGATATCTGGTCTGAGATCATCCCAAATGAAAACGTTACACATCATTGTACTTAAAAATGCAGTGTTTGTGTTTCTATTTTAACACTGCCTTAACATGGAGCTAAATACCCAGACAGTCCCCTTGAGGTAACGAAACGTGCTCTCCTCCAGTACATTTTATTTCCCATTAGAGTAGATTATAGTGATTTTAAAGGACCTGGGAACATGAGGACCCTTTATTAGTCTCTTCCAATATGTTCTTTCTTTTGCATCTGCTGTTTTGTTATCAACCTAAAAAAGAATCCAACAATAGGTATAAAACAATGTCACTGTAATTGCGACCTATTTGGCAGGAAAAAATAGGAACTCTCCCCACATCTTGTTTACCTTTTAAATCTGAGAATATCACTTTTCAGACTGCAGTAAACAGTTCTTCACAGGCTTTCACGTTCATCATTTATTCCAAGACCTGCTTGCATTTCATAGGGAAACGTGAGTACAAATCGGTTGTTCCAAATGTTTCAAACAAATGGCTCTCTACATTTAGCATTACTTGGTTTCTTGCTTTTATTTCTCAGCTGTCATGATTCTTACCTACTGCGTCTTATTACACAAACAGCCTTGTAGATTGGGTTGGAGCTTTTTATTTTTCTCCATGTGGAATAGACAAGACATGGCATTTCACAAACACACTGTCCTACGCTTGCTAGGCAAAGAAATTACATGAGGCATTTTGTATCTTAGAAAAATACACAAAACGCTGCTGAACGGCCTATAACAGGGAGAGGATTATGTGGGAAAGGGGAAAGAGATATCACAGTGGAATGAAAAATGCAATCATAGTTTGATGAACTGAGTACAGGTGGGTCTATTGTCCAGCTTGGATGTGTCTGGCGAAAGTAAGCTGAGTCTGGGTACAGGTGTCAGGTAACAGACACCTTACTTAGCATTCATAATACATATTTCTATGGTGTGTATTTTGTTCTTTTATAGAGAATCTCCATGAAAACTTTTTACCTTGGTAGCCTGCTCCTTAGAATTAACAACCTACTCCAAAGCCTAGGTCTGGTTTATAAGCAAAGTTTCAAGTATTTTCCCAGTGACTTTCCCAAGGCATGAGTCTGACAGCACAGAGAGAAACTTTGTGGACTGATGAAAACAACAGCACGGTTGCAATGCTTACTGGAGTGAGCAAACTACTAGATACCTTTCTGGACAGGTAGAACAGACTAGTATCCTACAGCAGGGATCTCTAGGTCAGAGGGTTGACTAGAGAACTAATTACCTGGCAATTATTAGACTAAGGGAGCTGCCTCTTCTGATGAAAACACCTTCTACTGGATATTTTACAGTAGCAACAACTTTGCAGAAAGGGTTTGTAAATATTTTTTTCAAATGCAACCTCACAAATCGGTATGGTCCAACATTTTCTGTCGGTTAATTTAGTTTCAGCCTTCTCTCCTGTGCTGAAAGCTGCTTCATTTTCCCTTGAAGCCATGGACTAGTTTGAAAAGTTGCCCAGGGGTCTGTTGTGAGGGGTCTCTCTTTGATACCTGCTCCTGGAAGAAGGGGTGTTCTCTGTGCCTGCCAGGAACAACTTTCTCAATACAGCAGTCGGCACTCCCAGGCCCCGGCTGACCCTTCCAGCCTGGCTGAGAGCATTCAGCCCCATGTCAGGGTGCACCTCATGCAGGGAGCATTAGACTGACGCTTGCAAACTTTACCTCCAGCGACAGAACGTGAGCTGAATTTGTCAGCTTCCCTTGGCCTCAACTCTAGCATTGGAAAGATGATGGGGAAAATTAATGCAAGTTTATTCGAGCAAAGGAAAATCTTAAATTCTTAATATTGGGGTTGGAACCAAAGCAGCAAAGGGAAAAACAAAAAAGCAAAATGTAATTCTAACTCAGCTCCAACAAAGCTTTCATGTCTCACATCTCTTCCCATTGACTTCTCGAGAGGAATTTCAAGAATCGAAAGTCACGTATAGCAGCAGGGTCTTCCTCTCTCCTTGGCTCTGTCCCTTTCTATGCAAATTAGGCATTCATTGCTTCCTCGGGGACATCCCTAAAATTCTTCCAAGGTTGCTGCAACATTTCACGCCTATGATAAAAAATCCGCAAAGGATTTATCATGAAGAGAATTAACTGTATTTGCATTCTTGTACACCAAGCTCATCCTTATCTTTCAGTGCTACATTTTGTATTGGAGCTCTGCCATAAGTAGATCACTCCCATTTATTGTTACTTTGGGGGACTCTTGTTCACAGGCTCCACATAAGTGAGGTTCTTAAGCATATATTTAATTTTAGGCACAGGAAGAGTAGTGCTCCCTTGCAGTACTGAAATTTATTTTAATAGAGGTGATGTCAAGATTTTGAACAAGTCTCTCACAGTTGCATACTTGAAACCTACCCAGAAATAGCTGTCCTAGCTTGAAAACTCTGCCCTAAAGCATCACAGCTCATGCTGAGACAGGGGACAGTGATGTAAACCTGGACCTTGTGTCGAAAGCCAATATGTACACAACTTCTTGTGCATGCCTGCACCTTGCCACCTACGACTTTGTGAAGTATGAAAGAATATCATATAACAATATCTGGAACAATGTGTTGCTTTGGAACAGAATTGTTGTCCTGGGGTCAGTTGATAAAAAGTAATTGTACTGCAGTCAGCATAATCTTTCACGTGTTTAAAGGTAAACACAGGCTTCTGTATCACATGAAATTAGGCCAAACCCATGATAACAGATGAGAGGAATAATGCTCAGCGTGGATGAATGCCGGAGTACCGAAAGGCCCAAACTCATAACAAGACAACCCACTGTTCTCCTGGGGACAGTGTGCCATGGGGAGCATAGCTTTCTGGGCGTTACTATTTCTTCCAATACCCAAATTACACTGTGGGTGCGCTGAAGGAAGACAGTGACCCTACTAAGAGCATCCAGTGTTATTCAACCTAACCAAGACACATAGGCTCAGCAGGTTACTTAGCATAACCAAACCGTAAGTCTTCAGTATCCCTAGAGAGCATGATATCCTGTGATTTTGTTTCTTTTCTGAGATGTCGAGAAACAACTTTTGTTCCCCTCTTACTCATCTCCTATATACGCAGCCTCACAAGTTTGTCAAATCACATGTATTTAAAATTGTGAGTCTTTACAATAAGGAAACACAGCCAAGGCCTTATTTTACAGTAAGTCATATCCCAGGGCACCGGCTAGCCATGTGCTCCTGGGTACTGCAGGAAGCACTAATCTGGAAGATGATATTTCCAGCAGCCCTTGGGGGAGGCTTCACTGTATTGGGGTCAAATAGCTTTTCCCTGGCTTCAAGCAGAATATGTGCACTGGGGCATGGCACGGTTCTAGGGAGTACTGATGCTGTGGGTTTTTTTTTTAAATTACAAGCATCTATGTGTATGCATACATTGTATTTTCAGTGTGGTAATCCAGAGGTACATGGCTCCTACTTAAATTTCTACCCCACACTTTAAGGAGCTATATCCCTCCACCCACTTGTAAAGAAGATATTTTTTCAGGAAAGTGAATTCCCGCTGCTCTCTGAGGCTTATGCTGGGGTTGCACCGCTAAAATATGACATCCCTTTCCATAATAATATGTCATGGAAAGTACTCAGTGTCTTCTGTTTGCTGAAGAAATGTCGCTAGCGTACTGGCATTGGTAGCAGAGTCACCTCAGAATTATCATGGCTCTTCAATTGCCAGGATTTTTCTTTTCTCTCCTTTTGTAGGCTTGAGATAGCCCTCTTCAAGTAGCGGTTTGGAGTGGCTTCCTATGAAAACCCTACTCAGGAAGAGGGGGAACTGGATTACCCCACACATCTATACAATCCTTCTCCTCAAAGATCTCAGTGTAACCAGTGAACAAAAACACAAAACCAAAGCAGAATGCTTGATTATTCTTTCTCTCCACACATTTGTATTCAGCAGAACTTAAAGAAAACACCTCCTAAATCCCTTCTGAATAATTTAGCTTGAAATGTTTACCCTTTGACAAAAACCCACAAAATAACTAGGAAATACAAAGTCCTGAAACCATTCCCAGAAGCCAGTGTTGCATACACTGTCTGCTTATTTCAGTTCCTTTATGCTAGGCGAGACCTTAGGCTTTCTGTTCAGCACAGGGCACATGGAAATACAAAAGACACTCAACTCTCCTTCCTCATGGGAATGAGAATCTTAACAGAAGAGAAAGAGGACTGGTTCACCATGCAGGAAGTTGCTTTACTTACAGTGCTACTTATTCTCCAGTGCGCAGCAAGATGTTCAACATAGCTGGAGTTCTCTTTTCATTTAAAAAGAGAATTGCAAAGTAATATGCATTTTACTATTTAAATTTTAGTGTCCTTATGATTTTATGATGATTAATCACCATCCTCTATGAGACCACCTTCTTATGACACAAGAATCTCCTGTTCCTTTCACCCCCTTCATATAAGTACCTGAGCAATAAATTAAATAGCGAAGGCTGAAAGCACAACATATGTAACAACATAATACATAAAAAATGAATATGCTTTATGTGATGGCTTCCAAGAAACCAGAGTTCTATCTGTTGAAAGGCTCTGGGGATGGATAAAAGTAGAAGCAAGCTGTAATGATGCAATTGAGCCAGGAGGCTGAGCTAGTTGAGATAGAGTATTACTGTTAAAATTATTAGTGAAAAACCAACTGATTGAGAGCATGCAATGGAATGTTTCTGTTTAGGTGACTAACAAGAGAAAACAGACAATAAGAAAAATGTCTAATTGTATCTTAGAAGGAAATGAAAGGAAAAGACAAGAACGAGTCCAATACTTATGAGGAAACGGCAGAAAGTAATGGGTGAAAAAAGGCTGAGAAGTTCTAAGTTTTTTTTTATTTCACATGTCACAAAAACTTACTTCTCCTGCATGGTTAAAATAATAAGAATGAAAAACACATATAAGCCTTTAGCAATTTTCTTCAAGAAATCATGGAAGCCAATGGAACCTAATGGCAAAGATATTTCCAATTTCAAGAAGAGTAGAATGGAATCGTAAACGTACACCATTTTGATGGCCAGGAAGAATCAAAAACAAAATATTAAAAGCCGTTCGTAAGTATCTAAAGGATAATTATGTAATAAGAAAAAAGATGAGTGATTTGTCAAGAATTAAACGTATTCATCCACTGCAATGCTTTTCTTCTCCAAAGAAAATCATGACACATATGGAGAGAGAGACAGCAGGATGGTTTTGGCAGGTTCACAGCTAAAAGTACACTTCTGCTCCAGAGCTATTTGTCAACCATTTCCTATTACATCAGGTGTTCTAGGGCTCTGTCCTATGCTCAATATTCTTCGATTTTTTTCGGTAGTTTGGATGAAAGAACTTTTATTAAAAACTGAATGACTGAAGATGGCAGACAGGGCTCACTGAAGATGATCTTGGCAGTCTGAAGAATCATTTGATATAAAGCCGGTGAATTTCAATAAATATGAAATTCAATATACTGCATGTGGGTGTTTAATACAGAGGAGAGCATAAACTGATTGGCAGCAAAAATACAGAAAGGACCCAGAAGTTAGAAAGCTTCACAGACTAACTCTGAATCAATGATGCCATGCTGTTGTAGAAAGATGTATGTCATTTTGTGTTGTTTGGCAGGTCGCTGTTCTGCTGTATTTGGCACTGTTGGGGACTTAGCTGAAGTACTATATTCAGTTGGGCCACCATATTTTAAGAAAGATGCAGTCAAAGAAAATCTAGAGAAAGCCAGTAAAAAAAAAAAAAAAAGCGCTTTGGAAAACAGGGCCCATTAAAAAGTTTGGAAAGATATGGTTATATTTAGCATTCATATAAACAAACTAAATAAGGAAGGAAAGACATGAAAGCCCTCCAATCCTGTAACAGTTGGGGGTTTTTTTTGTTAGCAGAATAATTCTCTTTTGTACTCCAAGTCCACAGAGGGTGGGGCAACAAGTCAACAGCTTCATTTGCTACAAAACTTTTTCTAAAATTTGGGAATACTTTGTAATTTTAAGGTGAGTAAAGAATTAGAAAAGATAGTCCAAGGAGGCTGTGTGATTTTAGTACCTACGGGATTACCCGTAGGATTACAGGATTACAGATGTGTTTGAATAAGCCTTTCTCAGGAATTTTCTGCATCCATTTGATCCTATTGTAATGAAGCCTTTCTCAGCCGTTGTTTCTAAGGAATACTCTTTCATGTTCAGTGTATACAAATGGTTATCAGCTAATGTAAAATCGCCATACTTCATTTAGCCCTAAAGACAGCCCAGTGCCTGCTGGGTGTAGTGATGGAGATTGTCCAGCCAACTCCCCGTAGGTTATTGCCTTGCTAAAAGCATACTCAGGCTGGCAAATTTGACAGCCAGGAACCCTCTTCTGCCAGACTCCCTCAGACCCAGCTGTAACCCCCCTTTTTAATGGGCCACCCACAAGGCTCTTTCATGGCGATTATAGCCCCCTTTGCCAGAAACATATTGTTTCTCCTGCCAGCTCTGAGCCTTTCATCCCAATATCCAAGCCACCAAACCCTCTTTCTACAGCCAGCTCCCAGTCTATTTAACTTCTCCCTGCTACTCCAAAAGCCACATAGCCTCTGGCTCTCTACAACTGCTGGTGGTATTTCCCTTTCTGTGCTGGAAGAACTATTAAGTTCTCTCATGGATATGCACCAAAATGGAATTAAATGAGCCTGGTGTCTCACTTCTCATCTTGGTGAGTGATTTCAGGGAAAACTGTTCCCCTCGCCCAGATTAGAATTTGGCTGGGTTGAGAAACTGACCTGGTGGGAAAAAACTTTCCTTCACCAACTTTGGTACCCTAAACCTCTTCATTGGAAACAATTCTGAGTTTTTTTAAGAGCCTGGGGATTTAGCTTTGTAGCAGGTAACTTTTTCCATCCTTTCTTAGAGAAATGGAAACATCTACAACGTACAACCAAACCATTCCTTCAAGCACACTTATTATGTTAAGCATACAAATAAACATCTTACTTTCATACACTTAAACATGTCTGAACTGAATTCTGTGGCTCAACTGAGCCTTAAGAAAAGAATTATGTTTCTCTGTGTTTCCAAAGTGTCAACACCACCAACATCACTTGGCAAACAATCAGAATTTCTTGCACTTTTTCTGTTGCAAAGTGAAGGAAACCATGTGAAGAATGTGAATTCGCATGGAAGCCAAACTTTCATAAGTAATACCTTGACAAAAACTTACTGCTTTGCTGTGAAAAATAGATGGTTTTTTAGGTACTGTTACTTAAAGCACGTTCTTTGGAAACAGACCTTTAGAAAGTAATTCAAATGTCCTATTTCAGGTGCTCCATGCAGACAAAATTTCATCGAAGGGACTATGATTTTCCAAAGCAAGTCGCAGGCATGTGTGTTTCATGGCTTGAAGTTAACGGAGGCTTCCTGTAAGAGGCCAGCAAGCAGAAGTGCAAAGCAATGACATTCTGAAAATCTGTCTTTTGTTTGAAAATTGAGGTCCTTGCCTTTCTAAAGGGCTTTGTGTGTAAAGATGTCAAAAAGATGAATATTTGTATCATTTTCAACAAATTTTAGTACTAGTAAAGAAATGTGATTAAAAAAAGAGAACTACTACACATCCTAGAGATGCTTTTCTTAAAAAAAGAAATTTTTAATGTTATTTTATGTTTTCTTTTTAATAAAGGTGGCATGGAAACAGAGAGGAAAAAAGGATTTGTAATTAGAAAAAGACCTAGGAGTCAGGAAAATCCTCTGTCAATATGGGTAAGAAAATTAGGCTAAAGTTTTCAGATCTGGGTAATTGTGATAAAGCACCAAAATAGAAACGTTTTGTTTTTAAGCTCTGTGCCTGAGGACTCTGACTCAGATTTGCAAGAGGAGATAGATGGGCCAGGTCTTATATCAGAGCTTCAATTCTACCCACCCCAGAGCTTTCTACCACTGCAGCAAGTATGACTGAAGATGTTCATCACCTTCGCTGTCACTGCAATCAGTGGGAAGACAAAAGTACTAGAAAGCAATCATATTGCCCTCTTTTCTCAATTATGCATTTTTTGTTCAAATATTCTGTATACAAATGCTTGATTTCTATTCATCACTGGCCTGAAACAAGGATGACTCCACCAAAATCACTGGCATGACACCGATTCAGCTGAGATGGAAGTAAGCTTAGTATGTCAGAGTGTTTACATATATTGGAGGTTATACACGCTGGGGAGAGTAAATAATGAGAGAACAAGAATTTACAAGCCAGTAATAGTTGTTAAAAAGCTTTGAGAATAATTGGGCAAAAAAGCTGGGTGAACTTCTATAATCACAGAATTCCTCTAACCTACTTTCTGAGGCATACATGCCTTACAGTGTTTAAATTTTTACTCTTACCCAGGATGAAAAGGAAAAAGGAAAAGTAATTCCACCAAATCACATGAGATGTAACCTACTTGAAAGCTAACAAAGCACTTGCCAGGTGAAAATCTCCAACACATTACCTCTTCTTGCTCTTCTCTGCATGTGAGAATAATTTCACATGCACTGACACAGAGAAAATACTTTTTTCCCTATTTAACTTGGTAATAATTTCTGGGTTTGCTAATGTGGTTATATATTTATCATTGTTCTTTTTCACAACTAAAAACTTAGGCTCTGAAGTGAGAAGTTGTGCAAAAGAGAGAAGGCATAAGATAACAAGAACTAAGTGGAGAGGTAATTGTGAGCACCTGTGACCATGGGTTTTACGCAAAGGCTGTGCAAACTATTCAGGTTTTATTCCTGAAAAAGCAGGAGGACCAGTGCAATTCTCGGCTGAACATTTTATCTGTGACAATGCAGCAACTCTTTTCTTGTGCACTATGATTCAAAGCAAAGACGCACAAATATACACAGATGTGCCGTCCAGTCTTCTTGTTCTTGCATGTCACATAGGTATATTCCAAGACTGCAACAAAAGCTGTCTGTGGCAGGCCCAGAAAGTCCACATCAATTTCTATTTCTCTGTTCCTCCCTACAATCCAATTTGAAACATCTAAAAATTGAAAAGAGAACCAAGCTTGGGTTTTTTTAAAAAAAAAGATGAAAGAGAAAAAGAAGGTCATATGTCTAAATATTTTCCTTGTAGTAGCAGTCTTGAAATGTAACTAATACAAACTAAATGTAACCAATACAAATTTTAATGGCTTTAATAGTTTTAATGGCACTTCCACCAGGAATTGGTGACCAATAAATCAGCATCTTCAAAGACTTTGTTTTCTGAGAAGGGTACAGGCAGCTGACAGCATAAGAGCAAGATGATATCCAGGTTGCCACAGGTTTCACCAGGGCCCTAAATATTCCTTATGTCCAACAGTCAGTCAACTTAGTTTGCTAAACCAACAGTTTTACCCAGTGCAAGAGTTTGGTGGCATCAAATAGTGCAGAACTAAATGATGGACTTAAATCACCAGTCACAGTTAGGATGAGGTTAACCTCACATTCATGTATACGTATGTGTAAAAGTTGGGATCCTGATTCTACTGTCTCCACATGGAGATCCAATGCCATCTGAGCTGCCCAAAGATGCCCTGTCTAGCTCCTAGTTACCACTTCAGAAAGTTTTCCATAGATCCTCTGCCACATCTGCCAAGCTAAATGTGTATACCCTCATATGTCCCAGAGTCTCAAATGGCCCTAGGCACTGAAGTCTGAGCAAATGATTTGATCTCTAAGGTCTTAACAATTAGAGCTAACAGAGGTTCATTTAGACTGTTTAATGGAAACAAATCGTCATCTTCAGAAGCAATCTTCCACATTTTAAAAAGGAATGGAGAGAAATATCCACCGTTAAGACAGATAATGGTGTTTGACTGGCCTGGCTGAACAGAGTTTTGTCTGGAACTCAGGGGAAAAAAGAAAAAAAAGAAACTTCATGACGTTTAGAAGAAGGGGCAGGCAACTCAGGAGGACTACAAGGATGCCGTGAGGTTATAAAGGGAGAAAATTAAAATCATAAAATTGTAGAATGGTTTGGGTTGGAAGGGAACTTAAAGATCATCCAGTTCCAACCCCCCCTGCCATGGGCAAGAACACCTCCCACTCAACGAGGTTGCTCAAAGCCTCATCCAACCTGTCCTTGAACAATTCCAGGGATGGGGCAGCCAGGACTTCTCTGGGAAACCTGTTCCAGTGCCTCACCACCCTCATTGTGAAAAATTGCTTCCTAGTACCTGTTCTAAATCTGTTCACTTAGCCCTCATCCTGTCACTACAGGCCCTTGTAAAAAGTCCCTCTCCAGCTTTCTTGTAGGCCCCTTTCACATACTGGAAGGCTGCCATAAGGTCTGTCTGGAACCTCCTGAACAACCCCAACTCTCTCAGCCTGTCCTCATAGCAGAGGTGTTTCAGCCCTCTGATCATCTTTAGAAGGGCCAAAGGTCAGATAGAACTTGATCTGGCTATTGCTGTAAAAGACAATTAAAAATGTTTCTATAAATATATTGTCATCAAAAGGAAGGCTAAGGAGAATCTACATTCTTTTTTGGGTGTGGGGGGAAACAGTGGCAAAGGATGAGGAAAAGACTGAGGTACTTAATGCCTTCTTTGCCCCAGTCTTTAATAGTATGACCAGATATTCTCCAGGTACCCAGCCCCCTGAGCTGGAAGACAGCGATGGGCAGCAAATAGAACGCCCCATAATCCAAAGGGAAATGGTTAGTGACCTGCTACACCACTTAGCCACACACAAGTCTGTGGGGCCAGATGTTATCCACCCGAGGGTACTGAGGGAGCTGGCAGAAGTGCTCACCAAAGTACTTGCAATCGTTTTTCTGCAGTCCTGGTTAACCGGAGAGGTCCCAGTTGACTGGAGGTTAGTAAATGGGCTGCCCATCCACAAGAAGGGCCAGAATGAGGATTGGGGGAGCTACAGGCCTGTCAGTCTCACTTCAGTGCTGGGAAAGGTTATGAAACAGCTCATCTTGAGTGCCATCACATAGCATGTACAGGATGAGTAGGTAATCAGGCCCAGTCAGCATAGGTTTATAAAAGGCAGTTCTTGCTTGCCTCACATGGTTTCCTTCTGTGACAAGATGATCTGCTTAGTGGATGAGGGAAAAGTTGTGGATGATGTCTACCAAGACTTTAGTAAAACCATCAACACCATATCCCACAGTATTTTCCTGGAAAAACTGGCTGTTCATGACTTGGACATGCATACGCTTCACTGGGTAAAAACTGGCTGGATGGCCAAGCCCAAAGAGTTGTGGTAAATGGAGTTAACTCCAGTTGGCAGCTGGTCACAAGTAGTGTTCCCCAGGGCTCAGTACTGGGGCCAGTTCTGTTTAATATAATTATCAATGATCTGGATGAGGGGATCAAGTGCACCCTCAGTAAGTTGGGTAGGAGCGTTGACCTGCTTGAGGGTAGGAAACCTGCTTGAGGGTAGGAAACCTCTACAGAGGGATCCGGACAGGCTGGATTGATGGCCCAAGGCCAATGATATGAGGTTCAACAAGGCCAAGTGCCCAGTCCTGCACTTGGGTCACAACAACCCCACACAGCACTACAGGCTTGGGGAAGAGTGGCTGGGAAGTTGCCTGGCAGAAAAGGACCTGAGGGTGCCGGCCGACAGTCAGCTGAACACGAGCCAGGAGTGTGCCCAGGTGGCCAAGAAGGCAAACAGCATCCTGGCCTGTATCAGAACTAGTGTGGCCAGCAGGACAAGGGGAATGATTGTCCCCCTGTACTCAGCACTGCTCAGGCCCCACCTCAAATACTGTATTCAGTTTTGGGCCCCTCACTACAAGAAAGGAGTTGAGGTGCTGGAGCGTGTCCAGAGAAGGGCAACAAAGCTGGTGAGGGGTCTAGAGCACAAGTCTTATGAGGAGCAGCTGAGGGAACTGGGGTTGTTTAGCCTGGAGAAGAGGAGGCTGAGGGGAGACCTTATCACTCTCTCCAACTACCTGAAAGGAGGTTGTAGTGAGGTGGGGGTCGGTCTCTTCTCCCGAGTAACAAGTGATAGGACAAGAGGAAATGGCCTCAAGTTGCATGTGGGGAGGTTTAGTTTGGATATTAGGAAAAACTTCTTTACCGAAAGGGTTGTCAAGCATTGGAACAGGCTGCCCAGGGAAGTGTTTGAGTCACCATCCCTGGAGGTATTTAAAAGATGGGTAGACGTGGTGCTGAGGGACATGGTTTACTGGTGGTTTTAGCAGGGCTAGGTTAACGGTTGGACTCGGTGATCTTAAAGGTCCCTTCCAACCTAAATGATTCTATGATAACGTATTTCTATATTGACTACAAACTGTGCTAAGACTTCAGCTGCCCAACTGTTTAACAGCTGCAGTCCAGTTTAGACACGTTCAGTGGTCTCTATAGAGGAATTCAGATTGCATGTCTAAATGTGTGTATAGCACATGTGTAGACATCATAGGCTAGGCAAAATGAATCTCACTTGTAAAATCTAAATATCAGAAGTTAGGAGAGATACATCTCACTCTCAGTGTCTTCTTGAATGTTTTCAAATCACCCAGGCCTGAATCTCCTGCATGAATGCTGAAAGCCACTGTGAAGAAATAACAAGTCCTCATCTAGTGTGGTTGGCATTACCCTAGAGCCTCAGGGATTTACACCTGTTAAGAGACACATTGAGTTCTTGGGCCAGGGATATTACACTGGTGTCACTCTTTTCCTGACTGTGGAAAAGTTCCTAAGTGTACAGGTGTAAAGTTAAGTATATTTACTGGAATTTTTCCTGAATACTGAAAATGTATATACATTTCTGTGTTAGTGTTTACTTGAGTTAGTGACTTTTTATTTTTCCATTCACTGAGAAATTTGAAAGGCACCTAGCACGACTTAAATGCTTTCCTAATATTGCTGGAATTTTACAGCAAGACTATACTATTCAGTGGGGGAGAGCAATCCACAAGACAATCACTGAACTGAAATATGGTCAGATTCTGGAAAGCTTTGAAGGACATTTCTACAAAAGAAGAGATAAATTGTCACTGGTTGGAATAATTAGCTATAAATTCCATGGAAGTAAGGGAGGTGAAGTTTTCAAAGAAGAAAAGTATTTTCTTTCATCATGGCCAGTAAAGGGCTTCAAATAATTGATAAAAATGCCACAGTTGTAACATGTCATGATATAAAAGTTATGATATGAAATACTGATTTTGATCAGCTGGTAAATAATATGTTTATCGTGGTATTGCAAGATTTGCGTGTTGGAGAAAAAGAATCAATCAAACACATTACATAAGAGAGAAGCCAACTCTTTATACAAGACACGCTGAAACAAAACCAGCCCAACCCAGGAAAACCTGTTGATCACCCTTTAAAAACAAAGTATGAAAGTTGCTTGGGCAGATTATGGGTGTGCTGTTTATCAGCATAGCCTGCCTGGGCTTACAGATATAAAGCAATTGTCTTGCAGAAAAGGATCTGGTGACTAATTATTTACCTTTTAATGCAAACATTAATTTCTGCAAAAGTGATCATCCTCATAATCAAGTGATAAGCAACTCAAAAAACTCAAAAAGACTTTAGTTTTCCTTTACACCCATGTACTTTGTTAGGAAAGCAATCAATGCCATCATCTGACTATCTGAAACAACTGAATTCTTCCAGTGATAATCTGTGATATTTGTAAAGAGTGAACTGCAATCCTATTTAGAATTGTTTATAAAAACTTCTCAGATAAAGCTAAGTACCTAATCCTCAGTGAATAATTTGGTTATCGTAGCTTTTTCTCATAGTCAAATCACATGAAAATTATTTATGTTTTTTCAATTTTAAAATAAAAAAATTTGCAATTCAAATTTATTCAGTAGATATTTCTTGTAAATAATTTTTATATGTAAACTCTGCTGGCAGGAATATGCAAAATCCAAACTGTGCTAGAACATGCTGATCACATGATGTTCCCTTCTTCCCAAGTTGGTTGAGTAAAACTTGGAAAGATCTTTCTTCACAAGGAGAAAAACGTACATTTATTTGCTAATGCTTCATTAGAAATGCATTGTTTAACTGATCATTCCTGTTTGAAACCATATCCCTGGAAATAAATACAAGAACAATTAGGCAAAGCAGTTGCAATTTGCTGTTTTAATGAATACGCATGATAGTGTATGTGCATCTTAATTTAGTTTTTTACCCGACTTTAAACAAAACCAGTGAAAGACAAGAGCTGTGATTACATTACATTCATGTGAACTTCAGTCACTCTGATTAATTGCTGCTATGTTTCCTGAGTATGAAACAGGAAACATTGGGCTGAGAAAGTCTGTTTATCCAGTTTGGCTCAGTAAAATCACTCTTACACCAGCTTCTCAAAGGGCACCAAAAGACTGAGACTTGCAAACCCATGCACTCCACAGCATCACAGTAATCCACTACTGACCTGGTTTTGTATTGTGTTTCTAATTGCTGGACTGTCTTTCATCATACAGAATAGGCTCGTTTAATAAAAAAAAAAAAAAAAAAGTTAAATGGCAGTTTTCAGCCTGTCCATAACTACCTTTTAGTATAAAACTATCACAGATGATGCTGTAAGTCCTTCATGCCAAAAGGATTGTATTCTTTTAGTAGAGTGATGTCTTCTGTTCTTAACCAGTTTTAAAGTAAAATATAATGATGTGGAAGATTGCGTAAGAACATAAAAAGACCTTCAAAATTTCTTGCTAGTTTTTTGATTTATTTTTTTTTAAAACAATAGAAGTGAATAAGAAGATGTCAACATGCATTTTCTGAAAGGGAAGCTCAGCATCTTTGACATATCAGCTGAAATACATAAAACCCTGTTATTTGTATTTTTTTTTTATGTTGCTCACAGGTGGCTCCCTAAGCAATTCAACCTAGATAATGCTCTACCACCTGCAAAGAATTTGCTATCTAATATATGAAGTAATTATAATTCAGTAAGCCATTTGATACAAAATGGTGGCAAAGGTCACAATTAGAATTCATTTTCTGATAGCAAATAATTTTTAAACTGTGATAAACTGAAATGAAGAAACAGAAAAAGATCTCCAGATTTGGGAAATGAATCTATAATGAGCTAGAAACCTACATACCTGCCCATGACCTAATGTAGACACACGAGCAGTGTAGTCTCAGTTCCCTCAGATGTCTTTAAGGATAGATATTTTGTAGAATCCAGTTAATCTTTTCTTTTTTTGTGTAGTAGATCTTTTAGCAGGGGTAGTGTTAGGTCAGGCAGGTATCTCCTGCCAGTTCAACAACTTTACGCCATTACTTACCGTGTTGAATCAGGATAGCTTCCATCTAGCATTAACCCTACTGTTGCCTATGACAGAGTTAGGTGTCTTCTTTCAGTGTCTCCATTGTTATAACTGAAGAGGAAGAAGAGAACAGTTTTCTTTCTCAGGCGTTGTTTTGGTCAGTAAAACACACAAAAAAAGTTAGATCTGTCCCTTCCTGCACTACTGCATTCATGTTTCTAGAGGCAGAAACTAGCTTACTCTCCTTTGTAAGCACTCAAGCTTGTCTATCTCTAGGTCTCTATCTCTGATCTTTTCTAAATCTTCAGTGACTTCAGAAACTCTGAAACAGCTTCATCATGAGGCAGTGCTCTGTTAGCCCTTATTCCTTGCAGAGCAATTCTCTGTTGCTGACTCGATCAAAATAGCCAAACCAAACCCATAACTATCTGTAGTAAAATGCCTGGCTTGATAGATGAGTGGAGAGCAGTAGACGCTGTCTGTCTTGACTTCAGTATGCTTTCAACACTGTCTTCCATAAGATCCTCATAGAAAAGCTGATGAAATATGGATTGGATGAGCTGACAGTGTCGTGATGGAAAACTGCCCGAATGCCTGAGCTCAGAGGGTAGTGATCAATGGTGTGAAGTCTAATCGGAGGCCAATAACTAGTGATGTACACCAGGGGTCGATATTGGGTGCAATACTCCTCAACATCTTCAGTAATTACCTGGATGATGGGACAGAGTGAATCCTTGGCAGTTTTGCTGATGAAAACTGGGAGAAGTGGCTGATACATCAGAGGGTCACGCTTCCATGCACAATGACCTCGACAAGCTGGAGAAATGGGCTGACAGGGATCTCATGAAGTTCCACGTGGGAAAATGCAAAATCCTGCACCTGGGAAGGAACAACCTCAGACACCAATACATCCTGGGGGCTGCCCAAAGCAGCAACTTTGCAGAAAAGAACCTGGGTGTCCAGTGCTCTGTGCCGGAGCACTGGAACAGGTTACCCGGAGAGGCTGTAGAGTCTCCCTCCCTGGCAATGTTCAAAAGCTGTCTGGATGTGGTCCTGGGCAACCTTTTCTAGGTCACCCTGCTTGAGCAGGGAGCTTGGACCAAATGACCTCCAGATACCACTCCCGACCTCAACTATTCTCTCATTCTGTGAAAATATTAAAGAAAAAGTCAAAAAGTGTTGGCTCATTGACTTAAGCAGGATAAAGATTACACTCCAACTCCATTATGAGCATTTGAAATATTGGAAGTATGCATACAACTGTACCAGGTAAAAGAAATAAATGACCATTATCACCTGCAAAAGCAAATTATTTTCTAACAGGTATTCTAAAACCGGCGCATGATTGTCCATTATTTATTAATTTCTTAAAATAGTGTCTCCTTTGGTCTGCTTTTATCAGGAACAGGCAGAAAATGTATGAAAAAGCATATAGTGGTTGTTGATAGCAAAGGTATTAATGTGGATGTTCGTAGTTTATTATGAAAACTTTTGGAAATACACGTAACACAGCTACCCTTCCTTAAAGCAATAAATGAAACATGATTATCAAGAGATCTTGTGGTAAAGCTTGTGATAAATAAGCAAGTAATCACTTCCTCTGTTTGTTGTCATGAAAACATCTCTTATTTAATTATTCAGAAGAAACTATTGGGTTAAGGGCTCTAAAAACTATAAACACAGTTTATAGCCCTTAATTGCTAATCTACACGTAATAATCTGTGGAATACGTCTACATGCAGATTGTAACACTGATGTGAATTTGGGACTTCCCACGTGTGCCACGTGCAGATTGCAACCTTGGCTTGAATATGAGGTTCTTTTATGCCTACGTGCTAGAACAGAATCCAAAAGGTAAGTGAACACTCCAAAGGGTACAATCCAAACAATCCAAAAGGTAAGAACACTCTTTGACCTGAGATGGATGAATCCACAAGAAAAAAACAGCTTTCTCCAACTGTTCTGCAGCAAACCAGTGTCTGAGGCTGCTGGGTTTCTCCAAGGGCAGATGAGCTGCCCTTGAAAACTACTGTAGCTGAAGAGCAGTGAAAAAGAGGAGAACTAACAGACAGAGGAACGCTGGACAGCAGGGAACGAGCACGAATTCATGCAACACAAGCTGATGTCTACAGTTACATTCAAAATCAGCCTCAAACAGCCTGAACTACCCGAATCTTGTTTCTTTCTCTACTTCAGGTTTTGCAGCTCCCGCTGAAGTGATTCACAACATGCTTTTATTAACCCCTAGTATTGCAGCCAGATCTATTTTAGGTGGGTTTGCCATTAGCAAATTTTCTATGCCCAAAGTTTACATCACATCACTATGCTCCAGTCTCAGGTAGTTAATCAGTAGCAGGTGAGGCAAGGCAAAGAAGAAATAAAATTGCTTTCTTGGGAGTGTGGGAGGCCATGAGTGTGGTGAGAGGTTTCACATCCAGTGTGGAGGATCCTGGATTTCTCAGAGGACTCTGAAGCCTATCTAATTAATGTTGAAGAGAAGGCAATTGAGGTAGAGAAATTCTGATGGGTGTGTTCTTATTTTTTCTAGATCTGTGTATGTTTATGATAAACAGAATATAATTATGTTTTGGAAATCCTGTGAAGTCTTGGATTTGCCTACTTTCAGTTACTGTGGTGTGCTCAAGAATAAACCCTGAGTGGGAGTCTTGGATAAGGAAACATAAAATGCTTCGTTCTCTTCATACCAAGACAGCTTAAGAGCACACAAGACTTGCGTTGAACACTGGTATGTTATCTAATCAGAGTGATCATTCCCAGGTTTGTAATTCTGTGTGATGGCAGCATACCACACTGAGCTGTGAAAAGATACCGATAGACTTCTACTACTTGAAGGCTCTACTGCTACTACTCTACTTTCTACTGCTCTAAGCAGAAAGGTATAAATGCTGGTCAAATTATATCCACACCAAACCAATACCACTTATCTAGAATGGTAACCCGTGAAGAATACAAACCAGAAAAATATGTGATGTAAAGTCATTGATGTGGATGTAAAAACTTCAGAACTGGGCCTCCATTTAGAGCCTATGGGGAAGAAAAAGGTTTTGGGTCGCCCGTTTTCCCTAGAGTTATCTTTGTGTACATTTGACCATTAGTTTTAGTGGCAGCAATTGTTATATTCGTGGGAAGTGCTTTTCATTACCTGTTATAAAAATCACATTGCAGGAGGAGATAACCATTTCATGCTAACAAAAGTAATTTGCTTCATGGCACTTCAGCATCACATTTAAATGCTGCTGCATTACTTATTGCATGCTGACAGCAGTTAACTTTAACATCACTGATAATTGGATTAGACAGTTGACAAAAAGATGAAAAGGGGAAGGAAAATTATTCAAATGTTCTTCAATGCTATACTTTTGGTATAGTGCAGGACTTACTCTGGTCTGAGAGCAGGGACTAAAAGCAGATTCAGGTCCTTAGTCCTTGCTCCAGACAATATGCAGGCTAAGTCAAACAGGAGGGTGGACCTGCTGTGAACTAGTATGCAATGGTTTTATCTTGTATTTAAGACACTGGAAGAAGTATCACATCCATCCCTGAAGGTCTACAATCTCTCCAGAAGCACTAGATAACTCTGAAAGCAGATATATCTAGAGAAATCTGCTTTCTGGGAAGACATAGCAGGAGATACAGAAAATGGGCTACTGCCACAGGACTTGCATTCCTCTGGAAGTCTTCCTAAGGAAGTATACTGAAGAACTTGGAAAAACTGTCCATGATGTAATATCAGAGAGAGTTCAACTACAAGGCAGAAAAGCTGAATGACCAACTGAATGTCAGATGTCGGTTGAACGAATGCTATAAATCAGCTAAGCTGGCTATAATACTGCCATATAATAAGGACAATGCACATCACTGAGCACTCCACATTGCTGGCACACTTACGTTGACATGGGTTTGGTCTAAGACAGCAAACGCCCCAGCGTATGGGATAGGTCAGACTGGCAGCAGTTTCCATTAAGGAGTATAGAGAAGGCCATTGTCATCCTGGGAACTTGATATGGTTTTGTATATATTTCATTATTTCCTTTTTATTATTTTATTAATAATATTTCATTAAAGTAGTTTAGTTCCTTCTAAACTCATAAGTCTCTTTCTCTCTATTCCCCCTCTCCTTGGAGAGAGAGGTGGGGGAGAACATCTGCTGTTTCGCCTCAGTGTCCAGTCCAGCCTAAACCACGACAGTGACAAAAATATAATCTAGCTGCACAGATATGATCTATATGGTGCAACTTCCCCTCAGGGCCTGAGAATGGAACCTGCTCCATTTTATATACCAGTAAAATTCAGCTTCAGATAATAGAATGGGACGTAGAGTATCAACATTGAAATATAGAAGGTACTCCCTTCTATATACATATAAAAACATTATTTTTCAGCTTGACAATTGTAGCAGTATTGGGAGCTAGAGGTTTTGCCTTTGCAGAAGAAGTAAAGCCATCACTGCATGCAATTATTCATAAAAGCTGTTCTTCATTTGTGGCTTACAGAACATCACATGTGTGTTTAGAATTCATTGTGCATAATCTCTAAAGGTCAGTGCACATATTTATAGTTTTGCTGCATGAAGATTTGCTGTTGAATGTAATTTTATGTCACAGTACTTATGCTCACTTCAACTGAGGTCAGAAAAGAAAAAGAATGAACAGAGACATGTATTATAAGGGAAACAGATCGTAAAGAAGACAAACCTTATAAATAATTAGGAACAAGATTAACATGGCAATCACTTTGGAAACAACTATAGCTAAAGTAATTATGGCATTTTGACAAATGTTTATAGATGGACTAGTTACTGTAAAATGTAAGTTTTTGTTTGTAAGTTTTTTCTATGATAAACACTGGAGTTTTATTTTATTCCACATTGCATTATAAAGTGTTATTCAATATAGTGTTACAATGCCTGTTTAGACATTGCATGCAAGAACAAGGCACCTAAGGAAGCCATGTGATTGTAATAGTATCTTAGCTGTAATTGGATAAGTATCTGTATTTTCCTTTGTATCAACTAAAGAATCTAAATGTCCTTCTGGAATATATTTATTGTAATTGATAGATAAGTTTCTTGCCATTGTAACTCTATCTACTATTGTCATTGTCTAGTTGGATTGTTTCTGGTTGTGTTGCACATATGCACGAAGGAGTGCTGTGTTTTTAATTTTTTGGTGCTTAAGTTAAGGGTGACTGGATATAATAAAACAGATGTGCCTCAAAATTGTGACATGAAAATTACAGGAACACAACAACATTGTCTACTAAAGAAAGAAGAGTTAATTTTTAAACCACAGACAAAAAGAAAAATAACTGAAAGACAAAGAACGGAAGGACAGTCATTCATTTATGTACTAGCTAAACTAAACTCACTACATTAAATTTCTCTCTCTCTCATGAATATCTATATTGACCACAACTCCCATCTGTTTTCATGTTAAAGCTATAGAAAAAAAACCCCAAAACCAAAGGGGAAATAATCACAAAGGAATACAAAGCTAAAAATCTGTTCAAATTGCATAACAGAAGAATGAGTTGTGTTCATGTCAGAGAAAATATTCCCCATTAGTTGGTGGATCAGATTCTTCAATGGTGTTATTCACACTGGTGTAAATGAGAACGGAATTCAATCTTTAATAATTTTCAAAAACTGAGTATCAACTCCTGGTCACTCTTTAGGAAAAGGTATGTTAAAACCCAGACAATTTATCCAAAGATGGATAAAGTTATGTGACTATCTCGCTTCCAGGTCAATTATTTTCGCAGTGGCCCAGCTCAGTAGGAAAAACCAAACTCTTACCACAACAGCTTTTTTTGGTTATCTGGGCAAAATTAATTGGTGGTCTCAGTCTCTGGAAAAAAATAGCTACATAAACAAGACCGGGCTTGACGCGCTCTTTGACATTGCAATATGTGCTCCATTAAAACCAGCAGAGATGAATCCTGCTTCGCAAGTATGAAACTGAGTACAATTCTTTCTGCTATAGAGATGTGCCGCCTATATGAGTGAGCCGAGGGAAGCTAGGTAGACGTCTTTCAGAGTCATTGTTCTTTTACTCTACACGCAGTTACACATCCTCTGTAAGTGCAGAGGATTTTTGACTGAGAGAGACCCTACTTTCAGCTGTCTGCCTGCTCGGAGTTCCCATGCCCAGAAATCAGCTGGTTCAGCTCTTTATCTCGTGTTAGGCTTGTCAGTTGGGTGCAGGCATGTTTTAACTCATCATTGAGAATCTCTCTCTAGAGAGTGAAGCAGACGAGAATCTCCTCTGCGCACCTGCAGCCAGGATGAGACCCCTGTCGACATTCAGCACATAACCATGGGTTACAGGAGCCTAAGGGTCAATTTGAAGACTTCCTTTATGTGTCCAGTTCCTGGGTGACTTCTCCATTATTTAAAAAGCTTCTGTTAAAGTAGAAACTTAAACCGAGAGCCGAATCTGCACTCAAAGTTCTGCATTTTGCTCTACCTTATTAGTCTTTTTTTTCATAAAAAAATACATATAAACCGAAAACTCTTTTTTAAAACTTTGGTGCCTCACTATGTTTTGGGTGTACTTTGTAAGTGGCTCTCTGCACCTTAATGTTAATTTTGTAGCAAATTACCATTTCAGAGGGCATTAAAACAGGCAGTATTTTCTTTCCCCACCCTTTCAAGTTTTCCTGCGCCTATTGTGAAATATGTTCAAGCTGAGAGATGAGACAGGTTCTGCTGCTTAAATATGCTTATATAAAGCATACTTTACTTCTTGGGCATTGTTACGTTCTTTGTGCCTGTTCAGTGATACCCCAGGGTTCTCCCAGTGACAATAAAGTCTGTGGTCTGGCAAGCTTCAGTTTGAAAAGGGTTAGGTTACTTCAAGAAAGAAAAGGTTGGGAAAGAAAAGCAAATGACAAGAAAAAGCTTGTTTCGTATAACTAAGTGCAAATAACTGAGGCTTTGCATGCATCTGAAAATTATCCTGGATTAAGATGGGATGCACATATATATGTGTGTATGTATATACATACACATACGTATATATATTCAGTACGACTGAATTCAGTATAATTCTAAGCACGTATCTTAGTCAGAATCAGAGCATATTTTCCTGGCATTATCTGCTTCCAAAATACTCTCCTCCTGGAATAAGTGCCTTAGTTTGGAATTGTTTTAAGGTAAGCAGTCCCAAATAAAGTCTACATAGACAGACGTTATAGATAACTTTTTATGAAAATAATTTGTTCTTGATTAGAAATAATGGAATATTATTCACTATAGCTCAAGAAGCATCAGAGTGAGCAGTGTATACAAAGGTGCAGCAAATGCCTTCTAAGGAAGATGTTACAGGATAAGTTCAAGGCCTGTAGAACAAGAAAATTCATATTTATCTTTAATTGTAAAAGAAATCTAAAGATGTTAACCTTGAATGACGAAATGTATCCAGACATTAAACCCAGTTTATTGACTCCCAGTTATTGACAATCACTGACGCTGGGATTTAGTTGCCTAAATACAAACATATAATGCATATATTTGTAACTAAATCTATATCTGCCTACCTATGTTGTACTAATTGTGCATAGGACTTACGGAAGAGCTTCTCCTTTGTGGAGCAGCAGCTGGCAGTCAGTTCGTCTCAAATGGCAATAGGTACCTCTGTTTCAGTGTCTGAATTCCATCTTTGGTTTCATCGCATGCATTTGTATTTCTGTTTATGTAAAAGACGCTATGTTGAAATATTCTAAATAAGAAATTAAAGGATGTAGAGCAGTGTATTGGTGTAGTCTAGTTTTCTTTGGAAATAAAATACAAGTTATATTTATCTGATTTGACGAGGTCTTAGATTTCAACAGAATGGCTGATTTCATCAGTCTCTAGTTCTACCCAAATTTCTCTGACCTCCTCTGCTGTTCAGGTTCTGGCCTCTTATAGCTGCTCACATCACATATCTGTTGTTATTTATGCTAGGATAAAGTTACAGTGGATGTACACTGGAGAGCACAGTCTGGCACAGAGTCTACAAATTACTTTGTGTATCTGCTTTTAAAGCCAGTCTTTACTCTCTCTATGAATTCAAATAGCTAAACTGATTTACATTCAGACTTTAGTTATTTCTTGTGTGCAGATACTTTTATTTTGGAATAAAAGCACAAAATATTGTTTGGTACATGAAAACACCCCACAGGCTCAAGAGGTATGATGAAAATTAGCTACGCTGAAGTTCTTGGACAGCTTGAAGTAGAAGTGCTGTCAGTGTAACTCAAAAATCTGCTACTTTGTTGTTGTAAATGATGATTATAAAATAGTCTAAAACTCATCCAGTTGTGACTAGCATCATAGCTGACCAGAACTGAAAGAGTTATTCTCTGTAAGTGGAAGTTTCATTGCCCATAAAATGATCTCAGGAAAGAGGCACGTCTATAAGCAGGTTTGTGCATTCAGTGGGAGCTGTGCTAGGACGTGAAAAGAATGATGCTGGTGGGGTGAGGGCTGAATGGGCAGGGTCAGCACCGGTCCCACACTGCAGACAAAACAGTGTGGGCACAGAGTAGAAGGAACAAGCAGAAGCGGTATGTGCAGGCACCAAGTAATGACAAGGCCTTTTCACGTTACCAGACCACAGAGCCCAGCATCTGGGAAGAAAACATGGAAATGGAAGAGCCTTAATGAGACCGTGATGACCGGTTGTTTACTCAACTGCAGCACAAAACTCATTAGTATCAGCTGACTGCCCCTGTGGTGTACTGTGAGGGACCTCACCTAATTGCCCGAGTTCCTGGAGATGAAAGATCTCTTCCCTTGAATAAGCAATGATCTAATTAGTGCATTTCTGTGCAGCATCTCTGGTTCTATATCTTTCTCGTATTTTGGTACCATGTTATGTGGTATCCAAAGGCAACCGCATTGAATTCTTTGGACATTTAACATATTGTGCTAGACTTTAAAGAAAGGTTTGTCAGAGCTGAACTGCCATGGGTAATTTTAGTGAATTAAGGTACTGATTTTATATTCTGCTTTGCCACAAAGGTGTTCAGGAAGCTGCAAATTAAATAGATTTATTGCATAACATTTCTTTGAAAACAATTGGACTGGTAGACTATTCAGGGAGAACCCTACAAAGCATGTGAAAGAACCAGAAAGCTATCTAAAAATGCTTTTCCGAGCATACTTGGCTTCTACACAATATAAAAGCAGAAGAATTTATGAGCTATGACTTAAAGTCAGTGGATGCCCTCTGCAAGACCACCTACAATGAGATTCAGTTGTGAATTTGAGATTCCTCATCTACAAAATATTGTGTGATCAAAATGACAAATGACTGGACTGAACAATTAGTACAGTTTATGGGGATTTAGAGAAAGTACAGGATGAATGATAGCAATAAAAAAGGCAAAAGGAGAAATGTACTTCAGGTGAAAGTGACTGGCAGGTGATATCTGTTATATATACATATGAAGCTCTTTGTTTGGCTTGCTTTGTAACTCTCATCTCAGCTACTCTGGGGATGTTTTATACTCCTAGCTGCACTGGTGAGTCATCTGGCCAGTCTGAGCTTCAGTTTCTTCATCTGTCAAAGTGGAGAATAATACTTCTCTGGCTTGCTGGAGTGTTACAACCTAGGGTTCTTAAGACACTGTGAGTTTCAAGGTCGTAAAATACATGGGAATGCAGAGGATGGTCATTACTTTAATTCTCTGTGCTGTGGGGTTTTTGCCCAGAGACGCGTCTACCACAGGTATTTCTTTGATAAGCTTGTTTGAAGTGGTATGCCAAAAAGCCTTTCAGTTTGCAGGAGGTTGTGTGTACTTTGGAGCATGCCAGAACACATCTGAAAGCAAAATGCATTTTCCAGGTCATTTCAGATTGCAGAGCATCCACACACACATAGGTGCAGTACATACACTACCCTTACACAACCGGCCCAACAGAAGCCACTGTTACCTAACAGCAGGGGGGACATAATGAATCCTGTCCAGTCGCCCGGTGTTGAGTGTGTGGTTGACTGCAGCTGGAGCCTCTCTACAGCCCTTATGCAGTTTGCCCATCACTGCGGTAACTGCTCCATAGCTGGTGAGAGACAAAGTGCCTGCAGGAGCTGAAGTGGCCTGATGCCCAAATGAAATTTTGTGTATTTTCCCAAGGGCTTTACTCCTGCCTGTAGGACTGCCTTACACAGATGCAAACCCTCCCACCCATCCCATGTCTGGGTCAGAATATGCCTTCTCTTACCTCAAGCCTCCTCACTCCCCCATTCAGACTCTGTCAAGCCCTGCTCTTGCTGAATTTGTCACAGGCAGGTCTTTGCCAACCAGATCATCTTTAACAGATCTTCATGCCTACATGAGGCTAGGGGGAAGTTCCCATGCCCTAGTTCAACACTGGCTTTCACATACCTTTAGAAACCTTCTCTTGCCCCTGATTTAGATGTGTAAGAGACGACTTGTATTTGTGAATGTGACTATGATCCCCAGTTGCAGAAAAGTAGTCATCTTCAAAAGAGAACACGTAGAAGCACAGTGAAAGTCTGGTCAGAGGAGTGGTAGGGCTTGAGCAGGACTTGGAGAGCTTTTAGGCACAACTAAGTGTACTTCCTGTAGTAAGCAATAAACTTTGCCAGCTCATTAGCAGGTGCAACCCCATACCACTTGTCTTGCAAACTGCCTTTGAGTGGTAAGGAGAATGAACAAATGTGCAAAAGCACCACAGATATTGAAGGATCGCCCAGGGTGAGATTATACAGAGTTGAAAGCCTCACAGAGTGGATGAGATTCTCATGCTTTGCGCAGGAACAGAATCTAAGCCATGCTCAGATGATGTGGAGGGATGCCGTCCTAGTAATTCAGTATGGTATCAAAAGTAGAGAGAACTGGCAGAAGTTTGTTTCACTGCTCTTCATGTACTAGCCCCAAGCCATTGGTTCGATGGCGTATACATAAAATCTGTTCAACTAGAGACCGAAGTCCTTCTAACCTTGTCACTGCATGTGCTTCTTTCCATCGAGCATATAAACTGACATTGGCTGATAGGCAGTGACTTGAGTTCAGATCTCTCTTAATCATAGGTCTAACAAACTAAGAGGGGCCCTCAAATACAGATTTTCTGCAGAGAGGAGCATAGGGAGAAAAGGGAGGCTACTGTCTCTTTTGTAGCATGTTTGGCCAGTCGCGCTGCATGTTTTATTCACTCCATCTAGCACTTTAAATATATGGCTTAAGTGATAATGCTGCCAAATACCCTTGTTTCTTTATCAGACAGATATTTATAGAAAACTATTTGCCGCATGGTTTCTCAAGCAATGGAAAAGCTCACAAAGTACTTAGGTCTGTTCAGTTACAAGTACTCATTTCAGAAGCATTTTCCAGCCCTTTACATAGGGAGGCTTGGATCTGAGTGGATTATTCATGGAGTATTCTCAAAGGACAAGGCTGTGCCAGAAGGAACTATGGCTAAAGAAGTACTGAACAAAAAATGAATTTCTCACAATGGATGGTGGATATTGGTAACCCACACAGGATTGTGAGTAGCAACTGGAAAGCCCCAGCTGAGTGATGGAAATTAAAGAACAAGGAGAAGTTCAGCCACTCTGGTATTTATTGCAGCAAACTACATCTTAAAAATCGCTGGTTATCTTGGAAATGGCTGTGGATTAGTCAGGCTGTAAAGCTGTCAGTTTTATTAAGGTATGGGCAGTGAATTCATGCTTGTTTTCAGTGATGTGAGAAAAAATAGAAAGCAGTCATCAATAGTGTCTTCAAAAGGAAATGAGCTGGCTATCGTGTTGAAAATGGCCATTTTGTCTCTTTGAATTGTGGTCTGAGAAACAAGCTTTCGTACCGATTTCAGGTTCGAAGGCACAGGTGATTCATGGCTGTCAAGATTAGCCTAATTACCTGACTTGTTCATGTGTCTCAGTGAATAGACTGCTAGTTTACGGGAATTGAAAACTGTGCCTTTGAACCTTTACAATAAAACTGGGGCAATGAAAAAGCAAGTGTGACTTACAGGAGCAGAAATTGCTGCTCACTCCCAACACTGAAATTTTTTCTCACTGAAAATCAGTTGAGAAAGTATTCCAACTGACATTGAAAAACAATTGCCTAAATTCAATTGGGAAGTTTAATGAATTTGGTTTTGACAGTATAACTAACAGGATTTTGATTGTGTACCATTCAGCACAGAAGACACCATCCAAGATGACTTTCCAGGAAAGGAAAAGTCTTAAATTATGAGTAAGCTATGTGACAGTACTCTCATACTCAGTCTCAGGAAGATCCCCAGAGTCTTTTGGCTGAGAAAAAGAAGAAAGAAAGTTACCGAGCTTGACATTAGACTTCCATCATCTTGATACCTTGCATATATTACAAAAATGTGGGGGTTTTCCTTTCTCATATGTCATTTGGGTGGTTGTCTAAGATCATGGCTGACTTGAATTTGGTGGCAGCAGTTTTCTCCTTTACCATAAAGCCCACCATCTCATGTGCTTGCCTAGGAAGGAAGAAATCTCACTCTGAGTTCTGAGCTGAAGAGAGGTTTGAACTCACAAGTCCCGTATTTCAGGAGAATGTGAATGTGCACCAGGAAGCCAGTGAGCGCAGAGCCAAAAGAAGACGAACCATGAGGAACTGTAATTATAACCTGATGGTTAGAGAACTCCTGTAGCAACACAAACCTTACACGCTTGTGCCTCCAGAGCAGTTGTTAGTCTGAAACCAGGCTCTCTTTAGCTGTGTTAGCCGGCTCAGTAGGCACAGTAGACAACGGATCTGCCTTCCACTCAGTCCAAAGTTAGTCTGGTCCTGATGAGACCCTTGTTCTGTGCTCATCCTTGGAGTCATTGGAAGACACAGCAGGTTAGAATGTGGGGTTTTTGCTTATAATGCACCATCACCCAGTGTCACATCTGTCAAACCTCTGTGCCAAGATATATTCTCTCTCTCTGTGGGGTTTTTTGATATGCCAACATGTGAAGGCTCCTTTGTCTCTACCTGAGAAAGCCAAAGCAGTGACGAGCGCAGTAACTCAGCTTGGAGCCTAGCTGGACAGCTGTGGTGGAGCTTGTAGCTAAAGGGAATTTTCAATTTAACATCAGCTATGAATAGTTCTGACTAAAGAGGAAATAGCAAAAGACTCAGTCCCCTCACTTCATCACATAACTAGCTATTTAACTTCATTGAAGCAGAATGCTCCTGGTCTGTCACCTTGTTCAAATCTGAAAGGGACAACAAGTCACAGCGAGCTCATCCAGCTTGGAAATGCCACTTTTGACAAGGGATGTCCTCAGCTAGGCTTACCTCCCCAAGGAGGCCAGAAGTTCACATCCGTTTCACTCTGAGGCCATGCTGCAAAGGCTTCTACTTGTAACAGGTTTCAGAAAGGCACGGCAGCACTGCAGTCTGGTGGTGCAGAGGGCTGTCTCACTCTCTGCTTCCACCTGCGTAGATGAGAAAAGACTATTTTGTTTTTCATGAGGTTCGGCCTTTACGTATATTCTTAAAAACCACCTATTGCTCTGCTTAAGCATTCTCAGTGCCTTGCAAATGAAAACAGAACAAATAAAAGCACAAAGAGCCCTCTTTTTAATAACTTAATAGAAAACAAAGAGGGTAAGGCTGATGTAATTGTATGAATGGGATCCAGGATTAACTGAGGCTCAGGGGGTGCTGTACCGATTTTGTAATGTGAATATTCTCCCAACTCTCTGCCTAAGTATATAGCCAAAGAATTTTGGGCATATATCTCAAAAAATAAAGTGTATCTTTTCCAGCAGTGATAAGTAGAATAAACTCCAGTATTTGAGTAAATGACATCACATTTCAGCTTGGACCCAATTATAAACTTCAAAGACCCTTCAAAGATTCTGAAATCTGTGTTAAGACAAAATCCTTATTTGAAGTCAGTTACTACAGGGAATTGGAGGATATTTATATTCCAAAAACCGCACTTAAATTATAAAAGGAGTGGCCTATTTTATGCTTGAACACAACTCATTAGAGAAATCTCTTAATGAATATTTTTCAATCATCTAACAGAGAAAATCAAAGCACATAGGGTATACTATAAGATTTGCATGGATTGCTCGATACTCTGGTGGACATGTGCTCTGCAAATTACTTGCCATTAATAGTTTTGTGCTCATTCATCAGCATATGATTTAATAATAATTTCAGTAGTGAATTTCTCAAGTATGTATATTATGAAAGAGAAAAAAATGCATGAAAGTAACAAGTACCTCTGCTGCTCTAAGGCAACATCTCTGAGACAGTTGCGTAATCAATGCTAGCATGATTTTTACATATACTAATGAATTTTCAACATCAACGTTCCTTAAAATTCTTGTTTATTTCTCTGATTTATTGAATTTCATTATGTGAAGCAAACTTCTGCAGAATCTGACTCCCCCTTCCTCTGTCATCCTCAAATTTCTATTTTTTCTTCATTGTGACTACAGCTTCAACTAAAAAGGATGGAAGGTGATAATAGTCTGATGACTCTTTTCTTGGGAGCTGGGCTCTGTAGGTTTGAAGACTCGCAAGGCAAAAGAAATATAGAACATCTATGGATGAGTGCCTGACCAGTGGGATATTCTTTATAGGGCAGCCCCAGGCAACTTCAGTGATATTAGCTATGCATTTGTTTGAATACTATCTATTTTAGGTGTGCTCAGTGTGGAGACGATCCTGAAGGACACCAATATGAGAGGACATTTCAGCAAAACATTCTGAAAGCAGAGAAAAGAAAGAATAAAAGCATTCTTTAAAGTACTTAGAGATTCATGCTGTGTCAGTTGTAGGGACAACTACGTGAGCCCCAGCTTTCAGCAAAGCTGAGCTCCTGGAGGCCTCAATAGATAGTCTGAGTCGTTGGTAATATTTGGAGAATCTAGGAACTGAGATAAAACATGTCTCTGCCATAGGGGCCTTTTTGTCTTTATTAAGTTGCAATGTCCTCACAGGGAGCAAAATGTGGGACTATATTGTTTATATTGACCATGACTTCCTATAAAGGAAGGAAAATTTCGTGAATTTTGGTCAAGAGAACCAAAATACATATTAGTGCTTATACATATGTGTAGTGTGAACCATTACTGCCTATCCAGTTTCCCCCTTAGACAGCTCCTGAAAGAACAGCAGGGTTTTTATTTTAATAAAGAGAAATTCAGGCTTCTGTGGGAAACAAGGGCTAGACAACTGTTATATAGCTGCATCTGTGGGACTGGAAGAGTATGACAAAGTATGTATTCTCCCATGCACTCTGTTGCTATAGGGCAGAAATAACTGGTTACCCACGCAGCCAGTACAGAACAGTTAAAACGCTAGTAATAGATGATATCTTCCTTTCAGACTGGTTAACTGGTGACTTGTCCTTCTTTGTTCACATTTTCCCCCGTGCCACAGGAGAGGGGGAGTCCTGCGTGAGGCTGATGGCTTGCTCCAGACGGCTGAGCAGAAGAGGAGGCAGTGAGCACACGCATGGGGCTGCTGCACTTCCCCACTGGAAGTGGACTGGGAACAGCAAAGATGGGAGGAGTGTGAAAGAACCCTGTTTTTCTGTCTTTACTCCTTTCTATCTCCAGCTGGAAGAGCAGAAACAAATGTAATTGTATGGAATATGCAGAACAAGTCTATTTCTTTCCCCTCCGTGAACTTATTACTAAAAATTGACTAAAAATGACATCACTATCTACCTTTCAGGGAAAAGTAATATTCACAAAATTAATTTGGCTTCTTTTCTGCTGTTTGCCTCCCCAGCAAACAAATCCAGGGGGCGGCCTCTCACTGGATGGCCTCTGGTGGAGTAGAGTGGACAAGTTGTCGCAGCATCCCCGTCAGGGGTAGATCTCTCTCCCTCTCTCCCTCCTTGAAAGATCCAAATTCCTACACTAATTTACCTGAGCCTTTTGACTCACATTCAAACCTGTTCTGAAGGCTCAGCAGACTCCTCACTCTGCATGCAAATCCTTTCTCGCTGCCTCCACTTCCACTGCCTGATGCCACTTCTAAGTGCCACATGGTCTCACACTCTTGTCTTCCCACACTCTCTAAGGACACCTGTAGCTGAACTCCTGCCTAATGACCACCCACAAGCATTATCTCTTCCCCTTAGTTACAGCTTTATAAATGCCTACCATGGGTAGCCTGTTGCAAGAATTATGCTCACTACACAATTTTTAATCATAAAATGACATCTAAACCACTCTGAGTTGGGTACACCATCTGCTTACTCAGTATATTCAGTGTCTGAGCTGCCCTAGCAAATTTAGGACCTGCCTGGGGTGGGTCATTACTCAGCTGCTGAGGCTGTGAGGGCAGGGAGATCAAAGAGGATAAATCCACATCAGGCAGTGTAGCAGCATGTAGCATATCCAAACTGTCTGCAAATGAACTGGCTCAAAAACTGCAAAGGTTATAGCTGTGTCAGAATAATCATAGAATCATTTGGGTTGGAAGGGGCCTTTAGAGGTCGTCTAGTCCAAGCCCCCTGCAATGAGCAGGGACATCTTCAAGTAGGTCAGATTGCTCAGAGCCCTGTCCAACCTGACCTTGAATATTTCCAGGGATGGGGTATCTACTGCCTCTCTGGGCAACCTGTGTCAGCATTTCACCATCCTCATTATAAAAAATTTCTTCCTACTATCTAGTCTAAATCTTCCTTCTTTTACCCCTTGTACTATCGCAACAGAGCCTGCTAAATGTTTGTCCCCATCATGCATCATTCAAAATCGTCCCAGTGGAAAACTATTCATTTATGCTTCTGGGAGCCAAGCTAATATCTTTGCAAGACAGTGCACTGTACGATTTAAATATATTTGTTTATCCGTCCCTAGCAGGGGGCTATCTACACAGCACTGCATAAATTGTACAGGTATACAGAGTAGTCTCCTCTTCAGAAAAACTAAGTTTTGCTGCTCAGAAGGTGGGAGGCCAGGGACACGCCACCCCTGCTGCAGGAATGGGAGATTTGGAAAAAAGGATTGCACTGGAATTGCTCCCGTATTGCAGTAACTATTGCTGCACCCACCTTGACCCTTTCCTCAGCAGCCATACCAGCAGCAGCAAATGTGGATTGCCCTACACACAGTCAACAAAATCTTGGCCATTTTGCAAGCCCAGGGCTCTGCTGCTCTAGACAACTGCCTGCACAGCCAGTGCCTCAAGGTGGTTTTGCTTCTCTCTCAAAGGTCTGTTGTATCCTACATTTTTACTGGATCCCTGGGCATGGTCACTGACCCAAAGGAAAGAGCAAAGCTGGCTTAGCACGCCAGATGTGCAAGCTTTATCTTCGCAAGGAGGGCAGCAGCTGGCACGCTCCCACTCCAGGAAATGATGCAGTTCTCCACCGCTCTAGGCTCAGGCTGGTCTTAAATTGCACAGCATAAACCATAGATTGTAGGCTCCATAGGGAGGAGACTGTTTCTGGCTTTTTGTCTTTTGTACAGTGCCAAGAATACCAAAGGCTTCCATAAATAAAAATGATAAATAACAATCTCCCAGAGTTTCACTGTGGCTGCCACATTCTGCACTTGAATGTGATTTTACATAATAATTAGTTGCCAGTGGTCTCATTTACTTGCAGAATGAAACAGATCTTGCAATAAAATAGAAAATAACATGCCTAATGCTACTTCCACGCTCTGCAAGAAGAACATCAAATTTGCCATTAAAAAGTAATCTTGAAAGGGATGGTCAAGACATGCATAATTTAGAATAGTCGTGAGATTGTGTCACTTTGTTCCCTCTCCTCACACTATTTACTAACCCCATTTCTTGTGACACATCTGAGAAACAGGCTGCACATAAGGTCGACAGAGATTTCATCCTTTTGCATAGTCAGCAATATTTCTGTCTCACAAAACTAAAATCACAGCACTCAGCCCGGTGGGCTCTCGCCAATTTTGCTTTTACCCAGTAGTAAGAGAGCTGAAAAGTCTTCACCTTGGGAACCCACAGGCAGACTTGGTGAGAAGCAGGGAAGCCTCAGTGCCCTCCCTACCTCTCCCTTGCCTCTCCATTCCTTCTGTTTCAGCCAAGTTGTGGCTATGGAAGGGAGTCTGAATATCCTGGCTCCAAAAGGAGCCAGGAGTGTGACTTCGTGAGGGAAAAGAAGGGGAAATCAGCTTGCTGGGCTTTTCAGTGCCATATCTTATGTAGAGGTTGAAAATTTCTGTTTTGTTTATAAGTGTTGGGGTGGGGTTTTTTGGAAATCATTAAAAATATTAGGGAGGGAGGCTGGCATTCTCTTTCAGATGACATTTTTGAAAAATCTTTGTCTATTATTTTGTCTCTGTGCAAATCAGAATTGGCTTTGTATTTACCTGTTAAACCTAGCAGTCTCTGCTCTGCAAAGGAGATCTTATCTTTTGCTGTCATTCTTGCATACGTTATATAAATATGTATATTTAAGAGTCAATATTTCTTTTCTTTATTATATTGCTGTTCTTGGCTGTCTAAATACATATGCCTGTGTAAATATACCTAATACATATACAAAATACATATATACACACAGACACACACATATACATGCAGTGCTGCTTCAGCCTGTATAGATTCAACAAAAATTTTATGCAATGCTAAAGATAGCCAAGTCTGTCCAGATTATGTGGCCTAAAATCAGGTAACATGAAAACTGTTTCCTTTTTCAATGTAAATATGCCACATTTTCTTATCACTTTTCTTACATGGCTTCAAGCACAAGTCAAAACTCCAAATTTTCAGTTTGTGATTAACTTTGAAATTTGACTTCATCTTTATTTGGAGTCAAAACCAGACTTTTTTTTTGGGTTCCATTAAACAGGTGATCTTCCCCTCACACCCCTGTCACAGTTTAACCCCAGCCAGCAGGGAGGACCTTTCAGCTGCTCGCACACCTCCTCTTTTACCCTCCCACAAAGGGTAGGGAGAAGAGGGAGAAAAGGAGGGGAAAGGGAAAGAAAACCTTGTGGGTTGAGGTAAAGACAGTTCAATAGAACAATATCAGAAAAGGAAAATAATAAAAGTAATAACGACAATAATATTCCATTGGCCATTCCATCATTCTGTCTAGGCTTCTTCTCAGCTTCTATGGGAAGGTAAAAAAAGTCCTTGAAAACTATAAACATTGCCCAGCAAGAGCTGAAACAGTATGTATTATTGACATTACTTTCATACCAAATCTGAAACACAACAACCACTAGAAAGAAAATTAAATCTGTCCCAGCTGAAACAAGGACAGCCTACTATATTTTGAAAAGAGTTTTTCAGGAAAAAAACCCTACCAGAATTCTGGAAGTTAAACGAATTTCAAACCGTATGGGTTTAAGTTTATGTTTGTATTATTCCTACATTAATTTACGACAAAGGCAGGACTGCAAGACAGAGTGTAAATGAGATTCTGCATCCCACCATATCATTCCGTGATAACATTTCCAGTAATAAGGTTTCAGTATTCTGTATTTTGAAAGATATTAAAGGCAGCTCCTAATTACGGCAGATTAATGCCAAAAACTTGCAGTGTCTCCCGTTATTAAAGAGTTTAATGCTTTCAGCACTTCATTTTGTTTTCTGTTGAATGCACCGTTTCATCAGAGCATAAATGGAGAACACTCATGTGGAAAATAATAAGGGCTCTGATTCACAGTCTCTGATGGATTTAACTACAATGGCAAAGAGGTTACTGCCTCCAGCTGTCCACCCTTTTCCTCCGGGAAAGATTAACAGCCCACTGTGGAGTCCGTACAGCACGCAGCTCCTCACACTCCACAGCTCCTGGCCCGGTAAGCTGCCCTCGGCTGGGGTTAACCCTCACCTCTGAAGAGGTCCTGCATCTGAGGGGGGTTGTGAACCAAAGCTCTCAAGCAGGATTTTCAAATAGCACTAACAGCAGCTGCCCTTAATGTCTATTAATATTTCCTGTGCGTCTGTACTAAATGCTTGGACTTGCCTCTAGTTCAGCCTTCTGATTCACCCAAGACCATGATATCCTTCAGACTGTTTTGCAAAGGAGACACAGAGAAGTTAAATCACAAATGTTGTATGGCCAGGAAGCCACCGAACTGGGGATACAGGGACCTTCTTCAAAGAGCCTGGTAGTCCTGAATCCAGGTGATGTCGTCTGCAAGACAAGACAGTTTCCTGCTCTGCGTCTCATAAGAAGTAGACACGGGGGAGATCAGGCAAAGCAGGACTATTACTGGTCTGGGCTCCCATTTTGTTGTTACCCTGGTACTTCCCAGAATGTCAATTTATTTGGGACAATGTTTCCTGTACTCTTGTTAGTACCTGGCTAATAGAACTGAGGAAGAGGAGTTGTAGTGAAGAATGTTTCTATGTAACAGATCAAACAAACAAAATCATTAGAGGTTTCCTTTTTTTCTTACAAGAAGGAAATAAGCTTCAGAGTAATATTAGCCCCAGTTCTGGAAAGACCTAACTTCCTGTGTGTCCACAAGGTAAACACCCAAGGCCACACAGGGCCTGCCATGGTTTTCCTTTCTGCTCAGTAAAAGGTCAGAGAGAGTACAAGCTCGTTATATAAAGTGAGCTTTTGACGAAGACTGTGCTTTCTGTTAAACCTAAATGTCTACACAAACTGTCTTCACTTGAAGAATAGTTAAATCTGTTAGACAGGACGCAGTAACATTTGCATGATGACAGTGATGGCACATCCGTTCTCCTGTTCAGAGTAGATAAAAGGAGGCTGCCTCTATCTACCAGAATAAAACCATCAGGCTGATTTCAAAAGATGTACACATTAGCTTTTGCCCTGAATCTCCCCCAGCAGTGTTCTAAGCCATTTCTGTTGCAGCGTTTTGCCGGTACTTAGCATGTGTGGCAGGACTTCCCAAGCTATCAGCATGTTGGGAGACCTAAAATGCCCACTTGCTCGCTCCATTACAGTTTCAGGAGGATTTGCTGGGGCATTTTGGGTCTGCAGAAAGCACATCAAAAGGAAAGTGGCTGTGCACGGTGAAACATCTCTTAGACCACATGCTAATTGCTGTCATCCAAAGCCACTCTATGAGTACTGGTCAAATAAAGCTGCAATCCCATGGTTTGTACTGGCTGTTACTAAGCCAAGCAAATAGATTTTCTCCCTTCCTTTTCACTCAGCTGGTATAACTGCATGTATTATCACTCCCTGACCCAGTTCAGTCAAAATGATCCAGGTTAGCTCACACATTTTAAATAGTAGGGGTTTTTTCCTAACCTGCTTCATTTTGATTGAACTGGGTTAGGGAACAATTACATACACATATCAGAGGGGGAGCGTGGGGAACAGGGGGGATAACCTGAAGAGAAGGCAATGAGAAGCAGCTGGGACGGGGAACCTTTTTGATCCAGATCAGCTGAAGTCAGACAAGTGACAGCAACTGAATGCCGGCACAACAGGAAATTCCTATGGGATTGGGTCTTCACCTGGTGCGAAACACCGTAGTTCCTTTGAAGTTGAGAGTGTTTTACAACCATTCAGGCTGGCTCTCAGTAGTGAATTGCTTTAACTGTTGGAAATATCTGCAAACAGAAAAGATTCATCTCAGAAAAGGATCCCACCGGTGGGTCTCTGTGGGCTCACTTTTTTCACTCATCGACAAATTCTACTGACAAGGTTTCTTCATTGAAAGCAGAGATAAGCTCAGCTTTCCAGGCTGCACTATTCTTCGTTAACTAAGGAAGAAAGAGAAATGCAATAAAGGAAGATGAAACAAAACCCAGGAATGCTTCTGAAGGCTAGGCAATTCAATCCTTTAAACTTGCTTCTTCCTTATCATTTTTTTACCATTTTTTCCAAAAATTCCCGTGTATGAATCAATTAAAATGGGCTTGCTAATGGTTAAATAGATTGACTGTATATTTGTGCACTGTTGGCCACAAGGCCAGAAAGACAGAAAAATAACACCTGAAATTATGTTTTTATCTGAGTAAGTAAGCTGGCACAGCTTGGCAGTTCTTGCCTTTTTTTGCCTGTAGAAAAGAGATGTCTGAGCTCTGGGTGTTTGTCCGGTAAGGGAAGGAGAACCTCCCTTCACTCAGTTCACTGAATCCTCTAAGCATTAACACCTTTGAATGGTAAATTAGAAGGAACAGAACCATAAAGAACTGTGCAACTCTTACTTTGTGTAGTCGGTCACTGTGATAGAAAAATGAGTAGAAGTAAGGCAAGCGCTCTGCCCCATAGCATCTCCAGTCTAATATATGTTGTTTGATATATCTAAAGACCAAGGATATAAATCATCAAGGAACTGATGGTGTGTGGGTGGAGAAGGACATGCTGAGGTTAAGACAGAAGAAAGCAGGGTAAAGTTTTTTTAAAAACCCAAACCTTCACCTGGTTGCAGTCATCTGAGTTACTCAATTATGCTAATATCGTTGGTATATTCAGCTTTTGGTCAGCAGGGAAAGAGTTCTGAGATGGGAGTTCTGCTGGAGCACAGAGGAGTTGGGTGAAAGGAATGAGAGGTGGTGGGGAGAAAGCAAGATATTTTTTTAAGCTGCCCTGTAGAAGAGCTAGTGTAGAAGGGAGAGAGGGGTGACATGAACTGCACAGATGTGATTGGAGACAAAAGGCATAGAAAAAGTTTGAAAAATCAATTAATAAAGTTTGTGAGAGATGAGGTAGAACTGTGCTGCTATGTGGAGGGGCTATGGAGAATGTATGACTCCTGTGAAGAGTTTTTGCGATTAAGCTAATAAGGAGTAGAGAGAAGAGATGATGATGGTGTTAAGAGAATGAGATTAATTCCCTCACCATGAGGGAACAGTCAATAGGCAACAGTCAAAGCTACATTTCATATGGGCATGAAAAAAGGATATTTTTTTCTGTGGAGCAGGGAGGGAATAGTAATCTTCAAATAAAGACTAAACTTTTGAGAGATTCCACATGATGGAAGTTACAGGGATAAACGGAGCCGAGATGAGAAAATAGGGTCTTATGGTCAAATCATGAGAGCTAGAGGTGGCATCCACACCCACCTGATGCTTTCAGGGTAAGAAACTATCAGGTCCAGCCCAGCTTGCTCTCCATCCTTAACTGATCTCATGAATCCATACTGCTGACAGTAGGAGTTTTTATTTTGTCAACAAATCCCACTCAATCACTGGGTAGAGGTGCTCAGGGATCTCAGAATAGTTCTGTGTGCATTAATCATGCTGCAAGGAATGGTGGCAGCATTGCTGAAAGGAGTTACAGAGGTGTTTGGATCAGGCATGCTGTGCTAAGGGATAGTACGATCCAAAATTTCTTTCCCTGGCTTTTTCCAAAGGTCACCACAACCTCACGTTTGCAATGCTGACACAAGTATTTAGACTTGCATGGCCTCAGGCTCCTCCTCTAAACATAGTCTAGATATAATTAAGTGCTCTCAGCTTATAATTATGTCTCTGATACTGACTTTCTTTTATTGATTGCCTTTGGGTGCATCACTTAACTTCCCTGCCCTTTCTGTCTTTCTGTCTTTCATGTTTAGAAACAGATATGGTAATATTTACCTGCTTGGCTCTGAGGCATCTTTCAGAGATGAATGAGTGGTTGCTCATGAAACTCTTTGAGGATGAAAATATTATGTACAGGCTAAATAATAGTTCCCTGGGTGTGATGTAACAGCCCGGCCTCACTGCTGACTATTCACATTCATTTGCACAACATTACAATTGAGACTGTTCACACACTATAGACAAGGTTGTATGTAAAATGAATGCTGTAGTTTTTAGTTGTTAATGCTCATATAACTGTACACAGCTTAACTGTTTCATGCTGTAAGATGAGCTTCTAAATTGATTGAGCTTCTAAAATCTCTGTGAAAAAAACAGAAGGAAAACATGACACTTTCTAGGGGAAAATATGTTAGGAGGGATCTGCTTCTGCAGACCTGTATGCATATATTATGACAGTAAAGTCAAGAGATGAGGAAGACTTCTCCAGTAAATTTTTCAGAGTTAAAATTTGTTTAGCTGACGTATTTCTCTAAATGAACTGACTTCAAACGTTTCTTAGAGATACGCAAATTTTTTTCAAGTCTTCTGCCTAATTATGAGGCAGGGTTTTTTTTTCTTTGAAATGTCAATCCACTAAGAAAAGCCCAATTTCTTTTTCTGAGCCAGTAGTCTGTTTCCAGTGGTGGCTGTGAGCAGCTACCTGGGGAAGAATGAGAACAGCATGGGCGTTTGCAGTACTCTTCTCCCAGCACCTTTAGCCTTTGACCATTTTCAGTTCAGGAGGCTTTCTGAGTAGATTTCCCAGTCTGTAATGGATCCCTCTTCAGGTGCTTGCGTCTACGCTAGAGCCCAAGCAAACTTGCATCTGCCACCACACTGTAAAAGGACATCTTTCCCTTTCACTGAATTAGCATTGTTCCAGTGCCAGTCCAGCTGCAGCAGCACTGCTTTCCCACAAAACTCTTATATAAGCAAAAGAACTTTAAAAAGGGGTAAAAGGGAAAAAGCAGGTGAGGAATCCACCAATAAGTCAGTTTCTTTCTGAGTTTTCCCATAATTTTTCTGTTAAAGAAGCTACACAGTGAGAGCAACAGCTAGCCCTGTGGCTGTTTGAAAAATCCGTCTTGTAAAATAATTTCTTTCTTTCTTTTCTTCCTGCTGCCCGCCTTTTAAGACAAATGTATGTTGTAGGAAATTGTTTTATTTTTCTTGACGCTCATCAGTAGTCCCATATTTTATGACATTCTAGCTTCAATATAAAAATGGAATTTTGCAAATAGCACATGAACCAGGTTCCATTTTGTTCACTGATCCTAGACTGAGTGAATGGAAGTTACATAGCTGTGCAGAAGAATTAAAAAAATAAATTAATATAATTTCATAATTAATTAGAAAAAAATTGGTTTGCATTTATCCGTTATTTGCTGTATTACTTTTGCACACCAGCTCAGTAGCTGAGGCATCGACCCCTGTACTCTATCACCCCAGAGTGAAAACAAACGAGCACCCTGTTAAAGATTTCCATCCTGTATTTTCTATATGCTTTTCTTTCTGCTAATGCACTGAGTTATTAGTGCAGTACTAATGAAATCCATTTATAGCCCATGTTGTCCAAACTGTTGCCTGAGCTTTTCACATTCTGTTCGGCCGCATATCTATGAGATTAACTGCATGTTAATCAGAGTGATCCCTGCCATCTGCGTGGCAAACAGTACAGAGATGTTAGATTGCAACTGGCCACAGAATTTAGCCAAACCAGCTGTGAGACTTTCATCCTTCCTGTCTCAGTGGAAAGAAAGGTAAAAGAATGTGGAAAACTAAGATTATTTGTTTTTGCAGGAGCATCTTACACATAAAACAATGTAAAAAAACTATCTCCCCAGCAAAATGTGGCTATCTTTTTACCAAGGTAAGTCATCTGACTTGACTTCTGGCATTGACAGAATAGTTTTATCATGATGTGTATTGCAAAATAGGCATTTCAGTTCTTTCTTAGCTGATTCTGTTGTTCCATGGCCAGTTGGGAACTTATTTCCTCCAGGTTCTGAATCCACGGCATTAAAAAAATTACATAAAATCCATGCTGGTTGAACCCTGTATGTTTAATATAAGTGATTCGCTCTGACTCTGGAGAATTTAGGCAACTTTAAGGGATGATTTGGATTGCTGTTGTTAGCTATCTGCCACTCATGTTGCAGTCTACTCCTGCTCTTCCGAGGCTGATAACTTTAATGGAGCTGTGTGATAGCAGTGATATTTACATTTAATGTACCTAATAGCCTAATGATTAACAAAACTGCTCAGAAAGCAAGGTGACTTAGGTGATGGGGTCTGCGCTCCCCCAGTCTGAAGAGGATTGAGCCCTTCAGAATACCTGAATTCATGATGTTCCATGGTCTGAAAATTAGGGCATACTCTACCCCTCTATCAAAGCTGAGCTCCATGCTGCTGGGAGCAAAAGCCAGACGAAAGGCAGGGGAGTTAGAACCAGGTGATCTTCAAGGTCCCTTCCAACCTAAACTACTCCATGATTCTATGATTCTATGAAAGCAGTCAAGCAAAAGCCTGGCTCTGGGCCCATTATTATGGCACTTGCCTAGAGGAAACTACCTTACTTTCAGCCTTGGTTTTTCTTCCAACAAACAACAGTCCTCTGTAAAGTTCAGACTCTTCTTGGAAAATGCAGAACCCCAGAGGCAGGAGCCAGGAAACTTCTCTCCCCACTAGGCAAGGAGATGGCTTCCCGTTACCTATGGGCTTATGATTTTTGCTACATTTCTCAAATGAAGAGAGACCAGCACCTCGACCAGTCCCTTTTTCCGTGATCCCCTCAAATATCCTTATAGAGATGTGTGGGGACAGGGAAAAGAGCACCAGTAGATCAAAAGTCAGCTGTTAGTTTTGAGCACAACTTTGCAGCCTGCTGTCTGGACGGACTTAAATGCTGCCTACCCAAATGAACTACCATACCCACCTGCGGCAGTAAAGCCTCAGATGGGAAGAAAGCATTCCCCTTCCAGGAACAGGTATTAGAGTGTTTAAGAGCTTTCATGATAAATAATGAGGCATACAATGAAGTTAAGCTCCTCCAGAGGTGGAGCGGATGGTGGAAAGTAGCTGGATTTGGCCAGGCTGAACCCCTTTCTCTCAGGAGTTTTGTTAGATTCCCTAACACATCTCCCTTTTATTCCTAACTGGGAGTTGAACCAGTTTATCTTACTGTCTTTGCAAACTACATGAATTTTACTAAGTTAGAAAACCAGAATATTTGGATGCATTTTCCTCTTTGAGATACTTAACTGTATCTGGTTTTCAAAAAGTGTCCCTGAAGGAAGACCTGCAGCTGCTGCAGGTGTTAGTAATCCATAAGGGATAGAATTAAAATGATATCATAAAGAATGACTATGGAATTGAGTGAGGCCACATACATTTTCTTGTAAAAATCTAGAGCCTTGGTATAAAATCAAATATTCATGAAGTTTAATCCAAAATATGTTAATGAACTGATAATACCGATCCCTCTCAAGCAGCTAGAAATCCATTGCAAATTATGGAGCAGATACTGCAGGGAGTAATACCATAGAGCAGGTAATTATGGGAAATGTATTTTAAAAGCTGCAGATTAAAGAAAATTGCTGTTTTCAGTTTAGCAGAGACAACCATGCAAAACAATTGAGTTAGCAGAGAACTGAGCTGACATCCAAAACATTACCCATAAAGAGAAAAAAATTCAAAACTGTCAAGGAATCTAAGAAGGATTGGGGATTTTCAGCCCATTTAACTAAGAATAGATATATAGTAGCTCCTGCCAATTTAGCAGCATGTCTTTCAAATACAAAAGGTCCCGTTATGTTCAACATGACTAATCAAACTAGGTAACGTATGGCATGTTGAAGATGTCTGAAGAATGAAGGCCTTTAAAAGTCATCTGTTTGTCTCATAGGTAGTACTCAAATGTTCATTATTGTTTTCCTTAAGTCCTAGTCTGGCTTCACATATGCATTAAGTACGTGATTTATTTTAACAGCAGTCCTTTTGATGCCAAATGTAACTTAACTGCTGGGTAACCAGTGCTGCCAAACTAACATTAGAAATCATGAACTAAGTCCATTCCTAGACTGAAAATAAAGGACTCCAAGGTAAAAAATTAAGAATTGACTTAAAAATACATTTTAATTTTGTAATCTCTTGTCAGAGTATCAAAGCTTAAGCTTGCAAGCTTTTCCATAGCATTAAGACTCGTCCGTTCAAATTTTTCTTTTTCTCTTTAAATAAACTAGAGCTTTTTATTAATCTTGGGAACTTAAGACTTTCCAGGCTCAACAGATTTTTGTGGTACAACAAAACACAAATGTAAAAACTTTGAGAATAACTACCTTGACTGCCTGATCTTTGGATTTTAGTTTTATGGAAAATGTAACATTATGTAGAGAAAAGCCTGGGTCTAGGCATCTAGGAGACTGCACTAGTAAAAAAAGAATCTGGAAGAAATACTATCCTGCTTCTAATGAAGTAATGGACACAATTTCTTTTCCCAAAGAAATACAAGGCTTGAAATTGCTTGCAAAGACTTTGCTTGGGGGAACTTTTTTCCAAGAAAACAAAAATAATGGTATATTGAAAAATTCAGACAAGTTTCAAACAAGATCTTTGTTTTACATTTATTTATGGTACTCTTCTGAAGAATTCACTTTCTCTTAGTTTCTCTATATGAGAAAACTTAGACCACTTCAGCTCTGATTCTCCTGTTATAAGTCAAAACTATGTTTCAGGGCTAGGCAGAGGACCATGTCTATGCTCACTGTAAGCTGCCTTTCATTTTGATTAGCTTCTCTGCTTCTGAAGGCAGCTGTTATTTAGGTGAGCTTAGCAAACAGATCTGCTAAACTGATCTTGGTGATTATTCTGTGAGCTGACATTTGGGTGACAATAAGTAACTCAGTAACAATTAAACAATGACTGAAATTAAAATCATACCTGAAGACTATCTTGAATGTGCATTTCTGTTACCTATGTATTTTCTGTTACCTTTGTCATGGGATTCTTAACACCCTTAATAACTCTGGAAACTTTCTGGAAAAAAAAAAACCTCTGGAAAATTTCAACAATGCTTGAAGGTCAACTACTGTGAAATCAATCATATTAAACATCTTTGCTAAATTTACTTAAGCAGGTTCAAGCAACCTTGTCTGAATTTTCTCGGAAACTCTTTTGCATAAGAGTTCAATATATTGTGGCTGTACCTGTAAAATTAAAACGCTTCTGTTATAGAAAAAAAAAAGCTGGACCTTTGGACTGTTTGTGTGGTGTGAAGATAATTCGGTGCCCTTACCTGAAAGGACTGGCCCTGTCCATGTAAAATATTTAATTATTATAGTTTTTAGCAGAAGAGTCTATCATCCCTAATGGTGTCCAGCCTGACTAAGAACTAAAAAGGAAACTCTTTTTTTTTTTTTTTTTTTTTTCAAGTGCTTGTGAAGTCTCCTTTAGAAGTTCTCATTACACCTTTCATATGCCTACCCACTTGTAGGCAGTTGATGGTAATTCTCAGAAGGTAAAGCCAACACACCTGCAGAGTGTCCATCTTCTTGGACAGAATGATGGATGATTTCCAGAGAAGATATAACTTCATATTTCATGCGGTAGAGTTTCTGATTTTCATGTTTTATTATACTTCTATGGCCTTAAAAAATATCTTATTATTTGAAATGTGCTTCTTGATTTGCAGTCTTGTTGCTATGCCTAGTAAGACGCCTGCTATACAAGGAAAGCTATTATAACATCGCCCAGCAGTTTTTGATCCTGTTATTTCACTGCCAGTGATGGTTTCCTTCACCAGTTCAGAATTTACATTTTGAACTTTATTACCTGAAAATTTTATGGAGAGTTTAAATGAATGACCTTTTGAGTCCCCTGGCTTGAACTTTCCTTTCATAGTGAGTGTCCCAAAGAAGACCAAAAGGACTTTCAAACACAATAGGCAGTATTTATTATATGAGCTGATCTAATTTACTACACAGACAAAATACAAAATGAATGGTCAAGAAGAACAAGAGAAAAAAATGGGAGCTATATCCAATTTTCCTCCTACCCATGGTGTCCCTACAGGCAAGTTCTTGCTTCTAGGTTTGGTTTTAGCTGAGTCAGTGACTTTCTGAGTTGCAACAACTCTTCCCAGGAAGCTCTTCCCATGCCGTCTGAGACTGCCTGGCTGCTCCCAGCCCTTGAATCAGCCTCTCTACACAAGCTTTATGCTGTTTCTCTTGTGCCATGCGCTGCTGTCTGGTGCCTTCAGTGTTCATATATAAAAATTGTGCAATGATGTTTACTGGAAAAAAAAAAAACCAGTAAACTTTATATTGAAGGAATGTTTTGTGCTTCCTGAATGTTCTTTGTTCATTTTTCAGCTTGTTTTTTTCAGTTTGTGTTCAGAGGAGTGATATGAGATAAAGGTAGTAACCTCTGAGAAGGGAAGGTCCAGATGGCAATAGAGAATGAATAGGTTTTTTCCCCTTTCGCTACGGTAAGAAGACATTCACAGGAATCCCATCGCAGCAAGGAGATGTGTGAACGCTTGTTTTCATTAGAGGTGAAATATTCAAATCAAAGTTATCATCCATAAGTTTTATGGAAGATTAGGTGAGGAATTCAGATCAAATCAGAAGAAAAATGAATTGAGGTGTAACTCATGAATTTGAGGGGAATTAGAATTCTCATCCTTGCTTGATTCAGGTTATCCACATATTTGGTTGCAGAGTCTTACAATCAGCAGCAGTTAACATTCTTGAAATATAGTTTTCTCTTTTTTAATCACACATATTTGAACTCATGCCATTTTAGTGCTTTAGAAATGAAGGGGATTTCACCTCAACTTTGTTACTGTTCCATTCCTCAGAGGTCACTGCCACTATCAGGCAGCATAGTCCCTGTGGGATCTGAGCCTCTGGGGCTGCCCTCATCATGGGCTGAATGCAGAAGGGCTTGGAGTCATTTGCTCTAACCTGTGGAGAAAGGAACTCAACTTAATTACAGAAAATGTTCCAGAATAACTTGCACTGCCCTTCTGGTGCTTGCTCGTGTGTTTGTGAGTGGGTTTCTGCTGTAGATCAAGACAGTTTAGGGTTGGCATTCAGCTTGAGATTGAGACAGGCAAATTTTTAAAATGTCGGCATTCGTATTCAGTTGGCTAACCATAAATATCTTACGTCATGCATGTTCGTAGACATGTTCCTACCTATCTGGAAGGGCATGGGTCTCCCTTAGATCTTGCAACAGACATGCAAGCTCCATGGAGGTACCTTAGATATCCTAGAGCATCTGAGATATTTGCTGGTACCCATTGAATTTGTGCCTAGGTATCTCTTGACTGCAACAGAGGTTCAGACACCATGTAAGGGGCTCACCTTTAAACTCCAACACTGGAGATAATTACATTTAGGAGCCTGAATTGAAACATACCCTATGTCGCTATGCGGTCAGGGAACAGACCTGAATTAAAACTAACCAAGGTTTTGCATAGACCGTCTTCCTGGAGAGGGGGACACAACACAGAAGAGTGGGGGTTTGTCTGATCATTTGGATTGTTTGTTTCTACTTTAGTTCTAATCAGGTTGATTCCCTGATCCTGTGTGCTCACTCCACAGCCACACAAGGCGAGGGGTACTATAAGACAGGCAGTTGTATTAGGTATCGTGACTGACCTGTGCTGTCCTGATGAGCTCTTGGAACATCAGCCTAACTGAAAAGTCTCATGATGTAATTTTGGGTCCAAAGCCCTTATATCTGAGGAGGGGATGATTACTTTTCCTAGCTTTGCTGTGTTGTCTAGCACTGGAAGGAATTACAAAACTGGAAGTTCATTCACATGGTTTTATTGTATAAAAAAAATAGTGAAAGGGAGTTCAACCACATTCCCTGTAGTGCTTGCTAAAACTTGATCCTGTCTGCAAAGTGAAATGTAAGACTAGATTGAAACAAAATGATAACCTGAAGGTCTATACTCGTCACAACAGATGAATAAAATGCAAATATTTTGCCAGCAGCAAGAGTGTAAAACTGTGTGTTTCAGACTGATTCATTTTTAATAATGTAGCTTTATTCATAATGCTATAAAGGTTCTGCATTAAAGTTAATTTTGCATTGAGCTTTCCTTAAACATACCCTTTAAGAGTATGAGACAAAATAAAAAATCAGGCTTGTTGCTTTCTTCCAACACCTCAATGTTTTTAATTAAACAATAATTGTAATAAGCCATTAGCAGCTGGCAAAGAATCACTTTGAAAAGACCTCACTCTGCGCATTGTCTAATGCACTGTGCAACTGCTCCAGTTACAAAGCTATAGAGCAGCTTCAAAGAAGAATTCTGATTTTGCCATGCTAACAGTTAGGTACTGTTTTTTGGGGCAGCCTTTAATAGTCCTGACTGAATTTCATATGCAGTGAATGGAAGACTAGTGGCACAGAAATCAAGATTCATCTGATGCCAAGTAGGTGGATATCATAGTAATACCCAAAGGGAAACTTATGTTTGAAGTTCTGCCTCTATTCAGTATCTGTTAGAGATTGCAGTTGTCGTATGATCTCTCTGTTGTCCCTCTCAGCACAGTTAAGTGCCTCCTTCACGCCCGCTGTGATACTCTCCGTGCCTTGCAAATACTCTAGTGGTCACAGCACTTCTGCAGCGTGGGAAGAGACTTGTCTTTCAGGCCTGGCCCAGGCACCTGAAGAGACTTAGACCCACACATCAAACATCCCGGGCAAGTTTGCTAACCACTGAGTTGTGGGCAAGGCTGGTGACTCCCATGCTGAGCATGGGATATGGTAAAAGGGAGTACAAGCTCTGTGAGTTTAGTGGGTTTGCTTGGGGAAGGCACGTGGTGACTGGGGTGCTCCTGTAGCTTATCACTGGGCACGCACTGTAGCAAAATATTATCCGAAAACAGGAAAATTCAAAGCATTGAATTGTGTTTACAGAGAAATATAGTATGTAATTTGAGCGGCATTTGCACCTTACAAGCTTTTGTTCTACTCTTCTCCCCCTATAAATTAAGTGTGTAATCCTGAGTGCAGATATATTCTACTGCCAGGCAGAAGTTGTAGAGAAACAGTAAAAATGCCCTGACTTTTTTTTCCACCTAAACAAACTATAAATAAACCAAGACCAGTCCTTTGACTGATACAAGCTGACTATTTCCATATGTTGTTATCGCTGTTCTTACTTCAGAGCCAATTGCCTAGCGCAAGAAAGATAACCAAGTCTGAATGTTAAGTACCCATATCATTGAGGTCTTAAGGCAAATATTTTCAACCACGTATTGTAGCTTTTACATAGGATCCAAAAGCATGTTAGGTGCCGTACTGATAAAGGATATACTTCCTACTCCAAAGTGTTTATATGATTTGATTATTCATGACAGATCAAGCCAAAAATCAAGAGAGTGGGAAGAACAAAGGGCAGCAAGCAAAAAATATGATGTGTTAATAAGTTTATTTTTCTTTTGCTTCAGGAATCTCACTAGTTCAGATGTTGTGCATACCTGTGCGTGTATTTTGTTTATATATATATATGTATGTAAATAACTGGGATAAAAATAGAAGAAAAAATCAATGGTAGTGCAAGAGAGCATGTGTCTGCACAGGGTACAGCAGTAGAGAAAAAGAAAGGTAAAACAAAATGAGAAGAAAGAGAGAGCAATGAACAAAACAAGGAAATACTAAGGAACTGATGCCAGGATGAAAGTCTGACTGTACAAAAGATGTGGCAGTAAGGGAATGATGGGAAGAGTTCGGTTACAAGAAAGTCCGTTATGCAAAGTACTCCCAATACTGGCACCCAAAAAGATCACAGAGGTGACTGTTAGCAGCTAAACTCAGAACAAACTGTACATGACCAATACAGCATATGTGGAAGGTCAGAGTAATACCACAGAAATTATGTACAGTTACAACCTGGAAGCAACCAAGTTGTGAAATCCTTTCTCTTGCTGAAGATGTTTTGCTCCCAAGTTAGTAAATGAAACAGAAGTTGAGAGTTTGCATGGTGAAGCTGAATGGAAAGTGTAGAGTATGGAGTCTTGTATTGGGTCTGGTTGAGATGGAGTTAATTCTCCCCATAGCAACCCTCATAGTTCTGTGCCTTGTATTGGAAAGGTGTTAATAATACACCTGTATTTTGGCTGCTGCTGAGCAGGGCTCGCACAGCGTCAAGGCTGTCTCTCCAACATTCCCCCCTCACCAGTAGGCTGGGGGTGGGTAAGATCTTGGGAGGGCACACAGCCAGGACAGTTGACCCAAACTGGCAACAGGGATATTCCATACCATATGATGTCTGCTCGGCAATAAAAGCTAGGAGAAAGGAGAAGAAGGTGGAGCATTTGTTATTACAACACTTGTCTTCCGGAACAACTGCTACGAATACTGAAGCCCTGCTTCCCAGGAAATGACTGGACATTGCCTGCTGATGGGAAAAAGAGAATAAAGCTTTTGTTTTCCTTTGCTTTTGCTTTATTAAACTGCCTTTATCTTTGTTTTTCCATCTTATTTTCTCCCCCTCCAGCCTGCTGAGAAAGGGAGTGATAGAGCAGCTTGGTGGGCACCTGGCATCCAGCCAAGGTCAACCCAGCACAAGTTTCTTTTCAACACTGGCTAATTGGAGCAGAATAAGACCAGACTGACGTTTCAGAAGTTTATCCTAATACTGTCAACCCCACAAAGGACTGGAGGCAACAGGTGCCGGTGCCTGGACATGGCTTCTCAACAATATTATAGGTCATGATGGACTTTGCATTTACTCCCAGTGCCATTGCTTTGCTGGTTCAGTGCACATTCTCTAAGACTTCCTCGTCATAATATAGAAGAATTGACATTTTCCAACAGTTACTTATAAATTGTGATGTCAGTTTTTTCAGCAAAATATTTATTACTTGACATACTGTTCCTAACAGTACCCCTTTTGGGGCAAATATTCAGCATACTCTAGACCTTAGAAATATGCTCTTAGACTCCCCACAGTAATTATTACAGCACTTCATTGAATATTGAGCACAGTTGCCATATGCTATTTCTAATGACACCCTCCCCATGTGCACGTAAAAAGGCTGTCTATTCATTTTGTTACTGCACTTTTCTTACACAAGCAAACTGCTTTTGCAATGGAGTCAGCCAGTTGGCATGAAAATACCTGTCCTGTCAGAACAGTTCAGCACGCGAAGTTCAAATAACCAATTAATCACTGCATCTGCTTCAAACTCCCCTTAGAGGCTTGCATTGTCTGAGCCAATTGCCCTTTAAGAGTTTCTCTTTATCCCTAGGCACTTATGACTTCATTTGATCTGAATCTAATTAGGTGCAGAAGAATGTGAAAAGCAAGTCATTAAGACAATGGAACACAATTCTCAACACGGAATTTTATAGCAGCACCCATAGCAGAATTATCTGAGGAATTTCCGAGAGCAGGCAAAACCCCACATGCTGTATTACAGAGATCATATTTCCAAAGCTAAACATGCTGCTCTAGAGAATAAGTGGGACTTCCCAATGTCTTGCTACCTGGTTGTAGAAAGCTCTTTGATATTTGAAAACCTGACTGAACTTCAGACTGCAGTGTGAAACAAAAATGGAATTGCTATATTTTGTGGGTTTGGGACAGCAGTGCTAATTCCTGACTAGTATTTCAAGGAAAGAAATATGGAACATATAATCCACAGCTTGGTGTTTGCCATAAGACACCTTTGTAGCTGCAAAGAGCTTCCATTTGGATTGGCATTGGGTCTGGCCCTGAAAACACTGCAGACTGCTTATTCAGAAGAGAGGATATTATGCCTGGCTGCCATGGCTGCTGTCACATTTGGTCTTTCTTCTGCTTATCTCTTTCATTTTAAAAATAATAATATGAATACCAAGGCAGAGTTGTCACAATTCCAGACAGTCCCCTTACACCAGAAGTCAGCCGTACATAAGCTAAACTGACCGATGCCTTGGCTAGGCTCACTTTTAGCTGCAAGTCTCTTTGTGCTGGAATGATGCCTGCAAAGTCAAAAATGCTTCTCTATAAGCACTACTTCACCTTTTCAGACTGACTACCAAGATTTTAATCCATTCTAGGTTTTCTAAAAAACCTTTATGCGCTACCTTTTCAAACTCATGTGTGGTCTTTTAATTCTAATGACTGTTCTCTCAGTTGCTGAGAGAGGAGAGGTAAAGGTGTCTGATTCAATAGGACTTTAGTAGAACTCATGCAACTAAAATACCATGTAACCTTTAAAAATGTCATAGACTAGAGAGTGACTAAGCACTCCAGTCTCTAAACAGTCATGCTGACAATTAATAATTTTATTTTCCAGTTCATTAAATTATGCCTCTCAGCCAAAACGCATATTGAAAGTCAATCAAATCTAGAGTGACACAAAGTAAAATTAAAAAAATCAAACGTCAGATTTTAACATCTTAGTCTAAAATGCTACTCTTCATCAGTAACCTCTCTCATAAGAAGCCAAATGAAGTGGAATGTGTTTCAGCATGGTCTGAAAATTAAGAGCTCCAGGTCACTTAGCAAGGTTTAAGGCAAGTTCTAGTCAAATGCCCTTCCTTGAGACCACCATGCCACCAAGACTCAGAAGTCTCAACTGATGTGGGGTTCAATTAGGGCTGCTAGATGAACTCAGCAGTTGTGATGGAGACCAAAAAGGCATATGTGTGTGGGAAGGTAGGGGACAAGGAGTTCTAGACTTTTGATCCGATTTTATGTGAGACTTTTCAACCGCTACTTGGATTCATACAACTGTCCTTCTTTCAGAGCTCCTGTTCTACCACTGATGCCAAAATGAGCTTCATCATTAACCTCAGAGGGAGTAGCAACACATTCTAAAACCACAGAAGACAAAGGCATGTGTCACTCCATGGGACACAGTTGACCCATGGGTTAACAAATTACCTGGGAGCCAGGGCGCCCTGTGCAGTACGGTGCGCTGCATGTCTTTGGAGATATGCCGAGGAAAGAGCAGGCAGATGCCTTCTGCGTTTTGAACCAGTTGAAATTTGTTAATAGTCTTCAAATGCAAACTGCATGATGCAGTCGTTGAGTCAGGAAAACACGGATTTTTGTTCCCTTTTGTATATAGAGCATAAGAAACGTTCGGTGGCTACTTTCATGCTGTCTGGGTCTGCCGGCCTAGAGTGTGAGCTGGATGTACCCATTCTGCTTAGAAGGGCAAAACCAGTGTGTGAGACAGATCTAGTTTGGACATGAGTTTGCTTGCCTGGAAAGCCAGTCGTCTCATTCTAGACGTGAGTCAGAGTAGGAACTGGCGTGTGGGCGCTCGGCTCGCGTGAGAGCTCAGGACATGAACCAAGATGACAGCAGTTAGCTCTACCAGAGCTGAATCTTTTACGTTCATTTTTGTTCCTGATCCCTGCTGAAATGTCTTCAGCCCTATTCACAAGGTCCTTCACCTGGGTGATATCCATGAGAACTGAATAAAATTATAGAAGTCTGAAATCCATAAGCCACATTTACAAAAGGTGGTTTTAGGTTTGCAGTTAATTCACTGTTATTCACTGTCATCAAGCTGTTTTCATAAGAATGTCTTGAAAACAGAGTGTAGAAATATTCCATACAGATATACAAAAAGAGAAAAAAACCCACTGTGTAGTCAGCCTTCAGCATGTAAAACATCTGTAATTGTTAGGTAGAAAACTAGGAATTAGTTATATTATTAGAAAACTAATAATATTGCACAACTTTGCATTATATAAAGCCAGCCATTTGCTACAGGAAACATACAATTTATTTCTAGACATGAGAATGACCTAGTTCTGTTTTCCTGATGCTGTGCACATCAGAGTTGACTTGTTTCGGAAATCTCATCACTCAGTGCAGACAGATTTTATGCTGAGTACATTGATGAAAGCCCTACCCTCAGTTTTCCTTTCACCTACGCTCACTTACACAGACTGAATTTGTTCACTTACGGCAAAGTGTGAGGTCAGTTGTACAGTGGCAAACAAGAAATAAGTCATCTGACCCTTTTGGTGCTCTAATGAAGTGGGTAAATGCTGCACTGTCCAGATTAGAGACAGATGAGCTCTGTTCACCTGGATTTACACTGCTGAGGGAAAAACAGCAGCCATGGAGCTGAAGATCAAGCCTAATGATGCTCTAAGGCATATGAAAGACCAAAGGCACTGGAATCTAACACATGAAACCATTAATATGTGACAGCAAAGTTTGTGACACGTTAATTATGTCTGTAGCCCGATGGCAGGGTTCAACACCTCACTGCAAATTTTGGCCCTTATCCTGTAAAGAGGTCCATGACACATCTCCTTATTGGGTCAAAACCTTTGTAACTGTCACCACTGGCTGAAAAAATGGTGGAGATTTGATTTTGGTGCATTTGCATTTACTTTTGTTTGTTTGTTTGTTTGTTTCCCCCAGATTTGACTTTTGTATATTTGAATTTTTTCAGCTAGTCTGAGGGTTTACGAGGCACGGTCCTAGAGAAACCAGGCAGTTCGGAGGGACGGGAGGAACCTGTGGGAGGTGGCCCTGGCTCGGTTGGACTCGGGCTAGCCCATGTGGCACGCCAGCAGAGCCCTCTCGTGGAGATGCAATGTGGAGCACCAGCAGGAGGGGGTTTTTAACCGTACAGTTTGCACAGCTTTCTTCAAAGAGCTAAACGAAGTGGGGAAAAAAAAATAAAAAAATCCCCAGTCTTCATTTGACGGATCTACACGTAGCATTTGGTGGTGTAATCAAATTGCCTAGGGAGTATGCTGTCTTAGCCAACGCTCGCCACCCTGGCAAAAGCTTGCATGGGTTTGGCTGAATATCTCTAAATTACACTGATAGAGGGTTCAGCTGTACTGAATATTGCCATCATAGGGGGCGTGAACAAATAGCAACCTCTGTTTCACTGCTCATGCCAGTAAAACTGCTTATGTAGGTGGAAACAGGGGGATGGAGGAGTGCTTTCATTGGCAAGGTTAACATCACTAAGTATGATGATGTGTCTGTCTCAACAAGGAAAAGTCTTTTTCTGGGTGCTGCCTGTGCTGTCCTCAGGGGGATCAGTCAGAGAAAGCTCTGATGGGTGGATGTTGACTCTGAACAACAATGAACCAAAACTAAGGGCCTTAATTGCTCAGGCTGTGCCAGTGGACACTTAGGGTAGGTCTCTACCATCAGCATTAAGTCATGAAGTTACTTGCCAGCCAGTTTCAGCAGCCTCAGTGCTTTGTACACTCTGGATCGCTAGAGTAAAACTACTTCTCCTACGAAGAAATGGCAATACTGGTGGAAGGACAGTTATTTAAGTATAACTTGTTTTGCAAAAGAGTTTCTGCTATACAGCAGATAGTCCTGAACTGTGGACTTGGTCCTAGACTGTAATCTTCTGCTTGTTGTTTTTTGGTTTTTTTTTAACTTGCTGCCTCTCAAGGAAGAATAGCACTAATTAAATTACTGACATTTGCATTTATCACTCTCTGATTACATTTTAATACCACTTACTTTGTTCTTCATCTCACTTGGTTTAATTATCAGTTCAAGGATGTGCTGAAAAGTCAATAGCTGCTTTCATCAAGACACCCCTGGCCCTTGCTAGGACGATTTTCCCCCAGCGTTCCTGTGGAAAATGCCAAAGCCTGCTCTCTGAACACTGCTGGATACTTTCTGCAGGTTCATCTGTATTATATTAAACATTTAGTCCTTGGGAGTTTGGAAGACACCAAAGAAACACAAGTAAATAATCTGCAGATAGATTTGATGTTAGAAGGGAAATGTGCTACAGGTCAGTTAACTTTGTGTCTTCTGGCCCTTCGTTTGCTGCCATCTTTCACCGGGACTTAGACTTGATGATGAATGACCCCTCCACTAACCTATAAATCTGCCTGATGTCTTGTACTTTCATCTCCTCTCTCTTACCGTCGGTTCCTGATCTCCCCTTCTACAGCTTGTGGCAGGGCAATTCACTTCCACGGCACTGGCGGAAAAGAAGCCTAAAGAGACCATATGGCAGCTAAGCCTCCTCAGTCACCAGGGAAAGTGATCCCATTAAAGCTATATTTAGCTGGCACTAGTCCAGCCTTGTGAGCTGTGACAACAACATTTCTGTGTCTGTCAAGGCAGCAGAATCAGACGCGGGGAGCGCAGCATGTCCGCAGCCTGTACCTCACAGAATGTTGGGTTTGAGAAATCCACTGGACAAAAGAAAGAAACAGGCAGAAAATGGTGCAGTTGATCTATTAACTGGACTCATACATTCCCTCAAGAGGCTGTAATATGAAAACAGAGAGAAGGCTAAGCAAGGAATAATAGAAAATGTGAGCAACTTCGAAACAGCCTCAGTGATAGCTAATGTTTGTATCTTAATAGAGTCTCATATTAGGATGCTGAAGGGGATCTTTGGACCTTGTGCCTTTCACTGCTACCTGTCATACAGTTTTCTTATCTCCTACATAGCCAGAATTTCAGGTCTTCATTGATTATACAGGATACAGGATCCCAAGAGAGCTAAGACTTAGAAGGTCTTAAGGCTGCTGGCATAAATAGTCATAATTCTGTGCGTGCCTACTTGTAATGTTCAATTTCCTTGGAGGAATGGAAGCCAGAGCCCATAGCATGTATTAGAAGCGGAGAACAAATTCAGGTTTAACTCTATTATGCCCCAGAGGTTCTGCCTCGTGCTGTGCATGCTAAATCATCCATGCTTGTGGTGTTTACCACTTCTCTAACATTCCTGATCCTGAAAGCACCTAACATGAATGCTGCTGTCTGTCACTTAGTCAGCATAGTTCTGTGGATAAGAGCACAGTGTCTGCCAAAGTGTTTTTGTCAGCACTCTCTCTCTTACTAATGTTCTGCCGCTTTGACTAAGCTTTCTAGGTTTTTTGAGCCCAGGGGCAAACATAGTAGAACGCTGGGGTGCAAAGTGAATTTGGCTCGCAGCAAACTGGGGCGTAAACCTAAAGGACACCTGCTTGAGTCACCTGACTATGAGTCTGAAATCTTTTCTGAAGAGCTGCTTAAACTACAAAGCAACAAAGGCGTAGGAGGGGAAAAGGGTGCTAAAAAGGTGATTCCTTTGTGAGACGTTCAGGGTTGCCAACTGTATAGGTATCCTATCTAACAGAATTCCCCAAGTAAAATAGGGTGCTGTGGGAGCAATCTTCAGCTCCCTTTGGCGGACAGTTTTCATCTAGATTCCAAGTTGGTCTGGGGTCATTTGAGTATGAACATCCTCATTCAGGTCCTTAGATGATACAGATTTAGATAGTCTTTTCCAGCAGTAAGGAAGGTGATTCACATTGCTGAAGGCTTCCTATTCCTACAAACACCAATCTTGTCCAGTCCCCACCTCACTATAGGAAGAAGACTGCATTTTGGAGGAGATACATTCGGGAGCCGCTGTGGTGGCATGGTGGCAGGTCCTGTCTGAAGGGATTTCTTAGGGAGATTTTGGTCTCTTTACAGAAGAGAAACATTCCTCTGCCATCAGAGAAAAGATCAAGTACACGAGGCAAAAGATAACACTGATTTTTAACCTGGAATTACCAGGAACATACTTGTCTCTGGAACAGATGAGAGGTGCTTAACTGACTAAAACACAGCTACTGAAAACTTGTGAAAGATCCATGCCTTTCTGGATCATCAGCTAATGAAGTTTGTTGTCTTTCTGCTACCAAGGCAGAGAGGATGGTGGAGGCCTTCATGTAGCTAGTTTCATTTGCTGCTTATATGTCATATAAGGTCTACTTAGACCATGCATTCAGGGAAAAAGGGCAATGAGTGCTGTATTCCCATCACTTCTTCCCGCAAGCAAGCTTAGTGGCCTAGTGACCCTCATGCTGGAGTCTGAAGCCAAAACAGAGTGTGTACTGAATTATTTCCTTGAGTTACAGACATCTCTAGCAAAAATTAGGACCCTTTTAGGTATTACAGCTGCACTCAGGTAACAATCAGTAAATAAAAACATAAACAACAACAACAACAAAAAGCAATGAAAGGTTCCATAGGTAAAAACACCCATTATTGTAATTTAATCATTTTAGCCACATGGACATTCCAGCCTTGGCTCTGCGTGTATAGGGAGCTAGAGATGAAGAGAAATAAGGAGCTGGAGCAAGCATATGGGAATGTCACAGGTAGTGAGGACAGAACACTCAGGTGACACTTTCACAGCAGCCATGGGCCATTAAAAGGAGAAGAAATGAAAGGAACGACCTCAGTTACCTTTTGAATGGCAGATGGGTGGAATGTTAATCTGATAACTACTTTTCAAGTCTTGTTCAGGCTCTTTCACACTCCTTCAGGCTGCTGAGGCCCTGTAAATATATGCAGCCTGATCCTGTACATCCTGGACAATGCAGGAGTGCTATGTTACTCCAACAGCTAGTTAATATCACGTTCCCTGAAAGCTCAGTTCTTTATTCTCTTGTTTTTACTGTTAACATAAAACATTAAATACCACAGGCTCACATGCCAGTCAATAATGGTTGACGCTTATAGGAGTGTCCACCAACGAAGTTACCACTGTTATTATTAAAATGTTTAAGTTCTTCGACATTTGAACAGCCAAATAAGGAACAATTGTCTTGGTTAATACAAAAAGTCTTAAAATTGATGAATTTTTAGGCCTACAGGTAAACTTTCAGGACTTTACAGAAGTCCAAGGAGGTCACAGAGACACATAGGAAAGGTTGTTATTATTCTATATTCTCCTACTTAGGAACATAGTCCAAGGTACTATCTAGTCCTGCATATTAAGTCCATCTACTTCTTTTTTCCTAAAGGCCGATTAACATTTTAAAGCATAAAGTGCACCTCTTGCCTTAAGCATGACATTAAACTTATGTGTGATCATAGATGACTCATTTAATTATCATGGTGATTGCTATAATTTTTATAATACACCATGTTTAAAGTTCTAATTGGTTAAGAACTGTAGTTTAATGAGTGGTCCAATTTCACCATAGGCAGCACTGTTAATGATGCCTGTAATTCACACTGCTGCTTTTGAATATGTGATCCTTTCTTCAATTGCCAAATCTGAAGTATTTAAGTGTGTGTCCAGTCCTGATGGCTACCTAAAGCAATTATTTTTAATTTCAGTTTGAGGGGTCCAGTCATTTCCAAAAGTGAGTTCATAAAATAGTAATATGTCATTTTTACCTGAAAATCTCCTGCATCCCAATGCTTTGGAACAAGTAATTAAAATTGGGGGTTCACTCATTCTTGGGAACGTGGCCGTGAAGTCCCAGTGAAAATCTGCCTACAGGTACATGTAACCTTGAGAGTTGGCAAATGTTGAGTTTCCCAACATATAGATAAACAACGTGGGTTAATTTTTTGTACCAACAAAATTTCACAACCAAGTTTATTGCCTATACAATGTGATAACAGTACAGGTAGGGATACAGTTGAAGTGTTAACTGAGAGGAGAAGGCAGGAGAAGGCAGGTAAGAAATACCAAACAGCCATTCTTTCATCCTGGAACACTAAGCAGTGCTAAGACAGCACCCTTTCTTTCTCGGCTATGTCCACTCCTGCCAGGAATGCCTGAGAGAGGGAGGATCTCATGTTTAGGTATCGCTCTGGATCGCTAGACCTAAACGTGTTTAGAGCTAAACATGCTACCTAAACATGTTTAGGTACCACAACCTAGCTGTAACTGATTAAGGGGGGTCCTTCAGCAGTGGGACAAATTATGTTCCTCTCCAATGTCATGACACAAGTGACGTGATTTATTTAATTTATATTGAGCTGGGTTTGCAGCAGTAAGAAGACTCTGGCCCTTACTAAGTAGAATAACAATATTATTCTGTACCTCCTTCTGCCTGTGAAGCCTAAACTGTGCTGCAATATTTAGAACAATACTAACAAGACAGTTGATTAAGTACAGGTTATTATCTCCTGTGTGGGTGCACTTCTACCATAAGACAGTGTAGGTGGAAGCCAAGGGAAGGCAAAGCTAAACAACATGTTCAGGACTTCTTTCCCCCTGACCTGACCCCCAGGCGCCAGAAGCTTGCAAGTGAGCAGGATGCTCCATGGTAAGCACTGAAATTATCCCTTACCCATACCAGTAATGTGCTCTTCAAAAATCTTCCTCTCTTCCCAAACCAACCCTCTTCCCTAATTTTCTCTGTTTGCAGTGCAGAAAGAAAATAAGTAGAGACAGTTGCTTGCAAGATTATAAATGTTAGGAGCATATTATGCAACCTCCTAATTAGTTTCATTTCCCCATTGTGCACTCAATAGTCCATTCAACGTGGATGTTATTAGAAGCCATTTCTATCCATTCTGCTTCTGCTGTAGTCTTCCTCAGACAAGTGACTTCACAGTCACACAAGATTTCTGACACTGCCCTATTCCTACTTTCAATATTTCAGCTCTTCACACAAATGGGACATTTTTTTCCCTCCCAGTGTACGCAGTGTTAGGATATGTGTTTGTTGCTTGAACACTCTTTTAAGGATGGACCCATTTCAGTTGCTAAGGCCAACAGATCTACTGGGGGGGGGGAATTAATCCGTTTTAGATCATATTTGCTGCGAAAAATTTTAATTAGGTCAGCACTGGTGCTTTCATGGATGGATGAGCCCACTGATCTGGGGGCTAAAGTTTATTTCCTCACCTTAGAAACTGCAAATACAACAGAAGTAATTGCTTAGCGGTACTTCGTTTGTACTTCGTACAAGCAGATTGTGAGTGAAGGTCTAACCTTTGTCGCTCTGAACTCTAACCCCAACTCTAAACCTAGCATGAGCCTTAGTCTTGGTGTGAGCCTTAGCCCCAAACAGGTATCTATGGCCTAGACCTTTTTTTAATCAATCACCATAGTTTGCCACCTTTCTAAAATTTGTCTCTCTCTTAACCCTAACCAGGGGAGTGGGCTGAGCCTTAGCACAAGACCCACAGCCAGAGACCAGTTTAGAAAGTGTAAATTTGAGGGGATGGAGGGGTATGTGAGTTTATTTCTGTGCATTTTACTTTATTAAATCCAATGTTTTCTTTTTTTTTTTTTTGTCCAGTTGTTAAGGTTATCTATTTATGTGTCTGCACAATTCTGCTTTCTCTCTGTATCATCCTTATCTTCCAAGTTTATGTTGCTAGCAAATTATATTCACAAGGTGTTATTTTTTGTACCCATATTATTAATGAAAGTTGTGAACTCACTGCTAATGACAATCTTTAAAAGCCTGTTACTAACCTCTCTAAAACTCAGCAGTTCCTTCTTCAGCACAAGTCATGGTGTTCTACCCATTAGATCAGGTCCTACCCACCTTAACTAATTAATCATCTTAAGATCATTAACCCCTTTGAGTTTTGTTTCCTTCTTGATTATGATTGTTTCCGTGTTCATATCCTCATCTCTAGTGACTAGATTGCTTTTGTCCCTAGGAAGAAAGGAAAACAAGCTGGAACATGGTAAATTGTGATTCATTACAATTATTTTTTAAGCATGAGGTTGGTCCAAAGCAGGTTGCCCAGACATGCTGTGGAATCTCCATCCTTGCAGATGTTCAAGAATCAATGGGACGTGTCCCTGAGCAATCTGCTCTGATTAGATTTGCTTTGGGTTGGGAGTGCAGGGCGTGGATGGTGGACTAGATGACCTCTTGAAGTCCATTTCAAAATGTAATTATTCCATGATTTTATTTTTAATGTCATGTTCCTTACTGAAATCAGAGGCCAATGCATCTCTAGATGATCTTTTACTTCTATCCTGTTCTCTCATCACAGTTGTACTTCTTTTCTTATTCTCCTTTATTTATATGATTGAAGTGCTTATACTATATTTTAACCATATTTTTTCTTTTTACTTTTAAATAATGAGGAAAACCAACTATAAATATAGTTGTGCTGGCATTGTGTATGTATAAAACAGTACTGTCTTGCTAAAGAAGTAGCAGCAAAAGATTGATTTATGGGGCCAGAACTTGAACCATCAAAATGGGAAAGATAGTAGTCATTGAAATAATTTACAGAAAGATAAGGATTAAAGTAAAAAACTATAGGAATGAATAATCCTTTGCCCATGTCATAGAAAACAAGCTTCTTTGAAAAACAGGATTTGTATCTGTACATGAGTCTTATTTTTTGCACAAAGGTGTGCAGAAATTCATACGAATGTACAAAACAGCAATATTTAATTACACCCACCGCAGGTGGAGCAGAAATGAGGTTGGTGAATACATGACTGAGCAAAGCTCCTTGTAATTTTCCTTGTTATCAGAAGTACAGAATAAACTTAGGAGTTATTGAGATAGTATGATACCATAAATGACATTCCTATTAACATTCTGGCAAAAAGTCCCAGCATACTGCTGACCTTTCAGGATCAGTGCTGAATTCCTGAGTTTGGCCCTGTCTTGTGAATCACTTAGTAGAATTCATTCTCCAATCAAATTCCTCTTCTGACTGTCCCTCTTTGTGGAAAAATTGTGCCTTGGAAGGTTTGCACATGAATCCCCCTGTATTTCAAGACCTACAAATACGGTGCCATTGCCAAGTGGACTTGCTTACACAGAGGTGGCTACCCTGCTGCTATTTAGTAAATTGATAGTAGGACGTCATTGCAACTAGCAGAAATAATCCAAGACAAAGAATGAATGCTAAGAATGCAACAGAGACGTTCAACTGATTTTAAATTACCTACTAGCTTTAAAAGGATTTGGCCAAAATAGAGTTCTTGCACAAAATATCTTTCTAACAAATTATGTTAATTTAAAAATGGGCATATGTTTACAGAGCATTGATCACAGCCAGGAATTGAGTCTTGGAGAAATTGAATTTTTCTTGTCACCTCATACTTAGATTGCACTCTAGCTGTGAGTGATTTCACAGCTCCAGGGAGAATTCTCTTCAATCTGCATGACAAATTACAAATACTTACTAGCAGTTTCATCTTGCTATAGCCTTCTACTCATAAGAATTCTCCTCTGACTTTACTCTTCAGCTTGACTTACATCCTAGAATGTTCTTTCATAACTGTCTTCCCATCAAAATCTTGCCATCCTTTCAAATTCCTCTAAAAAACTCTGTGACGTCACAGAAAGATATTAGGTAGTCTAGAAAGGACCTCAAACTATCATAGGCAGACACATGTTTAAGGCCCTTACAGAACTATAAAACATGTTATCTTTCTTATCATCTGGTTTTTTGTGTATATTTGTTCATTTTGTCCCATTCGTCTGAGTTTTTATTTAATCATCAGGCACTTGCAAGATTAGTTGTCACAGAGGAACAAATGGTGACAGTTGGATTTCTTTTGCTGCAGTTCTGCTTTTTTACAAGGGACGTACAAAAAGGTGTTCTCTTGCATATAAGAAACAGACAATTTCCTTACTTTCAAGTGCTGTATCTGAACCCTCTGTCAGTTCTGGGCCCCAGAAACTGTAATTCTTTGCTTGAAACCCTTTTATTTTCTGATGGATTGTACCATTGCCTTCTGCCTCAAATGCATATGAATATCCAGCAGTGTTGTGTCCTAGCTTCTGGTCAGGTCTTCTCATGACTCCGTTGTCTTGAGTGTTGTTTGGAGGTACTCTCTGTGGACAGACCTGCTTGCTTGTTTCATTGACCTAACGTACCCACCATCTGTAAATTAGCCTGCTGTTCCTTATTAAGCAAAAGACCCACCTCATGGAAGCTGTTAGTACCTTTCAACAATATTGCAGACAACACATTACTGCTGTTACAATTAACTTACCCAAATGATGTCTATACCTGACCTCAGCCACATGGCAATTTTTCCACCCTCACTAGATTATTGAAACCTCTGTAAACAGAAAGATAGATTGAATGAGTCATTCCAGTTTAATCCCTCCTGTGAAATTTTGCACTTCTATGCTAATTGTTATGAATAATTTATTTCAGCCCTCTTTGTGCCAACATTCAGTTACTGATATTTCAACAGACACTGAATTTTGCTGCCAACTAAAATAAGTCTGCATCATAAAAAAATCTTTCTGTATCTCTGGTAAATTAATCTAGATTCTGTTTCAGAAAAAGGCAAAAAAAGAATAAATTACTGCCCATGGTGTCCAAACCTCTTATGCTTGTAGGCTGACCAAAATTCATCACTAACCAAAATGTTTTACCAGTTACTCACTTCCTTCTTTCACTTGCACTAGGGTATGTTTTCTCTGTTGTTCCAGACAGTGTAATACTTTTATTTGCCAGTGTTTATTTAAACAGCATGCTAAACAAGGTTCATCTAACTTGACATCATTACTAAGGGTTTTATCCTGACCAAATTCCGATGTGTGGTGGCCAGCTATTACTCAACACCTCCCAGGATTTATTCGTAACATAATAAGACTGACATTTTTATTTCAAATGTGCCTTTCAGAATAATGGATGATTTTCTCATGCTTCATCTAATTATCCTGCAAAGACCATTACGCATCTTCATTTGTTTTCTATAGAATGGGGACCTTTTCTTTCCCCTCCCTCAGCCATTTTATTTAATTTTATTACAGAAATTCTAGAGTCCATGAGGATTTTTAGAAGTAAGTGAACATAGGTAGGTGTAAACAGTGGCTGTCTTACACTGAATGGATCAGAAAAGTTTCTTGTTTCATGATATATTTTAATAGAAAAGTTTGAAATTGATTTTTGTCCCACTCCCTTCCATCCTCTGATAACAACAAACAACTATTTTTAAAATACCTTTTTCTGGAAATAAAATATTTTTCCTCTCAAAATAAAAATGCATTTTTTTCCTCATAAGGAAAGTCAGAAGCGTGTTACAATGGCATAGAGAGATTGTGCTAGGCACTAAGCTGCAGTGCTGGGCACAACCTCCTAAGAACAACTGCTCAGTAAAGTAATGGGGTACAGAGGCTGCAGAGAAGTCAGAAGTGTCACATGTGCTAGAAAGGTCTCACCAGGGGCAGCACAAGCTCCTGAGGCATAGGCTGAAGGCACATGTCCTAGCATACAGTATGGGCACAACTAATCCCACTCCACATTTGTTGTCTACGGTAGTTCGTGTGGTGCTGGAATGTGCTGGGATGTGCTGGGTAGTCCCCCTTATGGTTACCATATGAACATTGCTCTGAGGAGCACTGAATGGCAATGTACACCTTGGCTATTTATGGGCACCGTGAAGACCCTAGTTACTATGGCAATCAGCAAATTATTATAAGCATAGACTTACCAACACTAAACCACTGTACCTCAGGTCTGTAGAAGTTTGTCATCACCAGAAGGACGTGTTCACCAGTGGCAGAAGTAGTTCTGTTCTCTGGTATCAGCTGTGGGATGGAACAGTGGGGTGGATGAAGAGAGGCGCTGGCAGCAGCAGGCTCATGTACAATCGTTCGCTGATGGATGTGGATTGCCCCTGGCAGCTGTCTCTTGTTGGCTCCTCTGGGACGGACTGCCTCTGGATGCAGGCATGTTGCTCTTTTGGATAATGACATTATTAATAGCCTTAGCAGGACTGACAGTATGAACCAGTGTACTGGAGATCCTTGGAAAAAGGAGGCTCATATCAATGTAAATAGGACAAATCCTGAGTCCTTGCGTGCATCCCTGGAGATCAGAAGTTGGTGGGCAACTGAATTGTCCCTCTCCAGCTAAGTCAATCTTTCTCAGAGCTGTGGTCAGGCACATCGGGGCTCCTCAGCCACGGGCCTACCTCTGATGTGGAAGTGCTTCTCCCTACTTTTAGTAACTCCTATTCTTGCCATGGATACCCAGCACAAATGGTCATGTAGAGCCCCAGATATGACAGGCAGCAACAGAGCACCATTCTGACTGAGAAAAGACCACCAGCCTCTTTGGGACTTATTTCTGTAAACCAAGAGAAAAATGACTTAAAAACCACTGCAGCATCTCATGCACCGGAACAGGAATGCGTTGTCACTGTGGACTACATCTTTTACATGAACTTCTCCTTAAGACCCTCCTAAATGTTGTGTTGTTGGTACCTGGAACAAAGGTATTAGAGGTCAGGTACTGTGTGGGAAGTGAAATTATTAATCTCTGAAATGTTTTAGCACAATACTGTTGCTGACATTCAAATATTAGCAGAAACAGAGATGCACTTGCTTTATCAAAATTGTACAGGGAAGAAATTGTAACCTTTACCCTCAATTAATGTAACACTCTTGTCTGCCCCAGTTTTCTGAGAAGCAAGATTATTTCAATGCTTTCACTCAAGAATGACATTTTTACTGGTATTTCAGTGGTACAAAATCACAGCCCTGGAGCCTTAAAGTCCCACTTAGCTCCTATATACTTTTCTGCCCTGAAGGCTGAGTAAAATCTGAGTATAGATAAGTTATTTTAAAAAAAAGAGGTATATAATCACTTTCAGACCATGAAATTTTAAGGATTCTGTGGTGAGCTTTAGTGCAGATGGTGTGAATGGAAACCTTTCTGCTGACAATGGTGTGATCCAGGCAGGACGCCAACCCCGATCTTTCTCTCAGTGAGAGTTTTACCAACATGGTATCAAAACCAGTCTCTATATAAGCCAAAGCTGCAGCAACAATTCCATCTGTGAGTCAAAATGTGACTATTAATTTTGCCCGCAAAGCTCAGCTGCAAAGTGATAGAGAATAAAAAAAGACTAAACCCCTCTTTTTCCTATTGACCGCTCCCACACCAGAGATTAAAAGACAGCCAGGCAGACAGTTGATTTGACATTCAGCTGCACGTCTCGGGGACCTGACAGTCACTGGTAGGATTTGCCCTCCCTTGTTCTGCTCTGCTTCATTTCCAGAAATCTCTACCCTCTTGGCTGTGCTGAATCAAATGGCCCTGTTCTAGCTGATGGGACAGGAACAAGTTGCAGGGGTGAAAGGAGGACAGAAACCTCTTAAAACAGCAGTAAAAAAGGATTATCACCATAAACACACTGATCTACACTGGCTACTGCTCAACAGTCTTAAATAAGACAAAAATAACCATTCATTAAAAAGAGAAAAAAAATGTTACCTGATATCTCCCTGAGTTAAGGGGACACTTGCCCTCAATATAAAATATCAGCAGTTATTTTAAATCTTTATATTAATTTAATATTGTTAATATTAATATTACAGGTTTGGTCAAGACAGACCCAGCTAGCTCAAGGAATGCATTGTGAAGGAGATAGAGGAGTCTGTACATATTAAACCAAACAAGTCTGTTCATGGTCGTCCACATGGTTTAATTACTCGGTGTTCCTGGGACAACTGAGATCCATTTCAGGTGCTGTGCACAGTACTAACATGGGCCAGGGACTGTTCTGGAGAAGAAATGTGGATGAGACCACCTTGGGTATGGAAGGAAATGGGACAACTGTTTAGTTGTGTGGATTCAAGCAGCACAACACTACTTGGGGCCAAAGAATCATTCCTGCTTCCCCAGAACTGCGACTTGCATATCGTGGACTTAGTGCATTTCCATGTTCTATTTTCTAGAGCAAAGAATTCTCACTTTAACACCATTTTAAACAGATGTATTTGCTGAATAAAACGTATATTATATTCAGTGTTCTTTGTTGCCATGTAGGTGGTGATAAAAGTGCATTTTAGACAAGCAGACTGCATTGATATAAATTCACCAAATCAGTTATCACAGAGGATTCTTGTAACATTGGTGAATACTTCTGTCAAATTCAAGCTTACCATTTTTTCTAAAGTCCCAACAAGATTATGAATGTTACTGTACATCTTATTCGTACTGCTTTCAACACACTAAGTTTTGTTATTTTCCATCAGCTAGGAATGTTTTTATCCAACATTGACCTTTCTAAATACACAAAATGAAGGAAGTCCCACATCACTTGATTTATAATATTTATTTTCAGGTACAGTAATTTTGAGTGCAAAATTCCCAAATGGTCTGCATCCTCCCTAAGGGCCTTCTTAATTGCCATGAGCTATTCCAGTCATTGAGACTAGAGCTGCATCTACACAGGAGACTTTTAGCAGTAGGACTCTGAATCAAGCCAGCTAAGCGTAGACATTTTCCTGAGATGTCTAGGTCAGGAATGTTCTCATTGCACACTTCCTCAACAGCCAATGGGGAAAATAGGCACCTCCAAAGACTGGTCCAGAAGATTTCTGGATGAATCACTGTCTGGACCTTTCTCTCCATCGGCTATTGCACCCTGACACCTGAATTATAATTTAAGTCCTAAAAGTATCTGACATGGAACTGGGCTTTGGTACCTAATGGAGTCCACAATGGAATTATACCTGAAGGCGCTGCCTTACACATGGACAAGGAGAGTGAAGATAAGCTAAGTGAGACTTTACTCCACAGAACCTGTCATGCTGAACTCAAAGAGTCTAAGCTGGCAGCTCAGCACATCAATAGTCCTGGAGGGAAGAGCACAGTAAAGTCACCAGGATTAAACACATGAACCTTAACTATAAAAATATTCCTATCTTGAATGATCATGTATAGTCTTCAAAATTCTTCTGGACATAAGTGAGTGAATCATCCCTTTCTTACGAAATTTTATAGGATGAATAGTTCTATTTTTATCACGTGGCTCTGTGATTGTAGACTTTGTCCAGGTAATAGTAGAACTAGGTTTGATATCTTCCTTTTCCTGAACAGCTTTCAATCAGGTTACTGCGTAATATAGCTCTCATCTTTAAGCTACGAAGTTGTTTAGAATGAAACTCTCTCTCTTTCCTGCTCGGTCCCAGGTTTCACTTGACCAGACAGATAACAGAGTTCCACAGTCTAGCAGTCACAGTATTCACCTAACAGAGAGAGGAGATGGGTTCCAGCCCTTAAGTATACTTTATATTTAAGCTTTCCCTGAACTCCAGACTGGCAGCAAGACTCCTTTCTTCTAAATGAGTAATCAAAAGACTAGATTTGACAACCACGTTTGTTATTCTCTTTCTCTCTCTCACACAGAAAGTGATTGAGCAGGAGTTCCAGTTTGAACAGAGACACGTGAAAAGTCCCATGACTAGGAGTAACCTCATGCAGCAGTACGGGCTGGGCACCAACCAGGCAGAAATTAGCTTTGCAGAAAAAGAACTGCAAATCCTGGTGGACAACAAGCTGAACATGAGTCAGAAGTGTTAACCTTTTCCGCAGAGAAAGTCCAACTGAATACTAAATTGTATTTGGGAAGAAGATAGCAAACAAATCAAGAAAAATGGTTATTCCTCTCTATTGATACCTGTGAGATCACATCTGGGGAACTCTTTCCAGCTTTAGGGTCCTCTCTGCAAGAAAGGTGGTGACATACTGGAGGAAATCCAGCAAAAGGCCACCAAGGTCAATGGGAGGTGGAGGACAGGATATAACAAGAAGAAAATGAAAGAACTGGGTTTGTTCAGTCTTAAGCAGAGAAGGCTGAAAAGCAGATCTAATCGTTATCTACAAATATCTGATTGGGAGGTATAGACAAGATGCATCCAGACCCTTTTCAAACGTATGGTGACAATCCAGGAAGCAAAGGACACAAGTTGAAAGAGGTTAAATACCAACTAGATTTAAAGGTAATTTTTTCCCATGTGAGTATGGTCAGACACTGTAACAGATTGCTCAGGGAGGCTCTGCATTGCCCATCCTTGGTGATATTCAAAGCTTTAGTTATGTTCATAACTCAAACAAGGCCATGAGCAAAGAAATCTAATTGAAGCTGCTTTGAGCAGGGTGTTAGATGAGATGACATCAAGAGATCCGTTCCAAATAAAACGGTTTATGGTTCAGTGATTTTATGAACCGTGGCAATTAATTTGAAGTGCATAATAGTACCTTTTCACTGAACTATGCACTCATGGGCGGTTTAAACTCTGAAATGTGTATGCTAGCAATCTAAATACACTAATTAAATCAGTTACATTAGAAATCAAACAAAGTATCTGTGTAGCCTTTGTCTAAATTACATGGGCTAAATAGAGTCAGGGGTAAGCAGATTTAAACCCACTGAGGCCACCAAAATTGTATTTGATAAAATCTGCAGGAATAATGTAAACTTATGCAGGCTTTTTTGTAGTCTCTCAGTATTGCACAGAGTTGACTTCTGACTTTTTAAAATCAAATTATAAAAATCCTCCACTGCTTCTGATTTTCCACTGTATTATGGTCAGAGGTGCTTTCTCACTCATTTTCATGCTCTGTTCTCCATCACCTCTTAACAGGTCCCTGGATTTGAGCTGGCTTCCCAATGTTAACACTTAATATATTTTCTCATAATAATCTATCTCTGGAATGGAGTCCTTGTTAGAGGCTATCTTGACCCCTTAACCTTCTGTGAATCAGTATGATTATCTAGTCTTCTATAGCTGCCCTTTTTGTATTCCTTGAAAAAATATCAGCAATGAAAGCAGATTTATGATATAACAGTCTCAAAACCATATTTCCTAGTTTCTGCACGCTCTGGCAGTAGATTTTCCAAAACCTAAATGAGGTCCTAGGTACCAATTTCTGGTTTGTTTGAATATAGTTTCATGTTGATGGTTTGTTATGATGTTAAGACATGACTACCTGAAAAGGGTGAAAATTCGTGGTTAAGTGGGATACAGCTGGGCACAACTTGACATCAGTAACAAGTGAGTATTTTGGGGCTTATCCTGGTTTGTGTCCATAGACTGAAGTCTGGATAAATGAATCAGAGGTGTTAACAGGCTGAGATTAGATTTGCCTTTTCCCCTGAAATTCTTCTTCCCCTTTCTACCTCCTTTGGCTCTCTGTTCCTTCTGCTTGTGCCAACTCAACCATTCACAGAGACATGTTAAAAGTCAGGTAATTAAAATAATTTGGGTTACCTCCTCCAGCCTCGTCCAAATGTTTTTTAGAATTTACACAGCATCAATCCTGCTCTTTCCAGTGGGATCTTGTTTACTGCTTATATAAAGAAGCATAAAATAGTATTTCTGAATCACACCTTCCAGTACCTTCCAGAAGCTCTGCCATCCCATGAGCCTGGAATTAATCCCAGGAGGGAGCAATTCCTTGCCTAAGTCTGAATAAATCTTGAGAGTACATGAGTACTGAAGTAGCCACTTGGGGCACAACTTGTGGCGGTCAGCTGAAATTTGGATTTCAGTTTTTAATACCTGCGACAGAAAATACCTGAGATGAAATCAGTTCTTCAGTGATAGCTCTTGGAAGGAAGACAGTGTTAACAGCAAAATAATACATCGTTTCAATAGGACTCTGGGATAAGGCGCTTGTTGGAAACCTCATTTTAGTCAGATAATTGAATGATAAAAATTGAGAAGCACTCAGCTGAAACTCTTTAAATGAGAATGTACATAGATTTTGTATTGTGTTTTCTTGTGCCATTGATGCTTTCATCAGGCTGTTGCTGGTTTTTAAGCTGTTTAAATGTACTGCCTTTAGCTTGTCTGATAGCATATCTCAGTGATTCATGGCAATAATTTGGGAAAAAAATAAATTCATCGTCCCCTATTCTGCCAAATTGTTATTCTTGCATAGAAATGTTTTCTGTCAATTACTTACAACATGAAACTGCCAGAAATACTCTTTAACAGAGGGAGAAACCATAGGTTGAAGAGCCAGAGGGCAATAGGCAGGAGGAAACATTGTAGTAAGGGGATTAAAAAAGAAATAAAAACATTTCTAATTATGAGAATGGGAGAAAGAAGAGTGAGGAAAAAGAAAAGATGGAGACACAGAACAGAGTGAAAAAAGAGAGAATGTATTGTCAGATGTGAGTGTGATGAGGAATATACAAATATTTAAGAGAGGCAAAGGCCTGGGGTCTTCTCTGCTTTTATTACATTGCATTTTCTTGGCCTCTTCTTGCCTACTTCCTATTGTGATGTGCTGCAAATTCCTCCTTACAGCTCCTTAAATCCTGTTTTAAAGACAGAAGAGAGAAAACTCCTGTACATATTTTGGTATGAAAAAGATTGGAGTAATTTTCTCACTTAACAAGAAATTGCTGGCCAGTCGGTAGATTTAAAAGATCACTATGTCTCTGGCCCTTTTTCGTCCTTGGGGCTACACCTGTACTAGTAAACCAAAGAGGGTAAGGGCAGGGTCACCAGCAGTGACATATGAGTGCCCATGCCATGCAGTCACTAGCATCCTCCCGGGCAGTTTTGGGCTATGTTAGCTACTTAGCCCAGAGGACAAGTGTGCCATTAGGGTGCTGCCGGTAAGCAGGAGAGGTAAGGCCACTCTGTTTTTGAGGAAAAAGTCTAGTCCTTGGAAGTGCTCTGTGCCACACTGCTTGCTCACTGGGGAGAGACAGCACCCCCTGCCCCTTTTATTTACCAGTTTAGACATAGGTGGAAGAAACTCCACACCTTCTCCTCTTGGACTGTAGGCACCATCTCCTTAGTGCTATGTCAAGAGCATGTTGACACCTGCATTTCCTCCTTCCCTTAGAAAGCTTCTCTGTCTTGTCAGATTTCTCAAGCAAATCTCTAGATTGTAAAACTGGATGTTAGAGAAGTCACTGTCTTACCTATCTCATCTCCTCTGCTCTTACATTTATTTCATTACAAGCTTAGTTGAGAAGGATTTTCCTCTGGACTCATGGGAAAGAAGAGAAAATAGGATGGACATACACGCTGCTGGGAAGCATATCCCACCAGGTGTCTGAGGTGTCATGCCTTTGTCTAAATTTGTTATGTCTAAAATGACCACATATTCCTTTAGGAAACGGATATTATTACCACTTGTTCCCTCAAACACACCTGTTTGTTTCCATACCCCTTTTCCCTGTGGAGGTTGCTTTTCTTGCCACAAGGTACCCAGTAGAGACAGAGCAACATTGGTGCTTCATCTGCATCAGCATAAAACTGGTGATCTCAGTTTAAACCTTCAGAGCCTATAGAACTTCCTCAAGCATGTGCAAGGTACCTTGAGATTCGTGGATTTTACTCATACTCACCATAAAAATGGCACATTCCTGAATAAAAATGAAGGTCTATTTGGAGGTACAAAACTATGATGTCAAGTTAAAAAAGCTGTCTGCATTTACTCTACTACCCTCAAAAGCACTGTGTTTCAGTTAATAGACCATAGTGAGTAGCTGCTGGAGAGATGTCTTCAAGTCAGATGTGAGCAAAACCTTTATAATCATGTCCGATCGTGGCTTTTGAAGATTTGCTGTTGTAGATCTCTAGGAAGCCCCTTTGAGTGTAGGTTCAGTTGATACTGCCGATGACTTGCAGCATTTCAGGCAGAAAACAAGGCAACACGTATGGGTAAAAAACAAATAACTAAATTAATAAGATGCCTCCCCATTTCTGTTACCTTTACTCACAGGTCCCAAAGCTCATGGCTAATTTTCTCCCAAAAAATAATTGCTCCAAAATTTTCTTTAACATTTTTCCCAAAAACGGTATTGAAAGTTTCTTCTTTTCAGCAGCTCATAATGCCTATGAGAGAGCTGTGTGGACAGTGACAAATACCAGTGCATGACTAACATACTGGTCATTGATATTCTTCCCTCCATCTTTCTCTCTCTCTGTTTCTAATCTTCATGGATCTCAACTCAGTATAAAATACTGCATTCTGGCTATTTCCCTTTGGCATTCATAGTAAGATTTCAATTAAAGATAAAGAGAGTCATTAGGAAAGAAGCAGAACCTATTTTGGTGCTGCATGCATTGAAGTTACTAACATTAAACTGATGAAAAAAGTAAGGCTGTCACAGAATTGGTTAGTCTATTTGAAACAGAACTTATTTGCAGCGTGTTCTGCAATGACATTTGATAGGAGACATATATAATCAAAATCTGTATTGAAGAAAAATAAAGGGACATAAAAAGAGTCTTTAAAACAGTTATTTTATGTGCCCCAAACTGTTTTGGCAACACAGATTTCAACCTATCCAATTATTTGATTTTCAGTCACACTTTAACTCCTATAAATTTTTTTTCTGGGAAGATTTTCTCTTTCATTCCTGATCTGGAAATATTAGCTGCAAATGGAAAGATGAGTGGATCACACTGTGCCCTGGGAAGGTTTTTGCAATGGACATCATTCACCTAGCATTAAGCAACCACTTACACTGCTCACATGCAGTAAAAACCTCGTATTTTATCTCTGCAAGGGAGCTAAATGAGAGTTTTAATCCTCTTCTGCTTTAGTGCAATGGTGGTAGTTATTTATAGAACTGCTCTGGTGATGGGTGGGCATTGCAGATGGCTCTGTCTCACCACAGAGCTAAATTAAGTAATTTGTTTCTGAAGGGGAGGTTTATTTATTGACCTCAATAAAGTTAATCTTGCTTTTGCCTAGAGCTCAACACACAAGCATAATCCAGTGGGTTCATTTCACTTTCTCTATGATTTTTCTGTCTTTAAATGCCTGGGTTTGTTTCTTTTTACATCCTGTATGTTTTAACATACCTCTCATTTCAGACCCCACTGCTTTCGGCATATCTTCAGGTGTCATTTTCTCTGAGTGTTTCGATGTAGCCAGCTACTTGGGAGCCCGTGCTCAGCCGTAAATACGCTGTGAAGTCAAAAACCTGTGAAAGTCATGGAAATAGCCTTGCGGCTGAACTTCTCTCACGAGAGAGCCCATTCCATTAAGACGCAGGGTGGAGGCAGCCCTGGCACTGCCCTCTCCTACCCACCGCTCTGCTGGCCCTCACAGTGACATGGGGGTGGCCGAGAGCCAGAGATGTCCCCTTGTCCCCTGACCTGGGGACATGCTACAGCTCGCCGGAAGAGATGCACTACAGCAGGGCTCCCTGCCGCAATCAAACCCCGCATTTTTGCTTTTCTGTTGCTAACAAAGGCTTGTTGACTTAGCAGGGATCTAAATTTTATTAGTGATTTGAGGTAGATCAAGAGGTTGAATTTTAGCAGCATTTAAATCAGTAAATTAACTGATTTAAAGGTTTACAAAGTGATTTAACTGAACAACTGAACAGCAAGTTGTTTACAGATTCGAAGACAACAAGATTCACACTAGCTTACTACAAGGTATCCCAAACCAACATATATACATATAAGCAAAAGCTCAGATCTCAGGTAAATGCATATATATATATAAGCAAAGCATATAAACATGCGCGCGTGCACACACACACAGTTTAGGACCACTGAGATCAAAAATCTCTTAATATTACACAACTCTATTGAGCCAGCAGGTACCCCTTGAAACTCCTACATGTGCATGGACAAATGGAAAAACATCCACATCCATAAAGCTAATGTATATTTATCATGAACACATAAGTGGAGAGGTGGATGAAAGAGAGGCTAGCCTACAGTTAAAATTTCCCTTTTTCTCTAGTTAGTGTAGATATAATGCGTCGGCATTCCTCAATGGGTGATAATTGAGGTTCGAGAAGGGTTGTCTCGCCCTGGTCTTCTAGTCCTTGAGGTATTTGCCTGAGACAGCATCCCAGCTCAGGGGAGATACTGGCCACAGCCCACTGTGACCCAGAAGAGCTCAAAGGATCTTTACCAGAATCGTTACTTATAGGGTCCAAGATAATTGACTTTTGTCAGGTAGTTTTCCACTCCAGCCCAGCTCGGACAATGGAGTACTCCAGTACTTTNGATAGGAGACATATATAATCAAAATCTGTATTGAAGAAAAATAAAGGGACATAAAAAGAGTCTTTAAAACAGTTATTTTATGTGCCCCAAACTGTTTTGGCAACACAGATTTCAACCTATCCAATTATTTGATTTTCAGTCACACTTTAACTCCTATAAATTTTTTTTCTGGGAAGATTTTCTCTTTCATTCCTGATCTGGAAATATTAGCTGCAAATGGAAAGATGAGTGGATCACACTGTGCCCTGGGAAGGTTTTTGCAATGGACATCATTCACCTAGCATTAAGCAACCACTTACACTGCTCACATGCAGTAAAAACCTCGTATTTTATCTCTGCAAGGGAGCTAAATGAGAGTTTTAATCCTCTTCTGCTTTAGTGCAATGGTGGTAGTTATTTATAGAACTGCTCTGGTGATGGGTGGGCATTGCAGATGGCTCTGTCTCACCACAGAGCTAAATTAAGTAATTTGTTTCTGAAGGGGAGGTTTATTTATTGACCTCAATAAAGTTAATCTTGCTTTTGCCTAGAGCTCAACACACAAGCATAATCCAGTGGGTTCATTTCACTTTCTCTATGATTTTTCTGTCTTTAAATGCCTGGGTTTGTTTCTTTTTACATCCTGTATGTTTTAACATACCTCTCATTTCAGACCCCACTGCTTTCGGCATATCTTCAGGTGTCATTTTCTCTGAGTGTTTCGATGTAGCCAGCTACTTGGGAGCCCGTGCTCAGCCGTAAATACGCTGTGAAGTCAAAAACCTGTGAAAGTCATGGAAATAGCCTTGCGGCTGAACTTCTCTCACGAGAGAGCCCATTCCATTAAGACGCAGGGTGGAGGCAGCCCTGGCACTGCCCTCTCCTACCCACCGCTCTGCTGGCCCTCACAGTGACATGGGGGTGGCCGAGAGCCAGAGATGTCCCCTTGTCCCCTGACCTGGGGACATGCTACAGCTCGCCGGAAGAGATGCACTACAGCAGGGCTCCCTGCCGCAATCAAACCCCGCATTTTTGCTTTTCTGTTGCTAACAAAGGCTTGTTGACTTAGCAGGGATCTAAATTTTATTAGTGATTTGAGGTAGATCAAGAGGTTGAATTTTAGCAGCATTTAAATCAGTAAATTAACTGATTTAAAGGTTTACAAAGTGATTTAACTGAACAACTGAACAGCAAGTTGTTTACAGATTCGAAGACAACAAGATTCACACTAGCTTACTACAAGGTATCCCAAACCAACATATATACATATAAGCAAAAGCTCAGATCTCAGGTAAATGCATATATATATATAAGCAAAGCATATAAACATGCGCGCGTGCACACACACACAGTTTAGGACCACTGAGATCAAAAATCTCTTAATATTACACAACTCTATTGAGCCAGCAGGTACCCCTTGAAACTCCTACATGTGCATGGACAAATGGAAAAACATCCACATCCATAAAGCTAATGTATATTTATCATGAACACATAAGTGGAGAGGTGGATGAAAGAGAGGCTAGCCTACAGTTAAAATTTCCCTTTTTCTCTAGTTAGTGTAGATATAATGCGTCGGCATTCCTCAATGGGTGATAATTGAGGTTCGAGAAGGGTTGTCTCGCCCTGGTCTTCTAGTCCTTGAGGTATTTGCCTGAGACAGCATCCCAGCTCAGGGGAGATACTGGCCACAGCCCACTGTGACCCAGAAGAGCTCAAAGGATCTTTACCAGAATCGTTACTTATAGGGTCCAAGATAATTGACTTTTGTCAGGTAGTTTTCCACTCCAGCCCAGCTCGGACAATGGAGTACTCCAGTACTTTCCATTGGTTACGCAAGCCTAGGACTTCTTAGGACTTGTAGTCCTGGTACCCTGCCAGGTACCCTCTGTGGCCACAATCCATATGTTGTCAAATGTGATTGATTATAGTTATTATCTTCAAACGGCAGGAGCCATGGGAACCAGATACACTGAGGGGTTGCCATAGTGTTGCAGTCCATTGCTCTCCATCTTCTCTTTCTTTCATGTTAGACCATTATGCATCGTTCTGGTCATTGTATTATTATGTGGCCCAGGTGGGGAGGAAACGGCACCAAGTACCAAGAGCCCTAAAGTGGGGGCAGGGATTGCACCACCACTCTTACTTAGCCTGTTATCTCTAGGAAACGAAAAAATACAAATTATTCCTGACACCCTATCTGGAACAGCACAGTTTCTCGTCATACAACATCATGAGCTAAAATCCATACACAAAGGCAATTGGAGAAGGAATAAAACCCCCACACTCTACTGAAATTCCTCACAGCACATGTCCCTTAACACCAAGCTACAGGTAAATCACCTGGTGGACCAACTGTAATTTTCCTGTATGAAGTCTCAGGGAAGTCTGTATGATGGCATTTCAGGTGAAGGAAATATGCGCTGATGAAACAGCAGGGCCTCGCTGATGGCGGGTGTTTGTACGGTCTTGATGTGACCATTACAGGTCCACAAACCAAAGTAGCGTGGTTTGCAATCAGTTGCTTCTACAGTAAACGTAAAAGTGAATTTTATAGCTCACCAGAGCTACCAGAACTGCTACCTTTTTCAAGAATATAAATTTCACTAAAAACTTTGTTACAGACTAATCTGAAGCTGTGAGATGTTCCTGTACCAAGCAGACACTTTTGCCCCTCAGCTAGTCTGCTAACAAAATACTGCAGTTATTTAGTGCCTGGAGAAATTAATTTCTATTTGCAATCTTCCAGTCCACATCTACATATAAATATTTAATATATTTCTACTTTTTTTTCCTCTTTTTCCTTTTGGGGGAGTATTCGTACCAAAGATGCTAAATTCTGTAATCTTGCCTTATATATTGAACTGTTTCTTTTATTTCTGTAATAGTTTGTCAGGTCTTTTGTGCAGTATAAGAATTAATTCATGACCCAATTTAACATTTAAAGGTGTATTAAGGAAAATGAACAGTTTCTATTAACAATACTGTGATTCCTGGATCTAGCTCTTATCTGCTGTGGAAAATGGATCTAGTATTCTCATGGCGCCCAACAGTATTTGCAGAAAATTCCATTTTGGTTTATTTTTATGTTTAATTTGTAAAATAGCAGTGTTACTTTTTTTAATTTAGTGGTAATTCAGTGACACACTGGGCAAAACAAGGACTGGAGAAATTTCAGCCCAAGAATTCTCTATATTGTCAGTAAGATCCTTATGCCTGCCCAGAACAGGTATGATCCCCAATCCGTTAAATTTTTCAAAAAACCAGGAAGTTTCTAGCACTTAGAATAAGATCCATCTGCCCATTGCAGGAAGAGAAAAATTATGTTACAAAGGTGCCTGTTTCTCTCCATTGGCTGTGAAAGGAACACTTAGCACCTTGCTGAACCTTAAACAGCTAACTTCTAGAAAACTAAACTAAAGCAGAAAAATCTACTCCTAAGAGCAGAACTGCTCAGCTCTTCCATAAGCCAAGAGGGATTCCATGTGTGTGCATTCACAGAAACACATGCCTTTTGTATTTTTCTGCATTTAAGTTCTGTATTTTACCTGCCACCTTATGCACTTCACACAACAAACTGCAAAATATGTTTCAGTTGTTGGAAACAAACTTACTCAGTCTTTGGACTGTCAATGGTAATTGTAGTACTGCGTACAATATTGTATATAAGAAATATACCTGTCTTTTCAAATTTTAAATTAATCAATCTCTGCATTGCTATGGAAGATGCTTGTGTGAGCGGATGTGCTGTGGGTGACGTACAGCAAACAATCTCCATTGCATCTGTTGTCTAAGGTTAATCACTAATCTTTGAACTAATCCAGACAGTCTTCATACCTTCAATTAGTTTCTACAGAAAGAATGTTGTACATGATTCAGTTATAAAATTATAACTGTAACTATAAGTTCAGATGTTATGATCTTTTGAATGTTTTGCTGTAGTAGTGGCTTGATACCATCATACTAGAATGATGTACTACTAGAATTTTATGCTACTTTAATAAATTGTAATTTCAGCTCAGTTTCTACTTAAAAATTATTTCTATTAGTTCTGTATCAAGGGCCATAATTTTTCCAGGTACCCAGGAACAGTTAGTTCCTCTTGAGTATGCAGGAGGTTCTTCACATGCCAGAAATGCAATGTGGCCAATGAAAACAGAGGGAGGGTTTCTGAGTCTACATATTTCATTACATTAAACAGGATTTTTTCACTTCTGAAGATCATATTTGCTCAAGATGCAGACCACCCTGACATATTATGCAACAGCATAAAGACATTTTTTGCCAGAGGAAAAATGAATCAATGTTCTGTTTCACATACTAATTTTAGTCATACTCATGCTGCCATATAAAACACTGTGACAATCAGCCTCACTTATGTTGTGATTATTTAAGTGGAATCCACTTAACACTGCCAGTGATTTTTAGTCATGGTCTAGCTACTGTAGTAAAAATTCCCTGAAAAGTGAAGTGTTGCCTTGATCTCGTGTAATCACTTTAATTTTTTCTTATAAATTTTGGATACCCATAGAAGATTACTTAAGCAGAATACGTATATTCTGGAAGATTTTTTAGGTGTTGTATATTAATTAGGTGCAGAAATATGTTGGAAGATGACAAGTAAAATATTTCAAAGGAAAACTTAAATACTAGCTTTGGCAATCAGCCAAATATGCATTTCAGCTGCTTTTTCTAATGACGTTCGCTACTCAAAACTAAGATTAAATATATCTATAGTCTGCAAAATGGGGCGATCCTAACCCCTTTCTTCTACAAGTCAGCATGAGGTTTGCTGTTGGTTTCAGTGATCATAAGCAAGAGCCTGGGGAGACTAGCATTGCTTTGGAGCTTCGGCCACAGAAGTGAGGTCCGGCGCTCAAAGACTTGTTGTCCTCAACTTTTATCAGTAAATGAAATCCCTGGATGGGGTATAATGATACAGTGCCTTTGTCTTGCAAGACAACCTTTCACCCAGTCTGGTCTCTAAGGATTTTGATGGTCCTGCACAATTCCACAAAAGCCATTTTTTGCTCATGATTAAAAGCGTTGTACAGCAGAAGTACTGCAGCTCAAACATGGGCAGCCTTGAGTAGGACCTTGCACAGGCCGTCGCAACTCTCTGTCACTATCTGCTCATTGCTGTTTGCTCTGATCCTCATGAGAAGGATTTTTCTGTTGAAAAGGGAAAAAAGGAAACCAGGCTATCGGGTAACAGATGCGTTTCCCACATTTTCTGAGTACCAAACTACGGGTAAGTAGATTGTGCCCGGGAGGCATTAATTAAATTCCTGTGGTAGGTGCCATGGTTTTACCGAGTGCTTTGTTCTCTATTTATTTATTTATTTGCTCTAAAGTTCCTAGTTAAGCCTCAAACACTTTTTCTACAATCCTCTTGTGTATAATTACATCCTAATAGATAATTCCAGAGCAAAATCCTGGTCCCATGGATTTCACTCGCAAAAAAGTTAGGTCAATTGCCTTTATTGTCAGAAAGACAAATTAAAACAGCCTGAGCCCTGAGCTTCTGGCCTGCCTTTAGATATGCTCTTAACATCTCAATATGTATACTACTTTCTATATTCACCAGCGTCAAGTAATAACTGAAGGTAAGGCAAATTTTGCTATTCAGGTGCGAGACCCATGGGACGCCCAGCAATCCGGTGTATACTCAAACCTGCCCATCAGGGCTGCCAGGGCTCCTTGTCAGCAGATGCTTATGGAAGAAAACTTGAGAAAGTGGAGGCAAGAGATAAATTGCAGGATTTTCAATGGGATTTGCACCTTCTTATACTGGATTTGATCTCTAATACTTTGTATCCCCACAATAAAAACCGGTTCGCACAAGCTTTAGAGGATAAATGAGTTCCCAGAAGCGGAGAGTAATAATACTGGTTATTTAAATGCACTTTTGCTCAGTTTTTCTTTAAAGACAAGGAACTATGAAACACTACCAGATTATTCACGTACTCATCAAGTTTTTTACTTATCTGATGATTGCAAGTCTTCAATTTAAAAACAAGGACAAAAAGCCTCAGCATGATCTTTTTTTTCTTGACAAGCATTGCAGAATGATTTCAAAGTATGGCTTCCTGCTAGGAAGCCTACATCAATAAAGTTTTAGATAAAGAGATGTAGGACTCGTGATTATTTCCATGTCTGTTATTTACAGCTGTGATATTTATACACGTACCACGCTCTATCTAGAACAAACATTGTGAAATGGAGCCGTCCTCAATAATAAGCAAACCAAAATCATATTAGGTTGTTATGGCAACTCACATACACAGTCCCTCTCCCTCTAAACATTAATATGCCCTTTATCTATCTTTCCTCCAAAATCAACATTTACTGGGGACATTAAAAGATTATGTCCCCATAATCCACGGCAAACAATTTTCCTGCAAGCCTCCTCTACTGTCAGATGCACTGTAATCCTTCTTGGACTCTATCAAATATAATCCTACTTCTACATCAGATACCAAAACACAGCTGCTGCTGCTGCTGCTGTGAGGACACAACTTCTTTCCCCCACCCGCTCCATGTCTAACACGAAGAAACCTCCCTTCAGCGGTGGCCCGGGTTAACGCTGCAGCCCATGCTGCTTATCTATGGGTTGGAGCAGCTCCAAGCCAAACAGATCAAGGTGCTAATGTGTTTTATTTTCATTTTGATGAAACAGAGGTAGGTTTCTCTGTTGTTACAATCCCAAACTACCTGGCTTGTCCTTGTGCAGAGGAATCCATGTCTTACTGTACTATTTGTGTTTTGGATTTTCTTTTCTTGCCGTAAATTACAGTAGAGTGCATGATTGAAAACATATGCTCTACTGTAATTTAATATGAGGAGTTTGTTGTCATTCACAAACCACTTAAGTTGAATTCACTGTATTAGCAGGTCATCAAAACTCCCTACATTGCATTACCATCCAATATTCTATTTTCTATCTTGAGTTATTCTTTATTAAAATATGAAGTGAATCACTGCACAGCAGGCACCTTGCCAGGCAAAAAGTTATTAAATCAAATGAAGGAGACATAGGTTTGGCTGAAACACAGTACTAGTGGTTGCCTCATTTCTGCTCTGATTACTGGTAAGATTTGTCAGAACACCTGCTTTACCTCCTCCTGCTACTTATAGCCCAAAATACTCTCAGCTGCTCAGCAAGGATTTATAAAGACATCTGCTTTTCAAAGATATCTGGATTTTGATTTTTTTTTTCCTTGGGACCACCTGCAAGAGTCCTGTGCTGCATTAAATTTTACGTACAGAAATGGCAGCCACCTTCAGTACTGTCAAAAAGAATCAATTAAATACTCCATGTCTGACTCAATACACGGTTATAATCAAGGGGTTTCTTATTATTTAACTACTAGGAATTTTAGATAAGGATCCCATTAGGTGCTCTGCCTGCTAGATTTCTTGCTGCAAAAGAAAAATAGCATGGAGTATTTTTCTTTCTTTGATTACATTATACAGAACTTGACATCTTTGAAACAATTCGCTCTAATCAGAACAACCATTTCTGTCCTTATATGGTGTGTGTTCCTCTTGACTTTAGACACTGCAGACTGGAAAGTGCCTCATGCTTTATTAGTGGACCTTGTGAATACTGAGAACCAGTCATTGGGTATTGCTGGGATGTAGCATGTATAACAGATGCTGACCGTTAAGATGGAGACCATGACCTGGGCAACAGTAGACTGACAAATGCAATGTGACAGCAGTAGGAGGATCTCTTTCTGTCCCTTGAAGTCAAAAGAGGTCCATCAGCGAGAAACCCATGTTAGGAAAGGGAGCAAAAAAACACCAGAGGGATTTCTGAGATTGACAGAGACACAGCAAGGCTATGAAACCTTCTACATCAAGTAGAGCAGGGAGTGCGAAGAGCAGGGAGTGGATGCAAACAAGACTCAGAGATGATGGAAATAGAGAAAAAAATACAAGTTTTGATCATGGCTGGGCAGAGGTCTGTTCAGTGATGAGTGACATGAGAAGTGGACTAGGCACTGATCGTTCACTCTTGCTTCCAGAATAGCGGCTAAGTGATATCAAGGAAACTGCGAAGAGGCAAGCTCAAAACAAACAAAAGGTGTTTTTTCTCACGTGGTGTAGCCAAGCGGTAAACTTTCTTGCTTAAGGATGTGGATGTTAAAACTTGGCATTGATTCAAGGGAAGGCTTGATAGGTTTCTGGAGAACAAATAATCCATGTTAAAAAGAATATAGAGAATATAGCTTAGAAAGCATCTGAGTCTGGTTAGAGATCAGAGAGAGCTTAGGGAATGTATTGCATAGCTCCTCCTGCTCTTCTAGTCTTTTGTAAGCATCCACCTTTGCCCAGTATCAGCAGCAGGATACTGGATTTATAGGAACCTTTAGTCTGGTCCAACAGCACCACTGTCATCTACCGAATATGAACGTCATGGGCGTTTACCACGGATTTCAGAAAACAAGCAAGAAGCGGACTGAAGAAATTTAATGAATCTCAAACAATGGACTCAGAAAAGGTTTGGTTAGTTATCATGCCGGTCATTTCAGAAAGCAATCGAACTCAATATGGTTGAGTTTAATGAGTTTCCTTCTGAAATCACTTCTGAAATGCTGACTTCTTCACGAACCGTTGAAAAAAATCTACATCGTACAATGATGCAAGGCTTATCCTGGTAGCTGTGATTGGCTGTGACAGGTCAAAAGTTAATTAGAAAGATTAACTGCATTTGATAAATTTCTGAGTTTCACCAGATGTTAATCCTGATGAAACATTGATGTGTAAACCAAGTCTAGTACCAAGTTACACGGATGAAAGGACAATCACACCCCGCCACTGCACATGCATTCTCGGCAGACACCTCTCTTTAACAACTGCATTTCAGGTGCTTGTCTCAGGTGCTCACGGGTATCCCAGGACACTGCAGATTAAATGGAGCTGCCCTCAGGGCTTGTTCCCACCCTCCTTGAAGACCATCACTTGTGCCAGGAGAATGAGCCACATTTGCCATCCTGACTAGCGTGGCATACTGGTGTAAAGCTGATACCTGTGTCACACTGCACAGGGCACACCCTGAGGTCACAGAAAGGCAAGGCAGAGATGCTGCTGTACTGTCTCAATGCTAAACCACCACCAGACAACACCAGGGAACCTGGGCACAGAAGCTACCATGGTGCCACAGTCCCTACAACTAGCCACGTGTCGTGTTTTGTACAGTCCGCTCTGCTCTTTTCAGTAGCTTTCTGTGTCCAGAAGGGAAGCACAGAGTTGTAACAAATGAGCTCTGGGCAGAGCACCTTGGGTCACAGTGACGTAAGGAGGGAGGAGAGCCTCCCTTACCACAGAAGGCTGGAGGAGAAGCAGTTCCAACACCTTCCTCTGCATCAGAGATATTCCGCAGAAGGAGCTGGCAGCCGTGGCGAGGTCAGCAGTGCTCCCCGTCCACAGCCCCTCAAAATCCCACTGGGTCCTTTCTCCGAAAAACATTAACAGTTCTATTGTACTTGGCAGTAAGCATGGTCCTCTTTGGTATCATGTGCTGTGACAGAGCCTGATGATACCTCTTGTCACAACTGCAGGTACATTTTGACACTGATCATATTTTAGGAAAGAAGCTGAAATGGTCTCCTCCACCACCCCTTCCCCCTTCTCCTGAACCAGAGATACTGCACTTGCTTCAAAGGTCATGAAAGAAGAGTCAGATTTCTGTGAGCTTGACCTAGATTTTTGCTACCCTTAAAGGTCAAGACAGACCCTTTGACACCAATATAGGACTGGAGCCACCTGATGTCTATATTGCTGCTGGGCTGCAATTCCTCAAGGCTGCGCAATTCAGGCACTAAATTTTATTTCAATTTCCACTTGGTCATCAAGATCAGCTGGGAATTGCAGTAATTTAGCACGCATTGGAATGAGAAGGACCACATCTGAAAGGAAGGAATACAATCCCTTCACAGCAGAGATAAAAGAAGTTCTTTTGAGTCACGGTTGTTGTCTTGGAAGCTAGAAATAGAAAGTCATCAGTGGGTTTTTTTTGTCCTGTTGTCATAGGGGAGATTTGCTGAACGATCTGAAACGCTTCTTTATACTTAGGGACTCTGAGCCCCAATTTATCTAATGCTCAGCGAGTCTCAGCATGCGATGCGGTGGATGAAATTTAGGTCTACAACATGAATAATTATTCTAAATTACAAAACTCATCCCTGTCAAAGGCAGTCACTCCAAAGGCAAAATGGGAGTGAAGACATTGTGCAAATTATTACAAAAAAAACCTGTAATACAACTTGCTTTGTGTTAATGTTGAGAGATTTAGGATGGATATTAGGAAAAATTTCTTCAGTGAAAGGGTAATCAAGCATTGGAACAGGAGGTGGTGGAATCACCATCCCTGCAGGTATTTAAAAGCCGCATAGACGTGGTGCTGAGGGACATGGTTTAGTGGTGGTTTCAGCAGTGTTAGGTTGAGGGTTGGACTTGCTGATCTTAAAGGTCCCTTCCAGCCTAGAGGATTCTGTGATTCTATGATTGACTAAGGCCATGGCTTTTACTTCTTCATCTGGCAGATGAAAGATGCATCAACATCTGATAAATTCCTCCTGGTGTCAGGGTTTGTCGCCTTCTGCGCTGCAACCCTGGCCCATTAGTGAGGTTTAGGTGATCTTCCCAGCAAGTTTTCTATGTCAAGCAGTCCCCTCTCCCATGCACTGTTTATGAAATAAATGAGTTCCTCTTCACTGCCACATTTGAGCAGATTAAACTGAAGTACAGTTTAAATATAATAGTAGAAATAAGCCTTTTCTTGTATATTTCTTCCCCCCCCCCAAGACCCAAAACTGTGTAGTTATCCTCATTTTAGGTAAAACAGGACCAGTTTTGTTCACTAACTTTGCTTTTTAGCTAGGCCTCTTCTACCTGCTGAAATTACCAGCATATTGTGCAGAAAACTGTTCGCTCCCAGAGTGACAAGACCCATGTTTATGGCTGATGCCAAGGCATGGGATGCAGAGAGGATCTTGCTTATACTCATTGCTATAACACCCAAGGGCAGCCAACTGCATTATTTGCCCCGTGGGAGGGTTGGAAGCGGAAAAGCTTAGAGGGGTCGTACCTGTGGGGAGGAGAGGACAGGACAGGTGACCCAAAACTGACCATCAGCGTATCCCATCCCATCTGCCTCATGCTCAGTATAAAAGCTGAGGGACCAAAGGGTCAGCCTCTTCCTTCATTGGCCAGTGTTTGAGGAGGGCTCTACCTGTTCATGTGCCTCTGATCCTGATCCCTGCATTCCTGAATCCAGATCCGGAATCCAGTTGCCATCCATCACTGAGTTCAATCCGGGACTTTCCCAGTGCCTTCTGGTGATGTGATCGTCATCCTGGGAGCTTGATATGGTTTCGTGTATAATTCATTATTTTCTTTTTATTATTTTATTTTTAATATTTCATTAAAGTAGTTTAGTTCCTTCTAAACTCTTAAGTCTCTTTTTTTCTCTTTCTCCTGCCTCCCTTCAAAGCAGGGCAGGAGAGAGAGAGCATCTGTCGTTCCGCCTGATTGTGCCAGTCCAGCAGAGCGACAGGTAGTTTGCGCAGATTTGATAAAGGGTGTCTCTACAGAAAGGGGTTCAGACGCCACCAAATGCCCCCCCTGCCCTGCAGACGTCAGATACTCAAGCAGCTGTAGGTTGGTGCTGAGGTGGGTTAGCTCAGCTCAGCTCCTAGCCATTCCAGCAAGAGTTCCATCAATTCTGAGCAGGGGTACAGCAAACCTGCACCCACCATCCAGAGAGACCCACTTCTAGCATTTTTTTTTCTGTCTTCCAAAAGCAGGTTTTTCCATTTACTTAGTATACCTGCTTGAGTGCAGTTGCACTCTGGATTTGGACTGTGTACACTGTTGAGATAGGAATTCTCACTTCATAGGTGCTTATTCTCAGTCAGTAAAGGGTTATTTGCATCTAAATAAGGCATGAAGATAAGACTGTACTACTATCAATATTTCAGAAATTATCTGGTTTAAATTCAGACACTGTAATATTACAGACCAAACTGGTCAACAAAGAGCTTTCATATTCTGAAAAAAAACCAAAAAGAAGTTGAAATAAATTTCTTTTTCCCATAGGAAAAGTAACCATTTTCAGCAATTCACAAGAAAATCCAGAGAAGAAGAGAAGTACACAGCAAAACCAACCATTATATGCTTTAATGGTAGGACTTGAACTCAGCATGTGAATATCAACAATAAAGGCTGTAGCCTCAGGGTTATTCTGGGGTTGAACGTGGAAGGTAAACTCCTTACCTATGGTTTGGACCTCAAAAGTTCCTCTGATGACTTTTTCTTCAATTAATTGTTTTAAGAAACCGAGCCTTTTCAAGGTGTCTTTGACGACAAAACAATTCATAGATGCTACAAGGTAGAAAAGGAGGTGGGGAGAAAATCAGGAACCTAGAAATGATGCAGGGCCAGAACTACAGGACACAAAGTTAGCAAGCAGGTGGCTACTGTTGCCTGCGTTATCAGGTCACCAAGCATATACAGCACTAGCTTGCATATTAGATGCTTTGAATCTGGCAGATTCAGTAACTTTAATTGATTTTTGCATTTAATTTAAATTTGATTCACCATTTTTTTTTGTCTTTTGAAAGACTGCTGTAATTACTGCCTAGTTTTCCCATCAGAAGTGTCTGCATTTCAGAGTTCAATATGCTGCAGCCTAGAAGCAAATCTGACCAATATATGTGTGATTTCTGATATTATCCATGCACAACAGAATTTGTAGAGTTATTTATATGAAAAAATATAATATTGCTATTGCTATATATATAATATTTCTATTTTTTATATATATAAAATATAATTTTGCTAGGAGAGTTTTTTATTATAGGATATATTCATAACGCGTATGTAATACTGTGAAAATAGCTACATTTCAATTCCACCCGAAGATCACTAGATGGCACTAAGAGCCCCAGCAATTCTTGGTCACAGGGTGCAGTTCTTAAACCAAATGCCTTAGGCTTCATCGTGTTAATGTTTCATTAAGATTTATAAGAATCTTTTACCGAAAGCAAAGCAGTTTTGAACACCCCTTTATTATACTATGTCACATTTTCACTTCTGATGGATACTGATTTCTAATTTTCTCAAACATCAATATAGTAAATAAATAATTCATACGTTGAAAGGGTATGTATCATCCTTGCACTTATTGAGAGCTGGCTCTGGTTCTCAAGTGCATCCCTTGGATTCTTTGATTATAAGCTTGTTGTATAATGGTAGTATGTAGTAACATGGTAGTCTGACTAACAGAATAGTTTAATGGAGACGGGATCTAACTTAAATGGAAGCAAAGAAAATGCTGAGCACAGATCTAAATGGTATCTTCCAAATCTATCCCTGTGCTCAGTGCAGTGTGCCAGCTGCCAAGGGCCCAGCGAGGGAACTCTGATCAGAATCCAGGTCCAGCATGGATACACATCCATATTTCCATTCATCCATCCATCCATCCATCCATCCATCCATCCATCCATCCACCCACATGCAGTCGCCAAAGGAGATGGTGTGACCTTGGAAGATTTTATCTGACTCTCTCCATAGCTGCAGAGTTCGGATAAGCTGAAAGCAAGATACAGGCTCCTTTTTATCATTTTTTTATTTTTCCAGCCCAGAAGTTCACTCATTTTTTGCTCATGTCTAGCAAATTACTTCCCAGAATTTTGTTGCCTTGATCTATGCAATTCATGCTGACTTTTTGTCCCTTAAATAGTAAGAAACACTGACTATTTAGGAAAAGTTTCACAAAACAGCTAGGGGCTAGCGTAAATAAAGGGTGTTGGCAGACATTTGTCAATACCCAGTTTTAAATTATTTTGGAAAGGTCAACTAGTGTGCAAAGAAACTTGTGAGTAACTGATAGGTGTGTCTGGGGAATATTATTGCAGTTTAAAACGTCATGGGAATTCAGACCAAGAAAAAAAATCCCTTAAACCAGATGGTGCAAGGACTGTTTTTTCCTCTACATGATGGAAACATGAAGTATTTCTTAAGATCCTAAGAAACTTTCTCATGTTCTCATAGCCTTGGTCTCTCCTACTCTATTCCTGCATACTTTTTATGCTTCTGGTTTATTATATATCAATATTTGAAATTTGCTTGTTGCAGGAAGTGTTGTGCAGTTGCTGGTACACTGCAGGTGTGTCAGACAGGCTTTTCTGGCCGTTCTGAATCTACTGTGATTGTCTGGGGACATTTATGATTGCTACTGTTGAATGATTACCTGCAATTTCTACGTACAAGCTTTGAAGATTCCTTTTAAGCCTCTGCTCCTACTTCCACTCACTAGAGATAATAATATAAAATTATTACACTGCAATATGAGGAGCTGTTGTTGATAATAATGATAGTAATTTCTTCCTCACAAATGACACAAAACTCTCTTTTGCTAAAAACTCACTATCCCCACATCCCCCAAATTGGGATGACTAAAATGTGACTCAAAGATCACCAGAACATCTTGACTGTGATGAGAGGAGGGATATAAAATTCGTAACATAGGATTTCTTACTTTGAAAAGGAGCGACTTTCTTTCAAAAGCAGCATCTTTATCACAATTTTATACATCTTGGCTTTATTCCCAGTGGGTGTAAACATGAAAGAGCATATCACGATGGTGCTCCAGCGGTGTAACTGAGCTTGGGGTCCCCTTCACCATGGGCAGAATCAGACCCAGTGGGCCACAGCTGCTGAGCAACCTCAGAAACCTCAGTCGTAGGCTCCTGAGGGGACAGAAGGGATTGTGAGCAGAAGTGAGAGGACAAGATACGTTAATAAGGATTTCAACACATACCCTCCAAGAAAACTATCGCCTATGGAAAAAATCCTGATTCCAAAGTAGAGTTTTGGGTGGAAAAGTTAACAATTCAAACCTCCTGCCAGGTATCTAGTAGAAACTATATCAAATTATTTATGGTTATTATATGAAAGTAATTAGCATTACAGAAGTGAGAAACTGGCTTTACGCTGGAAGGCGCTGCTGAATATTATAGCCCTACTACCGCAAGTCTCACACTCAGCTGTGAATATGACAGTGTCTATGAAGCTTTTAGCCTCTCTGAATCATGAAGGGTACGTTTTGGAGTGTGGAGTGCAAAGGAGATAATTCTCAGCACTTTGGATAAATGACACTTCCCTCTAGCCGCAGAGCATGAATTAATCAGCTCTTTCTCTGTTGTATCTTTCCTGCAGAGGGAATTACAGAGAAGTCCTTTAAGTTTAAATTCAGTTCACGATAAGTAGAGCTACAATACGTATTAAATATACAGCCATGTACATAATTGCAAGTATCACATTATTGGTGACAAGCGAAGCATTGGTAAAATGAGAACGACCCGTTTACACGTAGCTCTCACATGACTGTACCATCTGCAAGAGGAAAAAGAAAAAAGAAAATTTGGAGTTCCCACGAGGCAAAGTAATTACAAGGAAAAGTCCTAAAATGTAATTTCAGCACTTGCTCTGTAACATGCCAAACACCTGCCAGCCCCACAATGCTGGCTCCTGCAGGAGCTGAGTCAATTGGGCATTCTGAAGTGCTCAGCATGTCTCAGGACAGCACCTTGCTGAGCCTGATACTCCATATGAATAGCACAAATCACCAGTGATTGCAATCTCTGAAGGGAAATATTGCCTCCCATTGTATCTAGATCTTATCACCTAAAGTGGGTGTAATTTGAAAAAAACGCAAGTGGATATAATCAGCCTGGAATGTGCATTGTGCAGTTCTTGAACCGGACTTGCAGCACTGACCTTTAGTTAAATTAGACTACAGAAGCCATAAACCCATCTGAATTAAAAGAAAATGAAATGTACAATCATGTGAAAGTCTTGAATCTTAAGTTTTCTTTTGGGAAAATATTGCCCTCTCAAGCCTTTCTCTCCCATAATTAAACTTCTGTGCAAACATTCAAAGCAACTTCTATTAGTGAGCTTGTATTAATAACCAAAAAGCACCACAGCCACAAACCAGACATCAAACAAAAAGAGTTTCCCAGATACTACGAGCTATTGTTTCTGTTTCTCTTCTCCTTGTGTAATTCTTAAATCATTCTCATAGCTTTTGCTAGAAAGTTGAGATTCCACTCTTACCCTCAAAGATGGAGGTTCCTACTCTTATGAGGTAAAGATTAGCAAATGCTGATTTGAATCTTACTATTTTTCTTACTAGCCACAAATATTACACACACAGGCAAAGTCTGACCAGATTATTTTGGAGGACTATAGTAGTCTAATCAGAGGTCAGCTAATGAACTTTAGGAAATTTCTCCTTCTCTATGGATCCTTACTCCCAGTCTCCATACAGAACTCAGCTAATCCCTAGACCCAGGTGCTATTTATAACTGTAATTCATTTTGTTACTGAATCAAATAAAATACCATTAATGCCATGGTACGCCCAATAGCATTTTATCTGTACTTTTCCATAACAAAGATTTGTTCCATTCATTAAGAAATTCTTGTCTGGTAGAATTTGGTGCAACTTTTCCCACAGCCTTCAGCCAGACCAAGATACTATCTAGTATATTTTATTTCCCCTCATATTTTAACAAAACTTTTGGTGAATTCATCATTTTTCTGTAGTAATAAAATTCCATGTGATTTCTCTGGGGACAGGACATTAGCACACGTGCTTGTTTATTTTGTATATAGTAGGCTTTTTCCCCAGGACCAGACTTTCATAGATGACAGCAGCCAATAAACACGGGCATCTGTTTCTTATCTTGGTTGATGATGAGTTTTATTCTTGTTTTTTCATCTGCTCACCTGTTTGTATTTGGACATTTGTGTCAGTTGGGATGCTACGTACAGTCCTAGGAAACAGGAGTTTGTACTTCTGTACCATCCAGTTCTCTCACCCAAAAAAAGAGCAGCATATGTGTCCCTCTTTTCCTCTCTTGTTTCTACACGACTAAAGAAGTCTGAACTTTTAATAATAAAGAGAAGCATTTAAAAGAATAGCATAACATCACATATTATTATATGAGCCAAGCAGTAAGAACTTCCTTCAGGTTTAATCAATTGCCTCAGTGCAAGGGAGCAGTCTACACTCTGGAGAAATGAGCTCAGTGAACAGGTAGCCAACTAGGCTAATCCTTCAAAAAAAGCCTTGCTTCTGAAATTTAGATGCCTTAATCGGGGCGCAACTAGAGAGCTCCAGCCTGTCCTAGATTCGTAACCACCTGCTAGAGACTGGAAAGGAGATGCTGGTGTCTTCACTATTTTTCTCTGTGAAGGGGAGCTCCCCCCAGCTCCTCAAATTCACAGCTCACGGTGTGGAATGTACATGTTAGAAGCTGCCAGATGCAGTAGCCCACTGGAGGGGAGGCAGCCACAATGTCACAGCCCCAGGTCTAGCCCAGCAGTGAGCCATGTACTTGTACATCCAACAGGCGCACCCACATGCACACAGTGCAGGTACGCACATACGCTTATATACACTTATATACATAGATATATCCACACGTGTGCGCGCCTAACCGCGCAGACAGAAAACACAGCACTCAAGCAAGCACAGCACAAAAGGCCCGATCCTGTTCCCTTCTCTGGCTGATCAGGATGAACCCATAAATGGAGAATATGTAAATATATATATATATGTGCATATGACGAGGAGCTGCTGCCAGATCCCAGTCTCCCCTGCTGCTGGCACTGGGACATAGGCACCGCCGGGCCACCACTCCAGTCTGGTTGCTGGTACTCTGACCTGCGTGCACACACACACACCCACCCAGTACACACCCCCCAGGTGTGTGGCATTGCCAGGCACAACAAGCTGTTTATGCATTTTATCCCCTTTCCCCTCTATTTTTCCACACTTGTTCCTCCTTGAACGACCTTGCTGCCTGCCTTTGCCCTACCTTTGGTTCCTCCCCTAAACATGTCATATAAATCTCTTACAAGCCAAAAATGCTGTTCCCGGCATACCGTAATGGATCCCACACCCTCGGTCTGTAAGGCATCCGGGGAGACCCTCCCAGCCAGCGGGGCTGGTGGCTCCCCAGTGGCAGCCCAGAGTCGGTGTGCTTGTCTTGCACTAATGAGGTCACTGGGTTCCTCTGCCTTACGTTGTACCCCTGCTCCTTCATGTCTACGGAGATTAGCCTTAAATCACACAACCTAAAAGTCCCATTTTGAACGCCAATCATTACTCACCAGGCTAAAGTATCAGGCAATGGTCTTGCTCTTGGGTTAGTCTTGCTGTCACCCAAGAGAAACCTTTGTCTTCTGGCAGCGTGGTGAGGACAGCTGGAACATCCATCTAACAACAGAACATTTGGGTTTAAATCAGACCTTTACAGGTAAGTAGGACAGTCGTTGCTCTCATTAGTACTTTCTGTATGGGTTAGAGCACAGACCAGAGGCCAGGTCTCCTTCCAGGGGCCTGAATCATCATGTCACAAACTCATTCTGACAATCCACATCTGTCCCACCCACTGCTTTAATGAACCCGCAATCTGCAGTGCAACGTGCGCTGCTGTACCCAAATTCTTCCCTCTTGAATGCTAATCCTTGAATATCTGCACAAAAAGAAGAAAAGCAGCACTGCCAGCACACTCTCCAGCCACATATTTGGGAAAGATCTATCTAGTCATTATAACATAAATGCCTGCTGGGACGAGTTCCCATCCGAGAAACACCACTTTACAAACCATTATGGAAATCATATGTAATGTGAAATAGTTGCTGAGCTTTTGTAGATGCTAAAACTTACCAAAAAAACCCCCTTCGAATATGTGGGCAATGCTGTACATAGGAAGCATGAACATCTATGGACTTAAAGCACCTTGAGGGTTAGACGGTGATTTTTTGATAGCTGGGTTTTGGGTGTCTGCCTATGATGTAAATTTGGAACTAAGTGACTGAGGCAGCCTGCCCTTCTGTACCTGTAAAGCCTATCTGGCATCTACATTTATTGTGGGTCTGCCTGGTAACCCTGATAGGTCTGGACCTTATCTTTGCAGTCTAAATATAGGCTCCCAAGCACATGCAGAAATGCCCTACTCAGAGCTGCCAGGTCTGGGAGTTTTCATGCCCTTTGTCCAGCACATGTGCAGACACGTCTCCAAAGGGCACAGATAAAATCATGTGGACCCGGCATCCATTCCAAGAGACAGCCACAGCTTCAGACAGTGAGTCATGCAGTGAGTCACCACCTCAAGAGCAACATCACCTGTGTTTCTAGAATTTCAGCCTAAGAAACTTGAAATATTTTTTGTTTCACTTTACTACAAGAGAAATACGTTCAACGCTTCCAACTATAATGCTCCCACTTTTTCTCCTTTAGCTTTGCAATCTCGTGCAATAGTCTGCTGTAAATTTTATCAATTCCTTAGGAAAAAAAAAAAAAAAAAGGAAGAAGAATCATTTCCTACATGGTTAATTTACAGATGTGCTTTTTTTGGCTGTGGGGTTAACAAGCTTGTGAAGAAAAAAAGTTTTATTTTGGATAGTAAATCAATATTTCTGGCGTCAGAAGAAAAATACCTGGGTATCTCCTTGGAAAGACTGAATGACCCTAGAAGTTCTACTCCAACAGACTGACATAAAAAAAATAAATAATAATCCCCAACTAATGTGAGCACACTAAAAGTTTGTGTTATTTCTTCCAGCCAAGGCTCCCAGGGCTTTTTGCAGCCATTATTCAATAAAAGCTTCCTCACAGCCTTGTGAGAAAGACAAGCATTACTTTCCCCGCTTTCTGTATAAATAAACAAGCTCAAGCAAGGTTAAATAACAACAGGTAACACAGGAAAGCTTCAATCCTAAATTACTGAAGTATCTGCTCCACTGGAAGAAAAGGCTTATATCAGAAAATCCCAATGCTATTTTATAGTCAAAACGTATGAAATGACCTGTCTGTGGATTCCTCATTAACATACAGAACTACCTTTCCTCCTACAGACAGCAAACCTATGTAATTAACCTGAGGTTCATTTATCATGCATTTTTAAGAAACAGAAGGCAGAGAAAATGAACTTTCCTCTTTCCCATTAACCAAGCTGTCCTAAGGAAGATATGATGGGCAGTGTCACAGCCGTGCCTAGGCACTCTGCACTAAGAGATGAGATTATTTCACCTGCAGTTTAACAAGCTACTGGTAATTGACTGGAGGTTCTCACTGCAAACGTGATGTAAAATGTGTCAGCTCAGACTTCAGGCTAGGTTAATAAGACAAAAAATGTTTTCCCTGGCATTTGCCAGAGAAGGTGCAAGCGCCTTGGCAGTCACCTGCCTCAGCAGACACACCGTAACTCGTCAAGGTTGAGAAACCTACTAGTGTGCCTGAACAATTAGAGACAAAACAACGTACTACCCTAATTAAAATGCAGGTCTGAAAGCTGCCCTTCAGCAGTAATGGCATGTGCAACCCTGGCTCCATTCTGTTTCATACAGGACAGAGAATGATTATGCAGAGTCATGGGTTCACTTTATAGATGAAGGAATAATATTAATGATGGAGCTCTTGGAAACAGAAAAGCATGGGCAAAGCTCTCCTTGTAGGATAGGAGATTATACTGTCAGTGCTGAATAAAAGCTTGATATGTACTAAAAGGGTTTATTTTTAGTGCCCATTTTTAATGTCTTTTCTGCATTAAGCTGTACCTACTATAAAGTACTACAAGAACTTACATCACTTTTATTTTGTAACTGTGTTTTTCTTCAGAAAATAAGCACTGGCATTGGGTGGGCAGCAGGTGGGTTACCTCTGTTCCACACTATTTCGGGACTGCTTCAAGGCAGAGGTGAACAGGCAGCTGGAGAGGGCGTAGGGCTGATGAGGAGGAAGGGGAGAAGGAAGGAGTATCACAGCCTGGGAGCCACCTTGCCCAGGCAAGAGCCGTGGGTCACCGGGCCACCTACTGCTCTTGCTGCTGTCAGCGGGTGGGCAGGGGGTCCTGAGCTGCTTGTTCTTGCAGGACAAGTGGCTCTGACACACGCTATAATCATTCCTCTGTCCCTCCGCACCCCTCAGATGTTGCAGGGGCTGCAAGCCCAGCTTCTCCGGGCTCTTCCCCTAGCTATCCATCCTGCCCTCCGACCTTCTGCCCCTTATTTGTGGAAGAAATGGCCAATTCACACTGTAGTGGCAAAATACAGGTTACTTGCACTGCAGAGGAGCCCACGTTCAATGTGCATGATTCTCCGTGCACCGATCTTTCTTCTCAGCTGCTGTGTGTTATCCTGATTCACAAACATTCCCACACTGAACTAGTCATCAGGATGAAAAAGGGCTTCATTCTCCCCTGCATTTAGCTTTGATTTCTAGAAAGTGAAAGAAACTTTATTTTGGAGCATGCTATAAATAAGTACCCAAAAAGGGAGGGCAAAGGCAAACACGACAGGGAAGGAGAAATAATGGCTCCATTTCACGTTCTTTCTCCCGTATAAACCTACAGAAATTGTCCTATGTAAGCAGGAGGAGATCAAGCAGCTTCAGGAAAGCAGAACATGCTGAGGAATTGCAGCCTGACAACTGAAAAGCCAATCCTGAAGTAGTCTTACGTTGCATAGTACCACCATTTTGCTTTCCTTGCCAGCAGGATGGCTACTAGAGGAGGAAGTGCAAGCAGGCTGTGTCCACAGGTGATCCTCAGGGAATTACACAGCCAGCAGTAGGCAAGGGCACAAGAAATTAATCACAAGCACTTTGCAGAACCTCCTTGTTCAGCCTACAATTTTTCTGCTTTGGGGGGATTCGCTACCACTGGAGGTGATGTTTTGCTCTGTAGCAGTGATTTTTTTAAGTAGAGTGTTACTGCAAACTTCAATAATGATTCATCCAAAGATTTCTGACAGCTTCATTCAGTGCTTGGACTCTAACTGATAAGTAATGTAGTCTAAAACCCCAGAAACAGACTAAAACCGGGGGTTGTTGGAACTCCATTCTCTTGAGGCAAAAATTAACATAATTAGCCACTACCTTGCTCCATTCATATTTTTGCTCTTCCCTGTTGACTACTATAGTACTGAGAAGGTATATCACTAGCACTTACAAGCAAAATGCAAGAAGGTGAATGTTCTGTGAAGGGTTTCAGAAGCATCCTTGAACTAGAAGCATGAATAAGCAGATGAGACACTGAAATGCACGCTGAATGTAAAGGGACACTTTTAAAGTCATCTCTATTCATGGCTAATAATAGCATGGACAATCCACTAAAAGCAAAATAGCCCAAAGAAATGTCTCATGCGTGGAAATAAGCAGAAAAATAGTCACAGAAACAAGGAAACAACAATCCTGTGAAGGCAGTCGCCTTCCATTTCAAAACCTCTGCTTCTCCTAGGACTTCCCGCATTGCCACTGAATATAATGGCAATACAACTGTGCCTGCTTTTCCTTGCATAAGGAGTTATTTTTAATTCAGACTGGGGGCAGCAAAAAGAGTGGCAGCCTAAGAATTTTTCCAGGTGAAAGGGGAAGACCAGATATCAAGTATGACATCATTTGACAAACAAATCCAGAGATCAGCCTCTCTTGCAATAATCAAGAGTCTTCAGTAAGGTTGTACTGCCTAAAATGACAGAATGTCAGGGTATTCTTTGCAAATAAAATATCTGATGGGTTTTGGGGGTTTGCCTCTCTGTGGATGATCTGTGATATGAATTTCACCCTGGTAGCTGCAGTGGTGCCAACCACAATTATTCCTTGTCCCAAAACTAGTTGCAGCTAGATTTTTTTTTGTCCGGCACCCTTTTGCACGCTGTGAACTTCAGCAAAGAATACTCTGTGTGTGTAGATCAGGCTGTGTGCAGGCCAGGCTCTTCTGGGTGGTGCGTAGATCTTGTCAACAGTTTTGAAAAGGACATTCAGGCAGAGCAAGCAATTGCCAAGAATAGGGAATAATTAGTATGTCAGCCAGACCACTCTGGAAAAGCAGGTTTCCAAAACAAATCTGGCCTGCTTTGCAGCATTAGGACATGGCTTTGCCCTAAGCAATATTTGGAACAGCCAGTCTGTTCCTTCTGGAAAAAGCTTGAACCAGTGCTCTTCCCTGGGAAGAGACAAAAAAGGTGATGCCACACTCAGGTCTTCCTCCCTGCGAGGCAGCCACCTTCTCAGGTCCGTGTTTGCCTACAAGACACAGAGGTGTTTTGTCTGGGAAGTGTCACCTTAAAAAGCCAGATAGATTAGCTCACAGTTTTGCCACCACTAGTCTCATGGCAGCTGGCAGAGACTATTATTTATTTCCATCTTGGAAATACTTATTTCGAAAGTTGTCTCCTTGCCTTTGCACACACACTCACACAAATTCAGCGAGAGGGCAATTGCTCAGACCTTCAGAAGGTGTTTCCAGCTGGGCACTCCGTACAGCTCCCTTTGCTCTCTGCCCAGGAAGGACTGACTGAAGCATCCAGTCTATATTAGCTGATTAAATGAGTTTCCAACACATTGCAACAGTGGATTCATTTTGTTCTGACTTTTGCCACAAATTCCCCATGATCAAATAGGTAATCGAGCCTGTCTATCTGTCCTGGATACAGTTTTGTCTGGATACAGCTTGATATTCCCCTCCGACTCACGCCCTTTGATGCAATGCAGAGATTTATTACTGTGAAAACATCGTTTCTGAAATTGAATCTCTTTGAGTACTGAGAGCCAAATTTTGCAAAGGGAAGGCAAATGAGAACATTTTAGCAGGTAATAAATGGACGATCGAGCTCATGGTTTCTCTCAGAAGGGATCCTTGGCTTGTGGTCCAATGATTTTGGAAAATAATCTGCTAAAAATAATGTGGTGCCTTGCATTCCAATGACAGGATTGTTATTGTACAGATAATACTTCAGGCTGCATGACAGAATGTGGTTTAGTAGGTCATGCCCTTGAGAGATTTTTTTAACGGGAAATAACTTTTATAAAACCAAGAATGAGTTAGTAAGATAATAATTCCTCACGCTCTTCTGCAGTGAGAACACCCAAAGGCACACTGACATCGATTGCTAATTTTTTATTCTGTGAGCATAATTTTGCATCATGCTTAAGCCTAAATTAGTTCACAGCATCTTCTTACACTTTGTATTTTTTTAGGCATTAACTGTGTGATTAACTCCAGTGTTCCACATGAGATAATGTGGCTCATGCCATAGGTCTCCACTGCAGCATCTAGACTCTGTGGGGGTATCCCAATGACCAGTGACATGCTCTGTTTATCGCTGTGTGAATCAACTGGTCTCACTGCAGAAAAGAGCATTTGTGATAATCCTAAAAGTACCACACATGAGAATGACCCAATACTCAAAATGATAAAAGCATCATTAGCCCTGAAGGCTGAAGCTCACAGATGGAGAGAGTTCTCTCATGCCATCTACAGAGGACGTACAGGAGGGAATTAAATGGGTAGGCAGCTTCTGCGTGATTTCAGGCCAGCCCAGGCAGTGTGAGGTTTGGCCAGAATTCCTTTGAACTTCTGGTGTGAAGATAGTAAGTCTTCTTGTCTGATCCAGTGTGGTCCTACTGGCAACCTGTAGTCAAATCCGGCATAAAAATACTTCCATCTGGTCTCTTGCCTGGAGGAGATGGGATAACTATTCAAGTATGAATGACACTTGAAGAGACACATGCCTCTTCCTGAGGTTACAAATGTGCTGCCACAGCAGCCTGGGCAGGAGAAAGACCTTCCAGCCATTGCTGCCTTCTCCCACCACCCCCTCTCTGTCAACAGCAACAGCGGATCTCCCTGAGACAGGCATGGGGTGTAGCTGGTACTGCTCTTGATGGCAAGAAGTTGAGGTAGCAACAGCTTTGAGGAGGTGAGAGTGGCTGGTGGAAAAAGAAGGATGACAAAAAATGGTGAGTCTTTAAAACGTCCCAATGAACACAACACCGCCTTATCCAAACTCTCGTGTTCAGGGACACGGGCCAGGGTAAGGTTTGAGGTGTCTTCTCAAGCAGAAGGATATCTCTGGTGCTCAGATATTTCTCAAGTGTCTTCACAGAGCTGAAGCCCAGGCTTTGGGCTGAGGACTTGCTCTCTTTGTCTGGACTCCACTGATGAGAAACCATCCTTGCTATGGAGCACCATCCTGCCTCAGCCAGGCATTGCCTGGAGAAACAGACAACAGAAACAGGAAGAGCACCACCCCTAGAGTGATTGGGGTAGATAAGAGAGCCCTTATATTGAGTGAACCGAGCACAGAGGCGGTATGACATGGACGGGGAAACAATAAGGCAGAAATGCCATGACTGCTTCTGGCAATAGAATCATAAAATCATAGAATCACTTGGGTTGGAAGAGACCTTCAAGATCATCGATTCCAACCATAAACCTATGCCAAAACCACCCCTAAACCATGTCCCTCAGCACCACGTCTACCTGTCTTTTAAATACCTCCAGGAATGGCGATCAATACTACAGCTACAGGAGACAGCAGCAGGCCAGGAGCATTTCTAAGGCTCCTTTACAGAAAACAGCACTTCACTAGTGACTGACAGCCACCTGAGGGCAAAAGGAAGTAAAACTCAAGGGTCAAAGGAACCCTCAGTGGCAGGACTGTGTAATTGACTATTCACGTATGCTAACCGTTTGATTCTTCCTAAGCTTTCCTCAGGTAATGGAGGTTTTCCTATTCCCTTTACAAAGCATTCAGTGCCTGTCAGTGATAATGTGCTTTGCATTAAACCTGGTGAGGGAGGTGCTTGGCTTTCTCAGATTTCAGGGTGAAGCTTGGCTCAGTTTTGGTTTATAAGTTTATTGAGGCTTTGAATCCTGCCCCTCACTTCTGGGTTTCAAAATCTAAGGCTGCTTCAGAATGACATGCGATAATGACATTTACTGGCCAGAAAGATTATTCATATCCTTAAGCCCTTGTGTTCTCCACAGTCCTGGTTTTAGTTTAGCAGATTAGTCAGTGGGTCATAAAGTGCGGGACAGAATGGCCCCGTTCATACACTCCCAAGCAATAAGCAAACCTATCCCTCTCTAGGTAACTCCTGTAAAGGTGTTTCATTTGACTTATTGACACCAAAGGGATATGGCAAACATGAAAGACTCACTTTCTGTGTTTCTCAGGATTATGGATGAAGAACAATTACAGCTGGAGAGCTGTTTTTTCTAGCATTATGTGTGGTCAATGCATCTGGCAGCTTCATAAATGTTTTTAGGGAACATTCCAGCATTTGTGGAAAAAGATGTCAGGTTCCAGTGTTTATTTTCCAAAGAGATCATGTACTGGTGTTCTTTCATAATGACTATTTCTATTGTACCAGATGACTGATGGAGCATTAATCAGCTTATCTGATGGTCTCTGTGTGCTAGGGCAACATTTTCTCATGCTATTGCTATTGATGTGTTACCATCCCATTAGCTTACAGAACCGAGTTATGGAGCACTTCCACACGTAGGAAAAGCAGTTACTACACAAAAGTACACTCTAATTTTATTAATACACTAGAGCTAAATTCTCAAAGGTTGGCTCGACACCACTAATATACAAGAAAATGTGACCTGTCTGCCAATTGGCCTTGTAGGTATGTGATACATCTGCATCTCCCCGTAGAGTTAGTGAGTTAGTGGCAAAAATGGGGTGTCCACTGATGGTAATAATGTCTCCCTGCTGAATACTAACAGATCAACTTTCTAGAGGATTATGAAAAGATAACATAGAACCTAAGTACAGTATATTCTAACTTTAATAATATTTACTGTTTGCAGCAAGGCGCTTTCATTATTGACATCAAGTTCCTCTGTCCACTGTCAGTTCCTGCTCCAGCAATCACAAGGATAAAGATGGTCTAATGAATTTTTTTGCACAGTCTGTTTTGGACCAAAAAAAAAAGGAAAGGAAGAAAAGAAACGTAGAGCCTCAGAAATTTTCCAAATGCTACATTTGGTGTCAGTAGACACAGAGCCCAATTTCTTTTCCACTTTCATATCTGGAATCTGAACATACGGTCACTGAAAACAGATGAAAAAATTCCACCGATGTCCCAGGAGGATGATCAGTCCCCATGGCTCACGTTTTGACAACAAGGACCTAAATAAACACTGGGTCTTTCATAGGCAGGACTGGCTTTGGGAAGAGGTGAAGTAGATAACTGCAGAAAAATCTACGCTGGCTCAGCAGCGGTGCCAAAGTGGGTCTTACGTGGCCCCGTTTGTTGTGAGTGGTTCAGGGGGCAGACACCAAGCCAGCCCCGCAGCCCCTGCAGCACACAGCTATCTGCTGCTGCCAGCACCCCTGCCCTTGCTCCGCGCCTGCTCCTGCACCTTCTGGGGAGACCAGGAGGCTTCCCAAGCACTGGGGTGAGAGCAAAGAGGAAACCCAGCGGTGGGCAGCCTTGTGTCACCTTTTTGCCCGGTCAGTGTCATGGCATTGCCAAGTAGGGCTGGGCACAGACGGTGGGAGGGAAAAGAGAAGCAGGCACTTACTGCATCCAGGCATGGAGGGAGCAGGTCCATGACTGCCCCTGCTGAGAAGAGGATTTGCTCAGCCTCTGGGCTCCAAGCTGATCATGGAAAATGACACTTTAGCGAGCAGCTTTGCTGCTGCCATGAAATTGATTTTTTTATGACCCGGTATGAGGACAAAATAATATATTTAATCTTCTTCAGCTGTGGGGCAGAAAAACGCATTTGCCTGCTTTGCTGAGGTCACTGAGCCTACCCCGCTCGCTGGGGCTGGAACGGATGGAACAGCTTTGTGCAGTGCAGCATGACAGGCTGCCAAAGGGACCCCTCTGACACCACCGAGGAGAAGGCGGCTCTGTCGTGTCCGCCCCAAGCGCACGCAGCACATCTGAATCATCTTTTTTTCTGCAGCTTAGGCAGCCATTTATACCAATGCAGTTAGCTGCTGGCAAGCCAATTTACATTTATTTCAGACATGAGAAAAATAACCAGTGCATAGTGCGCAGCGGTGGTGAATCCAACCCAAAAGAGAAAACCTGAGATTTGACTGACACCTCTGTTAACAAGTTAAATGAAATAGACTCTACTTAAATTCCACATTCTCTCTCTCAGCCAGATACGCATATGAGGGAGTATATCTTAGGAAGAAATTTTTTTAGGAAGAGTTTGGTTCTTAATTTAGAGACAAGCTGCCAGTATAAAATTTACCAGAACCTCAGTGAGTGTGGTCTGTATTTCAGCAGTCACAGGTCCTTTATGGGCTCCCGAGATAAGGTTTAGTTTCTCTTAAAATGAATCGTGCCAACAAACAGGCTTTATTCTTGACTGCCTCCTAGATCTTGCGTCAGTTACTGACAGTTCTGAATACGACCCTCTTTTACAGTAAAAATGACTGCAGATGGTTCCCAGAAATGGACTCTCAGAGGCATGGGGAATGCATGTCCTCCTTTTTTCACTGTGTAAGGATCTGCCAGATTTGTAAAACTGCTTCAAAAATGTGTATAAAAAGAAGTAGTCTGAAAAAAATAGGCTTGGGACAAATTGAAATGAAAATGGATATTAATACTGTGGCTTTGGGGAACAGATAAAGAAAATAGAATGGATTTTGTAAACTGATTATACTTTGTCCTTAGCTTTGGCAGTGTCTCTCCATAATCTCCATAATCTGTTTAATATTTTGCACTCCTGGAGAAACATCTTTTCCTCTGTGGAAATCATTTGTATTAAATGAATAATTGGTTTGTTCTGTTGCTTCAGTTTTTATTTAAAACATCATTCATAGGCAAATTCTGTACTCCCTCTAGCTTTTATGAATTACAAACCATACATTAAATCTATTTTACTTAAACCAACAAATTTTCTCTTTCAAAAGCTAGGAGCTCTTCAGCACTATAAGAAGTCAGCAATATCTAAGCAGGCAGATGATAATTACCCTGTTTCTTTATCAAGCCTGTGACTCTAATGCACACTAATTGGAGCTTTATGTGCAGATCTGAGTAAAACCTCAGTCTTCAAGGTGCTGAACAACGTGCCTCACACCTGGAGCACCACTGCAAGGTGCCAAGCTCCTGTAAAAACGGGGCACCTCTGCTGTAACCCAAGGCTTCTCCAGCTGCTTAACAGAGTTTGATGCATCTGTTATACTATGTCTCAGAGTGAGAAATCCTTTCATATTTATCTGTCTAATCTTTGTGTTTCACTCTTGGCTATCCAGACTTAACAGAGAACTGTGAGTGTTGTCAGACTTCTAGGGATGACAGCCGAGTATGTAATCACCTTCCTACATCTTATTTAAAAAATAATATATATAAATATATAATAATATAATTTAGTGTAATAATAAGTGTGTATATAGTAACTGCGTGCCATATAGAAAAGTATTAGAGCAAAATCTCACACTCGAAATTCTTTATCTAGCTCAACTCTTTTATGACTTGGCTAAAACTGGAAGTAGGGATTATTCTTCTTTTGAACAGTAACTCTCTGTACTCCTGTATTTGCAGTTGCTGTTCCATACCCTAATGCACTAGGTAACCAAGAACAGGCAAGAATTATCTGAGATACAATTTCATGACTGTAATGATAACATCCAGGACTCAGTCACTTGTTTTTAGTTGTTATTGCCCTCTTTCATGTCCTTTCTTGTCTTTCTGACAAGTGCACAGAAGACATTTTGTGCCCAACATACCTGATAAATACTTGGCAAAAGGTTCTATACTCAGGCAATCAAAACTTCCACTAAGTTTTTAACTCTGGTAGTGTCATTGTAAGCTTCTTGTCTTTAAAATACTAACTATTCAGTCCATTGTAGTCATGCTGACCAAGAGCCTTCCGCTGTAGCGTTTCAATGTCCTAAAGATGCCACTACACATCATCCACATTTCTGCTCCCACAGGAATTCAGTTTCTTAATTGTATACATAAACCATTATATTCTTTAGGTACACCACTCAAGACTGAAGTTCTCAAGATAGGATCTAGGACACCTGGGCTAGTTCTTGCATTATTACAAGGGAAGACCTAAGTTTCACAGCTATTTTTATGGTGTAGTTTTTTGAAGTAACATTCTGCTTATTTTTATCTTTGTACAGTATGCAAATTGGAAGAAACCAGAAGTTGTGGATTTTGTCTTCAAAAAGAAGTTAAATGAGTTTTGAGGCCTTCTCTCAAAAATTAGGAGCTAGGCAGTACCAACCGTTATTTAATTCTATTATGATTTTCTGCTCAAATGAGTGTTGTGCTTCACAATGTGTTACCAGAAACTAGCTGAAATTTGATGTAGCCATTTCACTTGCTGCAAAGAATATTTTGTTTGTAGATACACGGTAGATTGCTATTCTGGATTCCCTTGGACAAGATCTGTGGACTGTTTGAATTGTGTACAGTATCACACAGAAGTAAGGGTTACAGAATAATTCCAGATTTATCAGCTTTGTCTCTGATGTGTTAGAAGTCGTTCAGGCTTTTGCCTCAGCAACACAGAAATTATTTGTTTGAAGAGCGTAAACATATCATCATGAGCTACCGGGCATTTATTCTTTTTGAAGTATGCAGTGCATTGCTCAATAGTAAAGGGAGGGTTACATTTTGCTCACCAGGAGCAATAAATTAAAAGAACAGTTGTTGTGCTATGACTGTTATCAAAACTGATTCTGTGTAGTTGTTCTGCTACAAAAATTTGTGCCTATCATAAACTGATGCAAATGCATAGAGCAGACTGGAGATAGAGAGCTGAATACACAACACAAAACACAGGAATGTCTGCGGGTGCCTGCACTCAAGTGTCAAAAATTCACACTGAAGTTCTTGCTCCTGGAAAGAGCAAGATGTCATTCATGTCTCTCTCAGACCCATATGTGCTCTGAATCTTTATGAAAAAAAGAGAATGAGAAATGTCCTAGCGGGTTTCCTTAAAATAAAGGTCTTTTTCTGTAAATCATTGCCTTCCAAGCTGGCTTAATTTTATATCTCAATGCTTAGAATATATTCTATTTTTTAAAATAAAAAGGTAACATCCACTCACATACCACACAACCATTTAAAATGTTTAATTAATATAAAGGATAATAAAAGATAAGAAATAGGAACAAAAATCTCTACTTGTTATAAAAAGCTGATTTTAACATCAGCTTACATAATAATGCTTTTTTTCTAGAACAATGTGGTCCCTCCAGATGAGACATTTCTGCTATGACTCTCTTAGCTGTTTAAGAGATCTATTAGGTGAAAGCTCTATGATTACCTGCTCATCTGATTCAGTGGCAGAATGTAAACCTTTCCAAAAAGTGCAATTTAGCTAACCTAGAGTATTGTCTTGTTGGTGTTGGTTTTGGGGTTTGGTTTTTTGCATTCAAATGGATGCAAATGTTTTAGAACAAATAAAATGCCTAATATGAGAAGTTGCATTCTGAGGCCCTGCTTGGGGCCAAGAAAATCAAGGATGGCTGCGGCTTCACTTCCACTTGAGCAATACCTTCAGTTAGGGCATTCTGCAGGGCTGGGGATGCCCTGAGTGCAAACTAATGTTCTGCTTTAGGACAACCAAGCAAACGCCATCCAGAGGAGTGTTCAAAATCTGCTGAGCCCAGGGACTGTCGGGCTTTGATTTTTGATTTTTCCAGCTGCATGTCCTTACTCACTTCATCTCAAGATTAATAACATTGAATACTCACTGGAGACAAAGAGATCTGACTGTCTCTCTTTCACGATGCTCGTCTGAGACCAGAGGCCAGAGAGGGATGCTCCTGGGGTGTGTTTGTGGACTATATCACTGTATCCCCACTCAGGATAGGTGTGTGGGCAGCAGGCAGCACGAGTGTCACTCGTGAGGCTTCGAGGGCAACTCAAAGTGAGCAGAAAGACCAGGACTTTAGGTGCAGGTGGGGGATACATGTGGGAGGCCTTAATCATTCAACTAAAGTAAGGGATAAATGTGCCCTGAATAGATGAGGATTACAGGAGGATAAGAAAGCGTAGACACCTAAAGGTAATGAAACAACTAAAGATAACTGTGCCATCCTGTTGGGGTTAATAAGAGGACAGCAAGTAAAGCAGGATAGATGAGAGAGAAGAGTGAGGGAAGAAAGAAAAGCTGTCATTTGCTTTGTTTTACGGGTACCAGAAAGAAATAATGCAGCATTCCTTTCTTCTCTCTATGGCTGTGAATGGGAGAGGGGAGTAAGAAGGTAAGTTTCAAGCGTGCTCATCAACAGAGTGAGAAGTCAGGAAAGCAACTCTTGTTTTTTTCTTTACTGGGTCTGGTGGGAGGAAGTGAGCTGGTGAGGGAGGAGAGCAGATTTTATTTGCATGTCAGTTGGAGGAGCGGTGAGCAGAGTGGGAGGACAGTAAAACCTTTTGTAGGTTTCTGAGATGAAGAGAGCTGCGAAAACTTGATATCTAGTCTCACGTAATTTGATCATTAATGTGCAGGGCACAGAATAACATGAAAATCTTCCATTTCATTGACTGAGGGGCTTTCAAAAAGAAATGCAGTATTTATTAGTGTTGTCATGTCCCTGTGTTTATTATACTTACTGTATTTTTGTATTAGTATCTAATAGGAGTGTATTGCACAACTCGTATTGTGTTTAGTGTTTAAGAAGCTGATTCTAAAAGAAGGAATGGAAATAGGATATTTTTATGAGGGGGAGGAATAAATTAGTGAAAGGAAATTCTTTTATTTCTGCTCAGTTTTTTGGAAAGGGGTCTGGAGATATTAAAGCAGCGGCTTTTGTATGTGCTCACTATGAGGAGAGAAGTTGCTCCTATGTCTCATTTAGTCCAGCCCATTTAGTCTGTGGGTAAGAATAAGTGAAACATCCTAATGTAGGACCAGTGAGTCAAACCATCAGTGCCCATACTGGTTCTTACAGTGGCAATACAAGATGCTATTGGGAGAAAGCAGACAAGACCACTGTCTGGAGTCCATTCTCCCTCTCAGCATGCACAAGTTTTGGTTAAAAGATGTCAGAAGGTAACATACATCTCTGCCTGTTCCCTTTAAGGAATTTTCCTACTCCCTAAACCTCTGATAGTACCTCCCTTTCGTCTATTTTAAACTAGCTTCACCAAGTGCTTTCTAGTCTTAGCATTGCAAGATGTAATGGATTTCAATTCTGTGTTGACCTTTCCCACCACCTTCATAATTTTCTAAATCTTCCTCCTTTTTCTTTTACGCCTTCTCATTTCCCTATTGAACAGCTTCAGCCTTTTTCATCTTTCCTAATAAGGCTGCCATGACATCCCCTAAATCATTTTAGTTGCCTTTCTCTGCACCTTGTCTAACTCCACTGTCCTCTTCCTAAGGACCCAGAAATGTTAATTTTGCAAGTTGAAGGTTTAACATAGTGGCAAAGTGATGTTCCCTGTCTTATTCTCAACATTTTTCTTGATGAGGATCGACGTTTTGCTGGCTTTGTTAGGCTGACACTGAACACCAGGCCAATGATTTTGGTAAACTGACCGTGATATTTCCAAGATCACTTTCCTGAGCTGAAACTGCCAATTCTGTATTCTGCATGTAGGTCCCCTTCAGGTGATTTTTCTCTAGATGCATTGCTTTTCATTTAAATACAGTGAAACAAATTTGATGCCTTTTTGTCTATTCAGTTTACTAAACTCCTTCTGGAATTCCTCGTTGCCTACCAAAAGAACTTGGTATCACCTTCAAACATGAGGATTTTGCTGCACTTCCCTTCCTAGATCACTGATGAAGATGCTGAATAAATCTGGTCTCAACACCAGTCCCTACAAAACACCACTGCTGATGTTTCTGTACCCGGGAAAGCACTGGTCTTTGTTTCCTATCCTTTATCCATCTTCCAGTCAATAAAAGGTCATTTACTGCAATCCTGTGGCAGTGTAAGGGTTTTTTTTTGTAACCCTTGCCATGTAATCTGGTCAAAGGCTTTTTGGAAATGCCAATGTACTATCCCCTTTCTCCATGTTACAGAACTCCAGCAGGCCAGGAAGGGAGGGCACCCTTTCACCCCAGCCATGCTGACACTTTCAATAGACTGCTTACTCATGTGTTCAGCAATCTCTTTCTTTATTATAGATCTTTTCTACCATTCTCCCATGAGTCTGACTTAGCTCCCAGGTTCCCCCCTCCAGCACTTGCTGTAGACGGCCAACAGTTTTGCAATTTTATGTCTCATTTCCTTCTGAACTCTTGGGTGAATGCCATGTGGTCCTGATGACTTATTAACTTTTTAATCTTTGGGTTGGTCTAAATAATTTTGGTATGCCTACTTCAAGCCAATCTACCTCATCTGATCTCTCTGCTATAAAGAAGGTATAGGTTATGGGAGCCTTCCCAAGACTGAAGCAAATCATCTACTCTGCTGTGGCTCTTTTATCCCCAGTTGTCCCTCATCCTCAGGCACTCCACCACCATTTTCCACTCAAGTTTCCTGCTTGTCTGGATAGGGCTGCTTGACCTCCAGAAGTAATAAACGTGCAGCACTTTCTGAGGTGCTCTCTCCTCTTCTCCCTCGTAAATATTCAAGTTATCGAGAACATCAGTATTATCATCTTGACTGGGGTCAACGCTAACATTCATGTTTACCTGCAGTGCTTGATGAAGACATGCCTAATGCAAAACACCACAGCATAGTTATTAATGATAATTTTTCAAATGTTAAACAAATCATAGTATTTATTTAAATCTTGTGCTCAATTGAAACTACAGGCCATCATTAAGAATGTGTTTGTACTGCTTCAGATTAAATGTCCATCCAGTCTAGCATCCTGACACTGACAGACAAGCATACGCCTCCAGATCATGATGGAACAGATATCTACATTTCATCCCATGGAGGACACCACACCACAGTAGGTGGATGTGTCCTGAAGGAACCTGAAGCTCATGCGGGATCAGGTTTCCTGGAGGGACTTGTGGCCCATGGGGAACCCAGGATGGAGTAGTCTGTGCCTGTGGGAAGGACCCTCACTGGAGCAACAGGAAGTGTAAGGAGGGGCTGTTATGGACTGACTGCAACCCCCCATTCCCCATCCCCTTTGCCACATGGGGAAGCGGGAAGTAGAAGAGTTGGGAATAAAGGAGTGAGGTTGAGCCTGGGAAGAATGTCTGAGGTTGGGGGATGATATTTTCATTTTGTCTTTGTTTCTTGCTACCCTACTCTTCTTTTTTTCTAATTGGTACTAAATTAAATTAATCTTCTCCAAATCGAATCTGCTTTGCCCATGACAGTGACTGGCAAGTTATCTCCCTGACTTTATCTCTATCCATGACCTTTTTTACCTTATTTTCTCCTTCTGTCCTGTTGAGGTAGGGGAGCAAGAGAGCACCTGGGTGTGCGTCTGGCAGCCAGCTGAGGTCAAACACCATACTCTGTAACATGTGCAATATCTGGACCGCAACTGACTCATTGCACTTGCAAAGTAGATGTACAAAGTACTCATTTCTCAGGGCTGCCCAGTGTCTGGGAACCTCAGAGCAGTAGCATCCAGTCACATTGTGTGAGACATCCAGAAATCCTGGCAAAAATGTGGTGATGGTATAAAAACCACACAAAAAAACCAGCAAATTCTTACAAGAAATGATAGAGTTGACCAAGTAAGAAAAGGTAAGAGTTGATTTACAGAAGTGGCTGTTGTGAGATGTCATCCCCAGTCGCGGACGTGGGAACAGCCAGCACTGTGTACTGCCTCTCTCTTTCCCTTCCTTATGTTCTCAGCTGCAGTCAGCCTTGTCTGCTGGGACACTTGCCTGACACCAACAAGAGGTTCCCTGGGGAGTTTACAGGAGCCTGAGTGTCCTGGTTAGTGACGGGCACCCTGGGATGCAGTATACCCATGTCACTGCATGTCAATGCAATCCTCCCTCCGCCTGCGTTCAGTGGAGAGTGTACCCGACACAGCCCATGTGGCCCTGATAGCACGCAGCAGGCATGTTTGAGAAAGAGGTGGGATTTTGGGACCTTACAGAGCTGTTTGTTCAAGTGATAACTTTATATCTCTTACAGAACTCTTGGACTCGGTCCAAGTCACGCTTGGCATTTTTCCAGCAGGAGGGATTGCTGTTGTAGTTTTGCTTTCATTGTAGTAATGGGTATGGTAGGGGCTTGCTAGTTGTAAGTCTTTGCTGTTTCCCTCTCTTTCTAGCTTTCTGTTTGTACAGCTGTAATCAGAATATAAAGACCTCCTTGAAAATCTGCAGCTAGGTACTGATGTTCTCTCCATGATTCTGCAGAGTTTGTTCTCAGGTTCGGCTACTACAGGACACACGTTTAAAAATACACGATGATACAACTACCTCAAAGCATCATTCCAAACAGGTGAATGAATGAATGATTAAGACCTGTAAAACCACTATGTTTAGGACAAAAGAGCTAACGATACTAATAGGAAATTGCAGGTGCTGAATCTGCCTAGTTCAGGTCAAATGCCAACAAACCTTACAGCCATCCAGAGACACTGTCATGCTCGCTGACGTCAGTGGAAAGGTTCTCACATGTTTCAGTATGAGCTGGATCAAAGTCAGATACTCCAAAGACGACAGGTAATTAACATACAGTGCAAAAGAATTATTTTGCTGTAAATGGTCTTGTACTATTCTCTAAAAAAAAAAAAATACACTTTTGAAATTTGTAATTATTCCTTCTCTTTTTACTCATTTGAGCAGCTGAGTACACAGTAGTTACTGTAAGATTATTTGGATGGCTGATTCCTTTATTAGTAACACTGAAAATCAGTACAACGCCAGCATGCTGATGATCATGCCATCTCTGGAAATATGCTTGAAATTAGCCTCTTCCCTCCTAATAGGAACATTGAAGAAAAAAAAAAAAAAGATGGAAAAGCCAAGCATTCACAAGCCTGTAAGATGTCCCTGTCAGGGCTTTTCATCTTCTCTTAGTTTGTTCTTCCTTGTGTGCAAGTGTTATGATATCTTATTTAATTGTGAGTTAATTACAACATATTCCAACTTCACAAGGGGAACGGGTGACACACTGGGACAAATCTGGAGCATGTAAGGGTAGAGGCTGTAGGCTCCTTCCTTTAAAGATATAAATAGACACGCAGTAGGTAAGCCAGGGAAAAGCACGATGGCAAGTGATAACCTTAAGGCTGGACATTTGAGTGTTTTTCTGGTGGACTACGGACTGCTTCTGCTATTCTAGGCTTTTTTTTTACATTTAACCTGTTGTCTTGGCCAATAAGTGACCCTCACACTCTGTGAATTTAGGCCCTGGCTTTTTTTTTTTTTTGAGTAGTAGAAATTGGCATATATTTTGTATCGATAATTTTGCCTTTCAGTTCTTTGCCTCTGCCTATAAAATGAGAATAATGATACCATATAACGCAACAGTTGCATTGTGGAGATAAGTATAATAATGGTTTTGAATTACTTAGCTTATTCTATTAATGCCATTCCTGAAAACACTGTAGAGAAAATGAGATTTCTTTTTAATCCAAATCACTGGATGAGGTGGGAAACTACTGAAAAATGGCAGTACAGTTTTGTAGTATTACAGACAATCACACCGTCTGTGCATCAAAGGTGCTAATTAAAATTGCACAGAGATCCTCAATTCTGTCATCCTCTATGTTCTCAACATGTGAATTTAAAATCTTTTCTCTATTTTAACGCACCATTTTTGAACATATTTTTTAACATTTAAGTTTAATTTCCAGTGCCCAGTTAATCACTTGAACATCTGGAAAAGCAGATAGTAATAATAAGATGCTATGCTATGAAGAGAAGAGTCACAAACATTACGATAAGTTTGGAAGATGTTTTCTGATAGCAAGATATATACGATAGTTATTGCAGTCTCTTTTCTTCTGATTTCTTTTGTCTGCTGCTCTTCTGTCGTTCAGATTATTAATCACCTACCTCCCTAATTCCTTCCTAGCTTCCAAAGGCCTCAATGAACTCACACATGGCAGTATTCTGGTTTGCTGCATTACAGAAAAAGTCATGCTTTACCTCCAGAGCTGGGAATATTTGAAGATTTAAAACACAGTCAAGCTTTGGCAAGCATGGCAAATGATGCTTTCCCAACTCTACTGAGTTTCTGTGTCAGATTCTTCTCTCATTTAGCCGTGTTTCTCAACAAATTCAGCCATAATGGGCTCTGAACATCTAAAATTTGAAAAGTAAGATACTGAAGAGCAAGCATGACCATTAAAAATGCTATATAATCTTAACAGCTAATAATACCAGCAGCCATGCATGAAGTCTCAAGGGACTGCATGAGAGGCTGAAGGAGCTCTTCCTCTTAGGATCCATAGTGGTAGAGGATGCGGGGTCCTGCTAAGCTTCTGTCCCCACAACATGCTGCAGGGGAGAATCCCTAACAAAATTCTGCACCTGCACACTTATCGATCTGCTGATAAGCTTGCACCTATCTTCCCACCTCTTGTGTTGTACTAAAAGCATCTGTCTGAAAGGTTTTATTCTATAGGAGGCAGGTACTGAAGCTTCATACAAGCAACCTTTGCTTTAGACATTGGGACTGGTAACTCACAAAACTATAATGTTGTTCTAACACAATGGGGCTCAAAATATTATCATCAAAGCAGCATTTTTATGTAATACTGCGATTTCCTCCATCCTGAGCAGCTAGCCAAAAATAGTGGAGTCATTGGCTACTCTAGAAGCAAAAGTGGTTGGCAGCACGTTTCTTTGTTAATGTTCCTTTTATTTTCAAACATGTACCAAGCTCCATCTCTTTGCACTGACAAAGAGGAAAGAAATAAAAATAGCTTATTCATTCATTTTGAGTTTTCCTTCAGTCTATACACACTCCTAAAAGCCCATTCATTTATCTGTAGCTGAGGTCATGCCCTAGGGCTAGGGTCAACCTTTGGCGTCTGTCAACTTCACTGTTCCACCATACTCCTCCTTCTCTTGAACGACCTCATCTTCACCAATCTGTCTTCTATCAATAGCACCCAGATGAAGCCCTTCTGCTTTATGCAGTCAAATTTTTGCATTCCAATAACTCAAACCGATGACAGACATCCTGGTTTTGACTGAGAGTTGACAGAGATGAATCTGGCACATCACATAAATTAGCATAAGCTATCTAAAAAGTTTCAAAATTTGACATGCCAAGCTTGCACTTATTTTATGGTGAACATAGAAATCATGGCACTAAAAATAAACTTTGCTAGCATGGAAATTTCACTTTTCTCGTAGTCATTAGATCACAAAGACAGCTCAGCTCCCAAGTAACTAAGTGCTCTTAAGTTGCAGTATCACAGAAGTAATCATTTTAAAAAGCCAGTCAAGTAAATAAAATTAATTTTCCAGAGTAATTAGCCAAGCAGCTATGACTGAGATGCATGACTCAATTAGAAACTGAATTATGAAGAGCTTGTTTATGCTGATATGAAAAAAAAAAATAAAATTCAGTCCCTCCTTGGAAGCCTGCGGCTTCTGTTGACATTCCTACCAAGACAACTTCAAGAGTAAAGGCTTCCTCTCAGGCAAATAAACAAATCTATTTCTGAGTAATTATTATCACACCTCAGGTAGTGAATGCTGTAAGCCACGATGCTGCATGCTAAGTGACTGACTGACTGCTACAGGCGTGGAATTAGCCTTTTGGCTATGGAAATGCTCTGCCTGAAGCGCTGTTTGTTTTTGAAATCAATTAAGGAGCAGTAATAAAGAGCAAGTTCAGGGCTGGTTGGATTTTTTTTTCTGTAGATATCCAAGAAGGCGGAATGGTGTCAGAAGACATCCCCTTATACTTTGGTGTGAAATGGTTACAGTGCCAGGATTTGTTATCCGTTCAGTAAATGTTCAACTCCATTCTAGCAGCGCAGGATGGAGCATTCCTTCTGGTGACCCTTCTCCAACCACAGAAGGATATGGAACAGAAAGAAAAAAATGTTCTTCTCAAGTATAACAGCGCAAAAATTTTCTTGGATGTTGCAAAATATGGACAGCCATTCGCACAGTTCTTCTCAGTTATTTTGGGCTCCTAACTGAAATGCCTAATTTGTTGCTTAATATATTACTTTACAGCCAGTGGTGGCAGACATCTACCTTTAAAGAGTGATTCAGCCAAGCCAACTGCAAGTGCCTATCTCGATTCATTGATTACAGAAGGTTTGTTGGACAATTCAGTTAAGGGACAAAACTTTTTTGGAACATGTTTATGATTTTCAGAGCTGACATAAGGCTGGTGGAACTTCACACTGTGCACACAGAAGACTGCCTTCTACGTGCAGCCAAAGCACAGATAAGCGAACCACACCTTTGCTTGTTATTTTCTTGCATAGTAGTACATTTCCAGGGATATAGGAAAACCTATTCTTGGCCCTGAGGCTATTTTACATCCAAATATTGTATTGTAATGCAAAAATAATCTGCAAAACAGATTGACTGTAACTATGCTATTCTGTGCTATTTCATCCAGTCTCGCAGTGTTAAGTATTGCTCTTCTAGATGACATAACTCTGTATGTGCTGCAGTACTTTTGCATAGCAAGTCACATACACAGAAATTACAGATGCAGGTAGAATACTTAAATGCTGCTTTAAACTAAAGACAGAAAATGCTATATTAAATTAATTATCTTGACTACATTCCAGCATCACGCATTGTACTGAACATTTAGAAATTGGCTTGATAACTCTCTGTCTGTCCAGGGCCAAAGGCACCACTGGTACAAGAAGGTCCAACTCTATTTCCTTCATCAGCATTCCATTTATTTGCCTGCAGAAGAGTAAATATAGACAAGAATTTCAAAAGGTTGAGAGACCACCAGCAGAGTAGAGCATGAACATGCATTATCTTATAATCCTGTTAGATATGACAACTTGAATATTTTCCATAATACAGTCATGACTGTTTATATGTTTATAACTTACTTATAACTTAACCACGATATGTTTATAGCTTACTGTGGATGAAAGTTCCCACTAAAAAGTCTTTCTGTGTCCATAGTTCCTGTTCAATATCATCTTGGATGCCACAATATTTCCCTCTATTTTAGAGAGAAACAGAAGGTACTGAGGTACTTCTGTGCCAATAGCGTCTTCTTTATTCTGAACTTTGTATTATTTTCCTCCTGTGGATATGTGACAGGGAAACCTTTTGCACACTTGGAGATTTATTTGTTCAGCATGGCTGTCTTGGCAAGCCTAAAGCCTTAACCACTGTAGTAACTAAGCAAATAATAAGAAATAATAGGCAACACTGCAGTTACAGTACATCAGTGCATGTACACAGAACATCACATCGACCTTGGTGTGGAACAAGAAGAGCAGACCACAAGTTAAAACTTTCTGTGGTATCTGTATACGGAGGAACATAAAGAGAACGCACAGACTCATCCAAAGAGCAATGGAGAGGTGGACAAATTAACCAGTGACTCACACAGGGCTGCGCTGTGGCCTTTGTCAGTGAATATGCTGGAAGGGCAAGGGCGAGGCAGAACTGATTGCCTGGTCCTTCCCAGCACACTGGTGGACCTGAGTGTGTCTAATAAAAGCATCTCATCTGCCATCTGGTTTTGTGTCTCCTCTTGGGGAATCAAAATAGGCAGCAAGCTGTCAAAAATCACTATGGCTCAGAAACAGTGCTAAGAAAATATGACTACATATAGAAACAGGAATCGATACGGTAATGCCATTTCAAAAGTGCCGTTAAACTCCTCTTCGTTTTCTGAATCTGTTGCTCATCTGCTCGAGCCAGGCTCGTGGTGAGTGAAAGAGGTTGTAATACAGTCTGCTGAAATGAGTCCTGCAAAATAAGTGAGGTGGATTTCATCCAGCTCCCGAGAGAGACACGTCTTCATCACAAAATCATCACTGCTCCTGCCACCAACCGGCATCTGTGCTGGCAATTTCAACAGAAGAGCTGAAAGCATTACCAGGGGACAGAGAACGAAATCTTTACTGCTCCTTAGGGATTGTCAGTTGGGACAGGCAGGAGGCACACTCGCAGGAGCAGAGAGCAGGGAGTGCCTGCGTGTACCGCCTGAGAGCCCACAGCTCCACCTAAGTCCAACTTATGGCCACTTACCTATCCTTATACAGCTTTCATCACCCAAGTACTTGAGCAGTGCGTGTGTGCGCGTTTGTCTCATGTTTTGTGAAGTACCAAAGTATTCTTCCCCTTTTTCTTTCAAAAGGGGAAAGAACCAAGGTGAACATGCCAAGCAATTTACCAGCATGTATAAAAAAGTTACTTTCACACCCACCATAGTCACTAGGCACAAAGCCAATTTCTCGAGGCTTGTTTCAGGAACGGTTGACTTTCACCTGGGGTGAGCACAGATCTTCATCTTCCAGGCCTCTTGATGTGATATATTTTATAGGTTTGATATTTTGCATGTATTATTTTTCAAGAAAGAATAAGACAGACTATAAATTGCTTAGTATATTCGGAGTATGTAAGCAAGAACTCTATTCTGTTGCTTAAATCTGACAATACAAAGTATGTCATACTGTCATTATTTGTAATCAATGTTTTGTTCATCCACTTTCTGTTCTTCTGAGATTTCATTCAAGGTGACTCCAGCCATTTTAATCAGCCATTACATTGGTATTTCTGCCCTTACTAGGAAAGTTCAAGTGATCACTAATTCAAGTGATCATAGAATCATAGAATCATTTAGGTTGGAAAAGACCTTTAAGATCACCTAGTCCAACCATTGACCCTACTCTACCAGGTCTGCCACTAAACTATGTCTCTAACCACCACATCTACAGGACTTTTAAACACATCTAGGGATGGTGACTCAACCACCTCCCTGGACAGCCTATTCCAATGTTTGATAACTCTTTCAGTGAAAAAATTTTTCCTCATGTCCAGCCTAAAACTCCCCTGGAGCAACTTGAACCCTTTTCCTCTTGTCCTATTGCTAATTACTTGAGAGAAAAGACCTGTGCCCATCTCACTACAACCTCCTGTCCGATAGTTGTGTGGAGTGATAAGGTCTCTCCTCAGCCTGCTCTTCTCCAGGCTAAATAACCTCAGTTCCATCAGCCGCTCCTCATAAGACTTGTTTTCTCGACCCCTCACCTGCTTCATTGCCCTCCTCTGGACACGCTCCAGCACCTCAGTGTCACTCCTGTACTGCGGTGCCCAAAACTGAACACAGTACTCAAGCTGTGGCCTCACCAGTGCTGAGTACAGGGGCATAATCAGTTCCCTGCTCCTGCTGAACACACCATTCTTGATACAGGCCAAGACGCCATTGGCCTTCTTGGCCACCTGGGCACACTGCTGGCTCGTGTTCAGCCAACTGTCCACCAGGACCCCCAGATCCTTTTCTGCCTGGCAGAAAATACCAAATACACTGAAGAGAAAATAATAAACTGCTGTCCTCAGAAATAACTAGACAGACTTGTGTAGGTTGTTTCTGAGGAGCAGGCTTTGCCAAGGTTACTCCTCAGCAGCTTAGAGTATTCCTTGTTCAAACTAGGTGCTAGTAGGCCTTACTCGCAATTAAAATTTAAAGGCTCCCATATGATGCTCCCATATGATGGATAGAGAAGTGCAGTGTATAATAAATACATAATAAAAAAGCTCTGCAGGTGCTTAGGCAATTTACCAGATTTACCATATTTCTTATTATTCCTGTGGAAAAAAAATAGCACTTTAATGCAAGAATTAGAGAAGTAATTCTTAATTTGCCATGTTTCATCTACTTGTCAGGTTAAAATTCCTTCAGAGACTTAGATCAGCACCAACTTTTAGCGCTCAAAAGCAAAATGGCTCAGATGTTTCCTACTATAAAAGTATCATTGCGAAAGAAATTATACTGAGGTTGGATACAAAGGTGCGTGGTATTGATGTCTTTGTGAAGTTCTCCATCTTTTCACCTGTTTGTTTTATTTTGACCACTATGTTTCAAAAATAGTCTGTTTTAAAAATACAAAGAGTGTTTTACATACAAGCCTGAAAAAAACAGTGAATTAAATACACTTATTCCAGTGAGTCTACGAGTCTTTGTCCCCACGGGAAAAATATTATGCATTCAAGTAAGTATCAAAGAAGTCTCAAATCTTGTCCTGGAGCTAACAAATCAGGTGACAACTTTATAATAGTTCTTTTTATCCATGTCCTCATCTTTAGCTTATGAGTACCAACCTTGTGTTCTCAAAAACAGGTTTCATTTTCACAGGTGCTTGTGAAGTACACAGTTGCTGGCAGTTAAATATTTAATAAGAAATGCCAAGGCTACAGTGTTCAATGCTGTAACCTGTTGCTACCATATTCACAGTTTTTTCTTCAAGAAGCAATTTTAAAAAAAATTAATTGCATATCTTTCTTTTCTCAAGGCCTTGGCTTGAAGATCTTAAAGCTACAGTAGCATTCAAAAGAATTTATTTTTTAATCTGTAGTTTAAAGGGAAAATTGAGGCAGCTATCTCATACAAGCTCTGTGTTTACATCACAAAAATCAGCAGAGCTGACAGTTTCAGTTCAGCTCAGGCTCGGGATCTGAGCAGCTTACAAGCTCTACATCGTGGCTGAACTACTTTGGCAAAACAGTGTGGAAAAACCTGCACCTGTACAGACTTTCATACCTTCAGCCGCTGCAGTTTGGGTCGAATTAATATGACTTCGCAGTTTGCTTTATGAGCTAACAAGGGAAATAACGAAGTATTTAGCATTGTTGCAATAGCTATGCCTTGCCACAGAAAGCGTTATCTCTGAGCATAGGTGTAGCTGTCTGCCCCTACGGAACTCACAGGTCTGTGGTAGGAAAAAGGGAGAAGTAAGAAGCAATAAGTATGGTAGTTTGTCCTAAGACCCTCTACTATTGCTCAGCTTATTCAAAACGAGTCCCTCTACACAATGGGAGTGACTGCAGTGGAAATACACTGTACCATACACACCAGTGTGCAGCCTGCTCAGAGTCAGGAAGCTCTGTGGGCAAGTTTGGTGGTTTTCATGTATAAGAAGAAAACAAAACTACTTTTAGTTTTTAGCAGCTACTGCAGCACCAGCTGTGTGTCCGTCTTCTTTCAGCAACAAAGCCTAGTTTTTTTGGTTCGTTTTTTTGAGTTGGTACCTGATTTAGAGGTTTACAAGTTGTTCCTTGCTTTGTGCTGCATGAGAGAGCTCTCAAAGCACTGGGTTAAAAGGATAGAGCTGTGTCCTTATAGGAAGCACAGTTCTACTTCTGAGAAAGTTTCCTACACACTTGCCATTAAGTATGTAAGGCAGATAGCCCCAGCGGTGTCCCTTCATGCAGCGTACCTGTTCCATTCTGACCACGTGGCAGATGTCCACCTTGGCCAGCCAGGTTGGGAGGGAGATCATGTTGCACTGCCACAGGCTTTATGAAGTAACAGCTCACGCATAGCCATTAATTCTGAATCCATAATTGTGAATTTGTAATTGTGGAGTTTTACATAGGCTTTACCAAGGTATGAAGCTGAGATGAAAATAATTCTTGTTTTCTTCCTTAGCTATAAGCACCCTGGCCCTCTGATTTCAAATGATCTTACAGCCTTGGGGAAAGGATCTGTGTTGTTTGAAACCAGGGATGCTCTAGGCATGTGTTGAACAGCATCTCATTCTGCTAGTGACTCCAATGAAGGCAGAGAAAGACGTCATCTTCTCAACCCTGCCTACTCTACCCCGTAATCCTCTTTCAGGCTAACACAGCTCATACATATTTGCGTGCACATGCACCCTGATGTATCCCAGGTGCATCAGAGCTACAGTGCACATGCAGATTGATCTTCAATGCCTGTGCCACAAAATCAGTGCCCAAAATGTGTCTCACTTCCAGTGCACGTGCAAATCAGTTGCACAGCAGGTCACGTGCTATGAACCTCTCATGCTGTGTTCATATGCTATAGCACACATACGCACTTGAGAAGCGCCTGCATGTCCTGGGTTTGTGGACATGCAGACACTCAGACACTTAGGAATCCTTGGCAAGTGACCAAAAGAAGTAGTCCAGAAGGTGATTCATAAAAGCAGCAGCCTTCTGGTAGAACTGGTGAAAGTACGAGTGTGCATACCTGGTAGAGCAGTGCTGCAGACCAGTTTTCCTATGTGGTCATGATGCCAGTCAGCAGTAACGCCAGACCGCAGTGTAACTGGGGTGTGATGATCATTTACATTACAGATAAACTGATTTAAGTTCTTAGATTATTTCAGAGAGGTTGGAAACTATTTAGACAGTGTATAAGCTAAACTGAGAATAGAAAGACTGAGGGAATATATTGGACTGGAAACCCATGTCAGATATGATGAGCATAGACGGAACTAATCTTATACTGGTATCTCTGACTTCTCTGGGTGAGCAGGGGTTCTCCTCTCTGTGCCAAATTGACCTGTACCTAACTTTACTTGTACAAAATGCCTTTTTGGGTGTGTTTTTTTGACGGGATGGGTACTCAATGGAGTGAAGCAGAAGGCTTGAGAAAGTTAACTCCTCTTTCTCTTGCATGTAATGTTTCTTTTTTGCCTCCTGGAGAAGTGTGAGGTTATAAGACTGAAAAATTCTATCCAAGAGCAAGAATAGTTACCAGTGGAGTTCCCAAGTACTACAACACACAGAGAAATGAGAACTGTCAAAGCAAGCCAAGACAAATAATAGCAGGAGCCCAATGATACATAAATTTCTGATTGAGTCAAAACCACACAGAGGTTTTGTATAAATAAAAAGTTGGAATTTCATTTTAAAATAGCCCACTAAAAGCAAAATATTCCAATACAGTAGATGAAAGTGTATCCACAGAGGGAGTGAATCTCCTCACTTTGAAGTCAATGAGAGTAAAATTGGAGGCCCCTGTATTTTGGAAAGAAAATCAAGGAATAAGATCATCCTTAAGGCAAGAAACTTGAGTGTGGGTTAGGCTAAGAACGCTAACAGACAGAAAGAGGAGCCTGAGCTTTGAGATAGGCTCAGACACCAGCCTTTCATCTGCTGCCCAGTTGCTCTGTGTTTTCCATCTATGGCAGAGTAGTTGTTATCCCCTAACATAACTGGATGTTTGACTAAGCAGGAAATAAAGTTTAATCACTACATAACAGATAATTTGGTCTTAGATACAACTCTGTCAGCAACTCTTGCTCACATTTGTTAAAATTTCATTTCATGTGCCTCACACAGTCTCGTCCATACAATGTGTTGGCCAATAAAGGCAATGGGAAGTTTGCCATGACTTCGAAGGAGTCAAGATCTCCCCCATATTCATCACATGGCAGTATATTTGGCATGATAGCAAAAATAACATCATTTTAAAACTCATTTATTGTGTGTAAAGGCTAATAGGTAAGTAGTCAAAGGTGAATATATCCAATGCCTCATCTTTGCCAATGCATATTTATCCTTGTATAAGGCATACCCTTTTGCTTATTTTACTTTCTAAAATACACACCCTTCTCAATTTCAGTCAAGTGAGTGGTAAATTACCACTGTCTTACAGACTCATAAATGAGCAGATTAAGACTCTCTGCTTGAAATCCTGCTCCGCTGAAATCAACAGGAAAACTTTCACGGATGTTAGGAGGTTAGGAAAAATCATGAGTACAACATAACAGGTTTTTTTCACCATATACCCTGTTTATTTACAATAAAGAAACTTCAAAAGGTCTTGGTTTCAGCTAGACAATTGTGTTTAATGTTAATCAAATTAGTTTTTTTACAATATAATTTTAACAGAATTGTGGAAATATTGGTTAGAAAGGACTTACGGACGTTGACTGATCTATCCTCCCACTCAAAGCAGGATGGACTATAGTTAACATTAAATCAGGTCAGCTAGATTTTGTCTAGTCAGGACTGCAAACCTGCAATGATAGGGATTCCAGAGTCTCTCTGGGTGACCTGTTTTTCTGCTGAGCCATTCTCCTAGAGGTAAAGTTGTTCCTAACATGCAAATGGAACCTCACAGTTGGCATTTTGTGGCTGTCCCTCCTTGTCAAGCTACCTGTTTGACCTGTTGTCTTTGTAACTCTCCTTCAAGCAGTTGTAGGCTGCTATTGGATCACCCCTGAGATTCTTCTCCAGAGTGAAGAAGCTTAAATCCCATAAACTCTGGCTAATGGGATAAGCTAAGCCTAACCAGCTAGCTGATAAACTATGGCTTATCAGTCAAGTGTCTCAAGCCTTTGACTGTGTTGTAGGTTCTATCCAGTTCTTGACATCTTTCTTCAATCGGTGATCCTTAACCCGCACATAGCATCCCAGAGACAGCCTCACCAGTGCAAAATAAGGTCCCAGTGGAGAATAAGCTCCCAGTGACCTACTGACCAGTGTCCTCCTGATAGTACGCAGTCTGCAGTTTGTCTTATTCATCATGAGAGCACAGTTACAGAAAGAAGCGCAGAATAGTTTAGATTGGAAAGGTCTTCTCTAGATCACCTGGTCCAACCTAATGCACAAAGCAGTGGTGGCTTCATAGTTAGGTTAAGGTGCTCAGGGCCTTCTCCAACTAGGCTTTGAGTATTGCCAAGGATGGAGATTTCATAGCCTCCATTGGCAATCTCTCCCACTGTGCTTAATCTCCCCCATTGTGGGCTTCTTGTCTATCTGGCTGAAATCTTCCTTGCTGCAGGTTTTGAATGTAGACTCTTGTCCACTCGCTGTGCAATTCTGAGGAGACTAGCTCTGTCTTATCTTTAGACCCTCCCTCCCTCCTTCCCTCATTAGTCATCTTAAACCAGTAATTGGATTACTCTCTTGGCTTTCTCTTCAGGCTGAAAAAACTCCCTCAGGCTTTGTAAATCATATGCTCCTACCCCCTCACCATAGTGACTCATATTCAACTAGTGGCTCATAGTTAGCCATTGGTGGCTCATATTCAACTTAGCATCCACTGTGACCCCCACCATCAGCCCTTTTCAGCAGTGCTGCTACTCAGGCAGTTAACTCTCAGTGTATGGGGTTATCCTGCCCCAGGTGCAGAACTTTGCACCACCTCTCTTACAACATTATGAGGTTTCTGTTGGCCCACTCATCAAGTTTCCAAAGGTTTTTCTGGACTGAAGCTCTACTACTTGGCAGGTCACATGTTACCCCGAGTTAGCTGATTGTTAGTAGTTTTCATTGCATTGAGTAATTCTAATTGTATATGTTTCTATATTTGACATTGTGCATCCTGAAAGGGATATTGGAGCTTTTCCCAAAACATTTTAGCGTGGGAATGCCAAACAGCCATGAATAATATGAAGAACAAGTAGCCTTCTTGGAGAAATCTGGCATGGCTTATAAGTCACTACCATCTCCATAACTGTTTTCTACTGTCCTTTTCCTGTAGATCCCCAAGCCATCAGCATAATCAGTACATAGGTCACGTTGCCGTGTTAGGCTAAGTTTGAGACAAAGGCAGTACCATGGCATGGAAGGGGATAAGCAACAGTCACATACTCCCTCTGAGAGCTGAGCTGTAAGGGCTGTAATTCCCTTGATCGTAAAACTAGCATGTGAAGCATGAAAAGTGAAAAGAGCAGGCAGGGAAGGTGCTGTTTTTGTTGGTTGACTACAGAACTGGATGATCGTCTAAGGCACAAAAGAAGATATTTTATGTTAACTAAGACTCTTAACAGAATATGCTGGAGTGTGCAATAGTAAACCTGATTAGATTGATATGTTTTGTGGTTCTGAGCAAACCAATAACATTTCCACATTGTTTTCTTCCCTCTAAAAGGAGTATTATTTATTAGTACTTCAAGGATATATTGGAAGAACTGATCAATTGTTAAGTACTGTGAAGAAAAGCATTAGTAATAGCAGTAACATCACTATGGGCACTACTGCCTTGTCTTATGTTCAGGTGGGACCTTTATAATTTATAGGCCTAAGTGTAGTCAGCCTGCCAGAGCTCTATTAATATTTGTGTAATTTTATACAACAGCTTGCAAAAATAGATATGCACTATCTTGCAGTATTAGGCTCTGATCAGGAATACAGACTCATTCGAGTAGCACAAAGAAAAACAGATTGTTTTTTTCCAGTAGAGGTTTTTAATATTTCAGAAATTTGAATGAAACCAAGGAGTGTTGAGTTTTTTCATGGCATGATGCTTCAGCTCTGGGGCAGCCTGTCAGCCTCGACCCCTGCCTGTCTGGAGAATCGGGACTGCCAAAAAGCCACAAACTGGTGGGTCCTTCCTTCCCAGCTCTCAGCACTCTGTCAGCCCCAAAGCAAAGGAGTCTGTAGGCCCAAGATCCCCTGGAGCCAGCCAGAAGGGCTGTTGAGAAGACAGACAGGCAAACTGGCAGGCTCAGTTGTCTTGGAAACCTGCCTGGATTCCACTGGAAATTGGTCAAAAATGGAAATTCTCTTGTGGAACGTTTTGATTTCAATGAATGGCATACCCTGATGAGAAAATGTTTCATCAGAAATTTCCTAGCCAGATTGTTCACTGCTGGAAGTAGATAAAGCTATGTTATGGATTATTTTTTTATTTTTTCTCTCCCACATGGTTTGGTAGGATCAGATTAATGAGCAAAGCACTGTGAACGTGCAATGCCATTTGGTTCTGAGCTTTTACTCCAGGAACCCCTCCCCCGTCTGAAATCTAAGTTTCAGCTCCATCATGCAGGACTCGGTTAGAGAAATTGTTTCAAGAGAATCACGCTGCTACCAAAAGATAATCAATTGCTCTCTACAGCTACATTTTTTATATGCCCATAAGTGCTCTTGAGTTGAGAACAGCCCTTGCACAATTAATTGAACTAGAAGCCTGCCTCTGATTAAAGATACACGTTAATACCAGCTTAGTCTTAAATACAGGAAGGGAAGATTTCCTATGGAAATCCTGGTATATGTTTCTGTAAGCAGTTTGTGTTCACTTAGACAGCTTGTAATTGCTACAAGAAATAAAATCTAATCCCCCAAAGGCAGCTTCAAAAAATGCCGGATTTTTTGGTTATTTCATTTAAAAGTGGTACTATGTAAATAAGAATCATTCTGTGATTATAAATGTGTTTTGTGGTTGGGCGGGCAGGTATCGCCTAATTGCCGTGAAATCACTGAAGATTCTATTAATGCAGGAGAAACGTTAGTTCAAATACCATGACAACCAAACATCTTTCCTCGAACAAACATCAGAGGCCCTACCATGCTAAAGAAGAATAAAATGATTTAGGCAAGTGACTTAACCAAGGTAAAGGTCATGTAGATAGGAGAAAAGCAATGGATGTCATATACCTTGATGGTAATGTGGACATGGACTCTGCCTTCCACGAGTTTTTCAGGAACAACTTTGGCATACAGAATTTAGAGGAAACTTCTATGACACGGGTGTAACTGTGACAGAAAAAAAACTGCACTGGGCTGTATAATGCCAAAATCCCTTTGTGCTGTGCTATCCCCAGTGATCCGTCCTGGTTCTAGTACAGAACACTGCTCCCATTAACACTCCAGACGATGGTGCATCTAATTGGTAAATAAGCAGATACAATCAATCTGCAAAAGCCTATGAGGACTTTAGAGGGTTAACTTCAGGAAGATCTTGACACATAGCAGAAATGGTATAAAAAAGACAGGGTACAGTTTAGAGTTAGAAAAATCAGCTGCATAAACACAGGGCTTGAACTGAAACTCTGCAGGGCAGCAGCTGGAGAGAAGAGGATGTAGAGGTCAGCCACAGCCACAGCTGAACATCAGTCAACCAGATTTGCTGTGGCAAAAATGGAAGAAAACATCACGAAAGAGTACTGTGTGCCATAGATAATTTTATGTTGGTAATGCCTAAATAGGACAGTTGTGTCGAGGTTTGGCCATCGTGTTTCAGAGAAATTGCAACCCAGAGAAGGAGACTGAAAGTCTGGAAAACATGATCTGTGAGCAAGGATTGGAAGAAGTGTGAGTGTTTTGTTTAGGAAAGGCTGAGAAAAAACAGAAAAAAGAGTCTTTAAACACGTAAAATGCTAATAGCAAAGGCAAAGCAAATACATATCTCTGTCATCACTGTAGATGAGAGGAAGAAATGAGCTCGCACTACCACAAGGAAGGTTTAAGTTAGTTGTGAGGATCATAAGCATAGGTAGGTAATGGTATGGATCACTTACGGAAACAAGATTCTCCATCACCAGGTGGAGATAATACAAATATGAAGCAACAGTTGTAAGGAAAAGTTTATGTGTTACCGATTCTGATGTGAAGATGGATTAGGTGACCATTAAAGGTCCCTTTCAGCTTCTTCCTAATATTCTACAAAAACTATGGGTGACTCTGTCTGATAAATAAGCAGCAGTTTTGTTGCATTCTCGAAAGAAAGGATTTAGGGATAATTTAAACCAGCGTACTGGGAGAAACATCTTCAGTGAACCTTTAACAGAAATACAGTACCTTAAGAAGAAAAGTACATCAGAGGGATGCTTTGTGACACCAATCTGTTACAGTAACACTTCTGTCTAGTGTAAATCAAGTGACTTTATCTTCAATATGTCCTGTCTAGAAACTAACTGTGCAACAGCATAACAGACTCTCACTCCTCCAGTATTTTCCTTTCATTTCATGCTGTTTCCGCTTGCAGGATAAAAGACTGATTGCAAGTAACAAAAGTTTAGAATTCAAGTCTTGCCTAGATTATTTTTTTTTAAAAGTACTGAATAGTTCTTCCTTTTGACAAGCTCTATTTTTAAAATTAAAAAAAAAAAAAAAAAAAGAAAAAAAGGGAAAAAAAAAACCCGAAAAAGAAAAAACCACATTCAGGCAAATACAAATGGTAAAAACCAAAATTGCTCTCTTATGTTTTGGGAGTGTTGCTAGAAAGGGCTGTTAGTGCCTTGTTTAAGAAGGGAAACCATTTTGTGCCCTTACAGAGGCAGGCACATGTACAGTCTCACATCCTTTAGAACCAGTGAAATTTCCTACAGAGACATAGGCTCAAAGGACAGGGCATGGGCTTGACAGGGAAAGAAGCTGGCTTTCCTTGGGAAGGTGGGCTCCTCCGCATTTTTAGGGACGGAGATCTAGGAGATTTTGCTGTCTGGACAGTACACAAGCTAGTATTTAAGCTGAGGCATGAACATGGACTTAACAAACTGGGTGAACAGACCCGGCAAAAGCAGAGTAGGAAACACCCCAGCACCAAAGGGTGCCTACCTTGAATTACTCACAAGCTGCATCTCCCTGTACCTCATGAGTTCTTTCTTTCCTATGCTGTTTGTAGGGCACATTTCTATGGAACAGCAAGCATTCTCCTGTTGTCATTCTTTGAACTAAAATTTAAGCTACCTGTAGTTGTATCGTATGGGAATATATGTTTTTAAAATTCCCTGAAAGCCATTTTGTTCTTTTTTTCAGAAAATCTACAGTATTAGGCTTGTACAGTATTGAACCCAGCAGCATGAGGGAGAGTGAGAAGTGCTGATGTATAAAGAGTGAATGCCCTGCTGCAAACAGGAGCACTCCAACACGGTATGTTGCTAAATGAGACTGTTATAATCGGTGGCTTCTCACACCATACTATTTTGACTATTGAGCAAGCTTCCTTCAAAGACATCTGAGTTTCAGTGGTCATGTCAATTCTGTGGTAGGAGGAAGTAATCAATGAGAATTTTTTTTTTTCCTCATAAACTGCTGAGCCCAGAAAACCACCATGCTTGTGACCAGATGAACAGAAACACCCCACTGCATTTGTTTTATCGCTCAGCAAGGCTGAACCTCTGCTCCAGCTGGACTGTGAAGATCTTTTGAGTAGTTGGTTAGCTGCCGGCAAAGCCAGTATCTAATTGCAATTCACTATGAATGTTCCTGTGCTCCTTCTGTGCTCTAAGCTATAGCAGTGAGATCCATAGAGACGTAATACCAGTGGGAAGATGGCAAGGGAACAGTATGAGAGGGCATACGGGTTAACTGGGGAGTTCACACCTTACAGATAATTACAGAAGTTCCCGCAGTTCTGATTCTTTGCCCCACAGCTGCAAAGTAATGCTGTCTAACCACAGCGTCCAAACTGTCACAGCTTCAGTATTTTAGTCTCAAAGTACTGTATCTCCTGGTCCTAGAAGAGATCATTTTTACAGTGTGAGCTTATGGTTGGTGAGCCATAAGCTGTGCTGCATCACCAGGTGTCTGCTCCTGGAGTTTCCGCAGTTGCCAGGGATCCTTTCATCAGAGCTGAGCCACTCATATTAGCTGGGCAACGATACAGCCTAGTCTGGTCTCTAGATAAATCCCTTTGGCCTAAAACCAGCTGCATTTGGATCGACTTCACTCAAAGTGTGTTTGCTGTCCAAGTTTTCTTTTTCGCTTTCAAAGTCAGTCAGGTGCCAGTCATTACCAGTTCTGTAACACCGTGGTTAGAGTTAGAATCCCCGCTTCAGGGATGTGCCCATCAATCCACAGCTAAGAATGCAATTTCTTTTCTGTGGTCTAGCCAAGCATGACAGCAGGGAAGGGGTGATCACCAATGTCTCTGCGCTTTTTATCTCACTCATCACTTGAGGCTTAGAAGGATGGGGTCCAGTCATTCCATGCTGGTGACAATTGTGTGAGCTGGCACAATCTGTAGTTATACAGTCTGTTTTCTATTTCTGGATACATAGCATTTAATGTTTTTTATTACAGCAGTACCTGAGAGCCCAACTGAGTGTGGGCTCTACCCTCCAGATATTTGCTGAGCTGCCCTGTCTTTTTGCCCCACTATGCTGAGAGTTTCTTCACAAGTTGGGATTCTTTCATTTCCACTAGAAAAGTACAGACATGACAACTACTGACAATGGTTTATATGTTGGTAAGACAGGAAGAGTCTTTTTCTAGATTAAGCATTAAGGTGTGGGTGGACACAGAGAGACTGTCCATCAATTCCTCTCTCATCATTTGAGTTGTGTTGTGAAAAACAGAGAACATTGCTCATGCAGTTACACAAGTGGGAGGAAAAAAATTATGATGAAGGCTGGAGGCTTGTGGCTTCTAGCAACAGGAGGAAGGAGGCTCCTGCTCCATCTGCAGATCTGCACCTACAAAATAGATTGAGTGTCCTGGGAGCAGCTGAGGGGCCGGGAGCTCGGTACAGCAAAGCAGTGGCACCAGCTTAGCGTGACGCCACAGGTTTTCTCCTTGAAAACCACCAGAAAAGGGAAAGGAAGGGCTTTAGGAGGAGTGGACAGATACTGCAGATCACCAGTTGGCAGCTGGTCACAAGCGGTGTTCCCTAGGGCTCAGTATTGGGGCAAGTTCTGTTTAATATATTTAGCAATGATCTGGACGAGGGGATTGAGTGCACTCTCAGTAAGTTCATAGATGGCACCAAGTTGGGCAGGAGCGTTGACCTGCTTGAGGGCAGGAAGGCTCTACAAGAGGATCTGGACAGGCTGGCTGGATCCATGGGCCAAAGCCAATGGTATGAGGTTCAGCAAGGCCAAGTGCCAGGTTCTGTACTTGGGTCACAACAACCCCATGCAGCGCTACAGGTTTGGGGAGGAGTGTCTGGAATGCTGCCCAACAGAACAGGAGCTGGGGGTGTTGGTGGTCAGCCGTCTGATTATGACACAGCAGTGTGCCCAGGTAGCCAAGAAGGCCAATGGCATCTTGGCCTGTGTGGCCGGCAGGACAAAGGAAGTGATCGTCCCCCTGTACTCAGCACTGGTGAGGCCCCACCTTGAGTACTGTGTTCAGTTTTGGGCCTCTCGCTACAAGAAAGACATTGAGGTGCTGGAGCGTGTCCAGAGAAGGGTAATGAAGCTGGTGAAGGGTCTCGAGCACAAGTCTTATGAGGAGCAGCTGAGGGAACTGGGGTTGTTCAACCTGGAGAAGAGGAGGCTGAGAGGAGACCTTATCACTCCACACAACTATCGGACAGGAGGTTGTACCAAGGTGGGGGTCAGTCTCTTTTTCCAAGCGACAGGACAAGAGGAAACAACCTCAAGTTGCACCAGGGGAGGCTTAGATTGGATATTAGGAAAAATTCCTTCACCGAAAGGGTTATCAAACATTGGGACATGCTCCAGGGAAGTAGTTGAGTCATGATCCCTGGAGGTACTTATAAGACAGGTAGACGTGGTGCTGAGGGACATGGTTTAGTGGTGGTTTGGCAGTGTTAGGTTTATGGTTGGACTCCATGGTCTTAAAGGTCCCTTATAGTCTAGACGATTCTGTGATTCTATGATTCTGTGCAGCTGGCATCAACAACAGGGATTTGGTTTTTATGATCATAGGACCCTATCTGAGGGTCAACCACTGCTAGGAAGAAACAGGATCCACCTGACAAAATGCGCCAGAAATGACTCTGCCAAATGGCTGGCCAACATGGTGAGGAGAGTTTTAAGCTAGTGTCCTGGTTTGAGTGACACAGGAGTAATTTCTTTTCTAATGCTTGGGAAAACTGTACTTTCAGAAGACTCTAGTGTCTGAATTTGTGAAAATATTTTATAGCCAGCTATGGTGTGTGGGTTTCAAGGTCTCAGTGTTTTTGAACTCACCAGGTTGCAAGGATGAGGAGGACCGAGACCCAGGCACTTGACCCAAGCTGGCAAACAGGATTATTTTGTACTGTGAACGTCACATTTAATATAAATTAGAAAGTTTGCTGCAAAGCTTGCTCTCTCCCTTGATGCTGGTGATCCAGAGGACTTCTTGCCCCGGTGCCAGACACCTGAGCCCTTCCCTTCCTCCTGAAGCCATAGCACTTGCGGTGTCCGACATTTACAGTCCACTGCTGTGAGTGCATAGCTTCCTACTGATATAGTTGGCTGAGCATAATCCTTGTATATTTTATATTGGTATTGGGATCAATATTGTTTCTTTAGTGTTAGTACTGTTAATTACCTAGTCTTATTCTATTAAAACTGTTTATATTTCCTTGTTTTCTTCCTGATTACCCTTCCTGGGTGGGGAAGGGTCATCAGGTGATAGAATAATTGCCTAAATAACAATGAATTGTTGTGGGTTTCTCAAACCATAACAACTAGGAACAACAAGGGAAGGAGATATGACCCACAATCAAGTGAGGAAGTGGTGGACCAGTTTGGCAAAGAAATGGTGCAGGTTGATGTGTAATCAACAGAACAGGGTGAAAGAGGTTGACTTAAGCAAATGCACATCACTAAGGAAGTGCCAACGTTATGGCATTATGGGGAAAGCTCTCAGACCTTTTCTGAGAGATCAGCACCGCTGGGTGCCCATCTGAAGTGCCTGTATGTCAACACACGCAGGTGGAGAACCAGCGCAGGGGGAATTAGAGGTCTGAATGCAGTTGCAGGGCTACAATGTCTCATTGGGACCACAGTGATATTGTGGGATAACTCACACGACAGTGGTGGTACGATGGATGGATGGAGGAATGGAAGGATGGAGGGATGGATGGATACAGGCGATTTAGCAAGGACAGGCTGGGAGGGAGGGGAGGAATTGCCCTTTCTGTGAGAGAGCAGCAAGGATGCGTGGAGCTCTGCCTTGGGAAAGGTATGAGCTTGTTGAGAGCTTATGGGTCAGGGACAGTATCTTCCTGAAACGATGCACTAATAAACTTGGAAGCAAGCTTTATATGCTTCCTATGAGGAAGAGTTGCAGTTGGAGGAGCTCCATTGTGTGGAAAAGAGCTCTCATGCTAATGCAAGATGTTCAGAGTGGTGCCTGTGACCTTTCACGGTGCAAATCATGAACAATACCATCTGTAGTGTGTCTGTCTCCGGGTGAGTGTGGTGGTGGTGGTGGTGTCTACAGTTTCCAGCTGGTGAAGCCTGTTCTTGATCTGAATGGGTACAACCTCAGTTGGAAGTGTTCCTGAGATGCTCCTCATGTAAAACAGGAGCGCTGATTTTCAGGTCTTCCAAAGCTCTTTGGGAGACCGCTTAGATTCAATAACGTCATATACGGCAACCATAAGATCTCCACAACCTGGAGGTTTTGCAAAAGATTGCCATTTTTTTCTTTATCACTGCATGCAGAATTTGTGTGGGTCTCCAGCTCATTACACATTGCTTATAAAACCTCAAGCCAGGAATATTTCACTGCATCTGCACTAATACCTATGTACCAGATGTTAAGACAGATATTTATGGGTCCCATATGGCAAAAGAAAATTATCACCTTCCGCTTCTGTCTAAATGACAGAATATCCTGTCCTCATTGGCACCAAATTGCATGATTTCACAAAAAAACCCCTGTTATATTTCATAAGTAATTAATAGGATACCATACACAAGGAATAGCCCTTGTAAAATTTAAGGTACTTTAACAAACGAGTAAGAAAGCTTCCTCTAACCTATCTGCAAATATAATTTACAGAAGACTATGGTCTCTACTATTGTCAGTCTCTAAGAATTAAACAATATGAGATGCACTCACTGGGAGGAAAATGAAATAAGAAACCCTGTGGTCGACATGACATTATTTTAGCAATTGCAAATATACTGACTCTAGTGGAATTTTGGTCACTTGCATACAAATTTCCTTTTATAATCATACACACTTAACCTGAAATAAAAATAGACCTAAATAAAGGAAAAAACCACGAATCTGAAACTTTGGGAATGCTTGGAGCTGGAGTTACTGAAATAGGAGATATCTGTGAACTATTGATCAGGATTGGCACATCAGTGACAAGACAGGTTTGGAGACGTTCAACTCCATCCTCCGGCCTCAGATTTTTGGATTACTTCCATATCCATCCTTTCTATCCATTGTTACTCATAATTCTTATGTCAGAGACCTGATATTTTGTCTGCTTGCAAAATGACTTCTGATAGCAACAGCGGGAGAATTTACTAAAATGAGAAGGTATGTATTTTAAATGTCTACCACATCACAGGGAAAACACTAAACAACACATTCTCTTTCAGATGCACACACTGTTTGTATAAAATTTGACACCACCAGCCAGAAAGCTAATAAAATGTCATTTTAAGGAAGATTTTTTTCATACGTGTTCTTGCGTGTTTGGAAGAGGCAGAAGAGGAGACAGGAGTGGGCTTTATGTTGTGCTTACACATTTTAATTTCTATTTATAGTTAAGCGACTCACAACTTGGTGAAAATCACATTTTCCAAGCGCTTCAAGGCAAACTGCCTGCAGCATTCTCTACATAACTTTCTTCCCTACTATTTTTTTTTCTTTTTTTTTTTTCTGTATAATATTTAAAAGATAGCCAAGGCTTTACATCTTATTTAACGCAGCACTGCAATGCCGACCCTACCAAATGCAAAGATAAGTGTTTCCAATGATTGTGCTAATGTGTTGAGAAAAGTAACTTTTATGCCACAGATATTACAAGTTTTGGAGAGCTGGGTCTTTGCCAACAGTCTGAGGCTGGCTCATTCAAAATGCAATAATGGAAAGATCGGCTAGGGCAGAAGTATTAGTTTATAGCATACAAACATGAAGTTTAGGCTTACAGGAAAAAAGTGCTTTTTAAAGCCGCCAGGAATCGCTTTGATACCAGAACTGAGAATCAAGACCGATGACTGACTTAGCAGAACATCTATTACCAGAGGCAATAATCAAAAGCCTATAGGTAAAGTACCTGAACAACTTGGCTTCTATATTTTACTTCGTTTTCATTTATCCCCCATAGCCCTGGGATGCAAAATAAGGCATGCATCACACTTAGCTTTCCTGTAATTCCATGAGTAAAATGTTTTCATTTTCAATAAAAAAATAAACATAGTGCAGTGCTGTAATTTCACTTAGTAAAAATTAGTAGTTATGAGAGAGACAAGAAAGTAAATTCAGGTCAAATGCTAGAGACACTAGCAAAGAAACTTGTCAAAGGTGCAAGTAAGGCCAACAAGGTCATCTTTGTTCAGGCTCAATGTAACTGAATTCTTAAAACACTTTGGTTTGTGGTTTTGATGTTTGCTAAATAAATACATATAATGTATGTTTTTCTTAGAGTTTAAAAGTGTAATGAAAAAAAGCAAGCTGTTTTATTGTTTTAAATAAATATAAGCATTTTATATTTAAAAATAGTAAATTTAGACCACGTTATGTCATGATGAAACATTTAGAATGTATATGACTACGAAACATTCTGTTTCATACTGACTTTCTTAAGCTACAGAAGCAAAAACAGTCAGTTCATCACAGACAATGATGAAAAGCAAAATAAACTCCTGTAGGTATAGATATTATTTGTACTTCTTATGAAAGATCGCAACTTAATGGCCATAGCCATTTCATTATAAGGCAAATTACAAAAAAAAAAAAAAAAAAAAAAAAGAAAATTAAAAAAAA